>JAKJMR010017792.1:350826-493690 GCA_024449315.1 Daboia siamensis
TGGGTGTTGCTCGTCCTCCCCCCCCACCCCCGCGTCCCACCTTACTCCCTCCTACCTCCTCCTCCTCCACTTCTTTTTTGGAGCTGCAGGAGACTTAACGAACTGCAAATAGTGCTGGGCTCCACCAGCCCACGTGCACTTGCTGCCTCCTACTGAGCAACTGCTCAGCCGGGCCGGCGCCAATGTGGTGGGGGCCGGACGTTTGTAATTTCTGGGAGAGTTGTGCGGGCCGGATTCAATCATGTGGCGGGCCGTTTGTGGCCCGCGGGCCTTGTGTTTGACATGTCTGTTTTACAGGCTGGGTCTGGGTGGTATAGTAGAGCTGAGCACTAAAGACTGTTTTTGCCACCCTGCCTGCCCCTCAGGGACACTACTGCCAAGTTTCTTTCAGCAGGAGTCATGCTGGGGCATACCCAGATGCTCCTTTGCGCCTCAACTGTTCCAGAGTAGGTGCCACCCTTGGCTCTGTGAACACCACAGCCCTGGGCCTTGGTGGCCTGGGAATGTCTCCAGATTGTGGAGGAGAAAATGTGCTGTCAGTTTCAAAGTCTCCTTGTGCCCTTCAGTGCAAGCAGGCCTGAGGCTGCGGAGAGTTGGGAGGGTGAGGCAGAATGCTGGGCAGCCCTTTGGAGCCACAAGAGTGAGGCAGCAGCCACGCTCCTGCAATTTTGGGCAGTGCCCAGACTGGCTCCATCCCTCTGTCCTGGAGTTGCTCCCCCCCACATGTTCCCAGCCTGGATCACATGCCGCTGGCCTCCTTTTCCACGGGCCATCCCTGCCAGTGCCCCCATGAGCCCCATCCCCTTGCCCCCTAGGTCCCCAAACCACATTATGCTCAGTCTGATTCTTGGTGGAAAATATGTTGAAATCAATGGAGGGATGTTTTGGGTCTCCCCCAAAGGACAGACTGACAGACCTTGAAAGAACTAACCAGCATTGCTTGCAAAAGCTAAATTTTGGATGGATATTTCAGGGATTTTGAACTCTATTTCTGGGCTTCATGGACATAGGAGAGTTGTTGGGAAAAAATGGAGCAAGTGGTTCCTTGTTTCCTATTTGGGAAAGCTTGATTTCTCCCCCCCTCCTTGCAATGAGAGACTGGAAGGCAGCTCTGAAAATATCAGAATCTGATCAGAAATGGAGGCTGAGTAGTCCTTGTGGCTGCTAGACCAGCTTCTGAGTGATGGTGGATTGCTGATTTTTTCCTCCATCCATGGATGAGTGGAAATGGGGATTCCCTTTCAAGAAGGGCCAGCCTCCCTCATGCAGGACTGGGAAGTGCTGCTCCCTGCCTCCTCTTGCTCTCCAGAGATCTGTCAAGGCAGAAGAAGGTTCTCTCTCTCCCTCCCCCCCCCCCCCCTCTCTCTCAGCTTGGAGACTAGGAGGCTATCTACATCTGAGCTAACAAACTACCAATCATGCCTAGGCTTGGGAAGAAGGCCCTTTCCATCCTCTGCACATGCTTGGCTGCAGATGTTTGGGGAGGTGAAGAGCTTGTGTGGCAATGAGATTTCCCCACATGAAATTAGCTGGTGCAACTTGTTCTCTCCTGACCCAGGCATTTCGAGTAAGCTGTGCTGAGTGAGCAGCATTGAGCTGGCCATGCCCACCCGGCCACGCCCACTTGGTCACACCCACCCGGCCCCCCAAGGGCAACCATAATGCTGATGTGGCCCTCAATGAAATTGAGTTTGACACCCCTGGATTAGAGTGATTGCTGAGCTCCTGCCAGTTTGTTTTTTGAGGTGTTTTATTTGTTCCTTCCAGATGTTCATGATACTTCCTTTTTGTTTTATTGTTCTTATTTTTAAAACATAAGCTACACAGAGTCCTCTGGAGTTGGATGGTCTTTACATTTAATAAAAATAAATACAAATAAATATTTTAACTTGAGAAAAGTTAAAGAACAAGAACAGCTTTTGAATAACTTTGCATGGTATGCCAATAGTACCCTTTTATGGATCATGAGGCCCTGCACTTAGTCACTCACACGTTGGTCATTTCTTGCTTGGATTATTGCAACACGCTCTATGTGATGCTACCCTTGAAGAGTATTCAGAAGCTATAATTAGTCCACAACACAGCAGTGACAACAGTTTTGGAGACCATCTAGGATGGTACATATAACACTACCATTACATGAGCTGCACTGTTTGCCAGTCTACTAATATACTAATAGAGGAGGCATCCCACCCTTCCCTTTCGTACTTTGTTTCTTTGTTTTCATTATTGTCATCTTATTCTGATTTACTTTTAAAATTGTTGAATGTTTGTGGGTTTTATCTTGATGTAAGCCACTCAGAGTCACCTGAACCACCAGATGGGCAGCAAATAAATTTAATAAATTAATAAGAAATTTATTGCCTTTTAAAATGGTTGTTGTTCGTGTTGTTCACTGTTTTAATTTTAGTGTTCCAGATTTCTTTCTTTTAAATAAGTTTCTTCCAATACCTGAAGTGTTGTCATAGGGAAGAGAGGGTCAGTTTATTCTCCGAAAGCACCGGAGGGCAGGATAAAAAGCAACAGATGGAAGCTTATCAATAGAAGAAGTAACCTGGAACTAAGGAGAAATTTCCTGACAATGAGAACAATTAATCAATGGAACAGTTTGCCTACGGAAGTTGTGGGTACACCATTACTGGAGGGTTTCAAGAAAAGGGACAACCATTTGTCCGTGATGGAATAAGTTCTCCTACCCTGGGCAAAGGGTTGAACTAGAAGATCCCTTCCAGCCTATGATTCTGTGATTGTACATCTCCACTGTTAGCTTTTACCAATTCTTCCTTCCAGGGCTTTTTTTCTCATAGAACGCTCAGAACGGAGTTCTGGCACCTTTTTTGGATGGAACCTTGTAGGGTAGGCAAGGTGGTTTGTATGACATGTGTGAGTTCCAGCACCTTTTTCTTTTACAAAAAAAGCACTTCTTCCTTCCACCTCTTTCTTTCAATTTCTACAATTTTATAAATATTAAATACTGAACATCTATTTGAGAAACTGCAAAAGCAAGACTATGATCATAGAAAATTATTTAACTGTCATTTAATATGGAAAAACATTTTCTTTTCAAGTGTAGAAGATGAAACAGTTATATAATGCCTAGGAATACGCTGACTCAGCTTATGAGTTTTTAGTGCACAGTCCTGATAGACTGAACTTAATGTAATAGTTTGTTAGAGATTTATACTGAACATTGTCAAATTCCATCTCCTTTTTTAATATTCAGATATGGACTTTGATAGCAGGCTATCTGTTGACTGTGTTATTCAGATGGAACCAAAACACGGAGCGTTACTTGAGAGCAGTCTCAGTTCCTCTCTGGATCGTTCTGGTACTTCATTTGGGTGAGTAAATACATGTTACATAATATGAGTTGTTTACGTAGTTTTTAGAAACTAGTTAAGATAGGAAAGTTAGCTGGATGTTAGTCATAGTAGATGATTATTGTCTAGGATGTTTCAATATGTTTTTGACATGAAAGGGAGATAAGAATTGATTGAATATTTGTAATTTCTAAAATCTAAGTGTCCTCATTCCTCTGAAATATAAAGTTAAATATATGAATTCATACATCATTACTTTAGATCTAACATTATGTGTCATCTTAAACATTGTGTTTTGTAAACTATAATTCATGACTCAGCATTATATATAAATGGTTATGGTTATTCAAATAATGGTCTATTGTAATATTAATATTACTATATTTTTTCCTTGTACATAAATATAAAAGGTAAAGGTTCCCCCGCACATGCATGCTAGTCGTTTCCAACTCTAGGGGCCGGTGCTCATCTCCGTTTCAAAGCCGAAGAGCCAGCGCTTGTCCGAGGACGTCTCTGTGGTCATGTGGCCAGCATGACTAGATGCCAAAGGCGCACGGAACGCTGTTACCTTCCCACCGTAGTGGTCCCTATTTTTCTACTTGCATTTTTACGTGCTTTCGAACTGCTAGGTTGGCAGAAGCTGGGACGAATAACAGGCGCTCATGCTGCTACGCGGCACTCGGGATTCGACCCGCCAAACTGCTGACTTTCTGATCGACAAGCTCAGCGTCCTAACTCACTGAGTCACCGCGTCCCTGTATATAAATATAGATCCTTGTAAATTTATGGATAACCTTTTTCAGTCTCATGGCTAAACTTTAACTTAGTACACTGCCTGGGAGTTAGATGGATTTGCTGTCTATGGAGAGAGCAAGACTGAAATACTAGGTCCTAATTTTGCATTTTTAAGGAGTTGATACTTCTGTAAAATTAGTACTTTAATTCTTAAAAAAACGCAGAATACCAATTTTTGCTCCATAAAATTCACCAGAATGAAAATTTAGCCTGATTACTTTGGGAATTTTAGAAGTGGAACAAATGGGACTTTACCCATCTTCACTTATAGATATCTATATTTCCTGTCAACTTAAACCATAAAATTTGGCAGCAGTTTACCTAAATTGATAATTGGCTTTTTTCATTATATATTGTTCTTTTTTTTAATTTACCAGAACTTTTTAGTTTGTTTTGTACTCTTGACTTCCACTGAAAATTATATGGACTACATCAGACATGTCAAACTCATCAGCACTGTTTTGCCATTGCCGGCAATGGGGTGGGTGCGGCTTCTGTGTAATGCCTCTGGCCCACAGGCTGGCAGTTTGACACCCTTGGACTGCATCATATTAAATAGCAAGAGTTTTGCTTTGCTTTGCTTTTTTTTATGTTTTTGCCATCTAGTCAGGTTTTTGACTCCTAGCACCTTCCTGGAAAAATTTCTGCAGTTTTCTTGGCAAGGTTTTTCAGAAGTGGTTTAATATTGATTAATATTGTTTCTCTAGGGAGAGAGAAAGTGACTGATTCAAAGTTATTCATCAGGCTTTTTGCCCATAAGACTCACCAACTTCCAGTTTTAAGCTTGATGCCTTAGCCACTATACTAAACTGGCTGTAAATAGAAAGTTAAAAATAGCATTTTCGTACATTTTGGATTAATTTTGAACATAATGTATTTTACAACAATTCAAAAGGACCCAGATTGTTGGGGGCAATAAGCTGACTTTGTAATAATGCCGCTTGGGGTGTGTGTGAAAGCCCTAACAAGTAGGCATATACATAGAATGAAGGCTACTGCTAAGCTTGTAAGCCGCCCTGAGTCTTCGGAGAAGGGCGGGATATAAATGTAATTTTTTTTAAAAAAATTAATCCAAAGCATAGGAAAATGTTTTATCATGTTAACAGCCTATTATTTCTATTATATATCTTGGATAACAGTATTATTATCATCATCTTTGAAAATATCTACCTGAGAAAAATATGGATGTATTAAATGATACATGTTTTTTTCCAGCTTCTGCAGCAGGATCTTGGAGAATTCCAATTGTTGTGCTTATAATTGTCTTAATGACTGTAGGTTTGCTACATGAGCAATCAAATGGAAAAGAGCCTCCAGGTAAAAAGTAATTCCTTTTTAAAAGAATGGGAAATAATTATTTTCTTTAGTGAACCTATTTAAATTTATACAATGCCCAAATCACAAAGATTCTAAAATTAAGATAAAGATAAAAAATTAAAAACTAGAAAAAATAGAGACAAAAATAAACAATGAAAATGGGAGAAGTGATAATAACTAATGGGGAATAAAACAAATACAGTTGTACCTTGGTATCCAGCTGCTTCAAAACTTGTTGGATTTCGCACACAATGCATTTTGATGCAAAAATGTTTTCCTGGTACTTCTTGTTTGTTTGGTACTTGACTCATTGTGATAGGAAGAGAGGGATGGTCATGGAGAATGGATAGGAAGTTGGCCAAGCCAGGAAGGTCACTGCAAAAAGAAGCGGGGGATGGCTGCAAAGGGTGGACAGGAAGTCAACCCTGCAGGGAAAGTCACTGACAAGAAAAGGGACAGACGGGAAGTCCTTCCTGATTAAAACAAAGGCTTATGGGCTTTGTTTGATACTCATAATTTTTAGTATTTGTTGCATTTCTTGGGACAATTAATAATGAATACCAAGGTACTACTGAACTCCCGCATAGAGCAAAAGGGCCTTCATTAATCTTTGCCAAAAGGTTGGGTGAAGAGCCCCTTGAAACATCAGAAATGGGAGCTGTCCAGATCTCAAAGGAAATCTAATTCCAGAGTGTAGGCATTATTGTTTAGAAGGCACACTAAAGGTCGAGTAGATAATATTTAACTTGAGAGACTGGCAAATCAGCCAGGGCATTACTATGGGAGAAATATAGTTTGGTTTGAACACAAGTAATAGGTAATACATGCCAGCAAGACTTTTGATGTTTTTTGTCAATATGGTGGGGGAAAGGTTACTGATATTGCCATTCTTTCAAAAAGGAGAGGTCACTTCATTTTACTAAGTTGGATTTAGTATATGACTTTTAGAACCTATTTCATGTTTTTTGACGTACAGGTAGTCCTTGACTTACAACCACAATTGAGGACAAAATTTGTTATGTGAGTTTTGCTCCATTTTACTACCTTTCTTGCCACAGTTGTTAAGTAAATCATTGCAATTGATAATTTAATAACATGGTTGTTAAGTGAATCTGGTTTCCTCATTGACTTTGCTTGTTAAAAGATAGCAAAAGGTAATCAGATGATCTTGGAACACAGCAATGATCATAAGTATGAACCAATTGCCAGGCATCTGAATTTTGATCACTTGATCGTAGGGATGCTACAAAAGTTGTAAGTGTGAAAAACGGTGATAAGTCCCTTTTTTCAGTGCTATTGTAACTTTGAACAGTCACTAAGTGAACTGCTGTAAGTCAAGAACTGCCTGCATTCTACTATTAAATTGTTCATATAGATATGTTCTAAATTATTTGGATTATAATTTTACTGTGAAAAAAGCTGGAGAATTCAGGTAAAATGTATTATATATTTCCTTTTCATTTATTTATTTAATTCAGAGGCACAACTTGTTGGTCAAGTAACTTCCATTGCAGCATCTGCAGTTACTATGGTAATCTCAGTTACATGTTACGAATCAAGTAATGAAGATCATCCATTACAAACCTCAGGTGACTTTAATTCCAATAACTCTGTAAAAATATTCAGATATTTTAATTAACCTGCTTGTAGGGTTTGCTTATATTGATTTGTGCAGTTTGATTTGATTTCAACATGATTCTTTCTTGATCTGAAAGTGGATTTAAAAGGGTTGCTGAAATTAAACTTAATTTGATAGAGGTTAGAATGTAATATATGCTTCAGAAGGGATTTTATTTACCTTTTTATCAACCCTAATTATGAAACCTTAAGAAAAATTAAAATAGCATTAAAGATTTTTTAAACACTGAAATGTAAAGTGCAGATACTCTTCAATTTTGAGTTTGTCTGGCCTAATTGAGGAGGCTAGAAAAAACTGTTAAGTTGTCTGCTCATTTTTATATCTCATTTTCATTACAATTTGGCAACAATAACTTAATCCCTTATCCCTTATCACTATCCTTTTCATTCTTACCACTGCTCTACCTGTGCTGAACTTAAAATGTATTTGAAAACTGCAGTTGATTCAAAATGCAGTGACTCAGGTATTCCTGACATTGGAAGTACACAATCACTGTTTTTGTGTAGTCTGCATGGATGCTGATTGTTGTGTGTGCGTGTGGTGTGGGAATACTTATACCTCAGAAAACAACTTCAGGATAAACAAGTATCCTGATAGATTTGAAAACGGAGTCTTTTCCAGCAAAATGCAATTTAATGGTGAAATGTGTAGGGTTCCCCCTTCAAGGATTACTGCCTTGTTGTGGCAAAGGGGCTTACGTAATTCAATGAAGCTATGAGCTATGCTGTGCAGGACCACCCAAGACGGACAGGTCATAGCAGAGAGTTCTGACAAAATGTGATCCACTGGAGAAGGAAATGGCAACCGACTCCAGAATCTTTGCCATGAAAACCCTATGGACAGTAAAGGTAAAAGGTAAAGGTTCCCCCGCACATGTGTGCTAATCGCTTCCAACTCTAGGGGCTGGTGCTCATCTCTGTTTCAAAGCTGTAGAGCCAGCGCTTGTCCGAGGACGTCTCCGTGGTCATATGCCGGCGTGACTAGACTCCAAAGGCGCACGGAACGCTGTTACCTTCCCACCGTAGTGGTCCCTATTTTTCTACTTGCATTTTTATGTGCTTTCGAACTGCTAGGTTGACAGAAGCTGGGACGAGTAACAGGTGCTCACTCTGTTATGCGGCACTCGGGATTCGACCTGCCAAACTGCCGACCTACTGATCGACAAGCTCAGCATCCTGACCCACTGAGTCACCGTGTCCCTATGGACAGTACCAAAAGGCAAAAAGATATGAAACTGGAAGATGAGCTCCTCAGGTCAGAAGGCGTCCAATATGCTACTGGGAAAGAGCAGAGGGCTAGTACTAGTAGCACCAGAAAGAATGAAGCAACTGGGCCAAAGCCAAAAGAACGCTTAGCTATGGATATATCTGGTGGTGAAAGGAAAGTCTGATGCTGTAAAGATTTTTTCTCCATAGGAACCTGGAATGTAAGATCTATGAATCAAGGAAAACTGGACATAGTCAAACAAGATGACAAGACTGAACATCGACATCTTAGGAATCAGAGAACTAAAAATGGATAGGAATGGGTGAATTCAGATGACCATCAGGTATACTACTGTGAGCAAAAATCCCTCAGAAAAAATGGAGTAGCCTTCATAGCCAACAAAAGAGTACAATCCCCAAAATGACAGAATGATCTCAGTTCGAATCCAAGGCAAACTATTCAATATCATAGTAGTCCAAGTCTATGCCCCAACCACCAGTGCTGAAGAGGATGAAATTGACCGGTTCTATGAAACCCTATAGCACCTTATAGAACTAACACGAAAAAATGATGTCTTTATCATGGGGGATAGGAATGCTAAAGTAGGAAGCCAATAGATAACCAGAATAACAGGCAAGTTTGGCCTTAATGAAGCAGGGCACAGGCTGACAGAATTTTGTGAAGAGAATACAATGGTCATAGCAAACACTCTTTTTCAACAACCCAAGAGACGGCTCTACACATGGACATCACCAGACGGTAAACACAGAAATCAGATTGACTATGTGCTCTGCAGCCAAAGATGGAGAAGCTCTATACCAGGGGTGTCAAACTCAATTTCATTGAGGGCCGCATCAGCACTGCAGGGGGCCGGGTGGGCATGGCCTGGGTGGGCGTGGCCTACTGGGTGGGCGTGGCTAGAGTGCGTATGGCCTACTGGGTGGGCATGGCCAGCTCTACATCATTCGCATCAAGGGTGCCTCTGGAGGCCTGGGCAGGAGTGGGACAGATCTGAGGGTCTCTGGCAGAAGGGGGGTCTCTGGGCCAGGGCCAAGGCAGTGGGGGCCGTTCCCTCACTGTTTCCAGGATGGCTTCACGGGCCGCATGAAACCACTTTGCGGGCCGGATCTGGCCCCCGGGCCTTGTGTTTGACATGTCTGCTCTATACAGTCAGTAAAAGCAAGACCAGGAGTTGACTGTGGCTCTGACCATGAGATTCTCGTTGCAAAATTTAGCCTTAAACTGAAGAAAGTAGGGAAAAGCACTAGGCCACTCCTGTATGAACTAAATCATATGCCTGATAAATACACAGTAGAGGTGACAAATAGATTTAAGGAATTAGATCTGATAGACAGACTGCCTGAAGAACTATGGACGGAGGTTCGCATTGTTCAAGAAGTAGCAACTAAAACCATCCCAAAGAAAAAGAAAGCAAAATGGCTGTCTGGGGAAGCTTTTCAAATAGCTGAGGAAAGGAGGGAAGCGAAAGGCAAGGGAGAAAAAGAAAGATACGCCCAATTGAATGCAGAATTCCAGAGAATAGGTAGAAGAGATAAGAATGCCTTCTTGAACAGTGCAAAGAAGTAGAAGAAAACAATAGAATAGGGAGGACCAGAGATCTCTTCAAGAAAGTTGGAGAGATGAAGGGAATGTTTCATGCAAAAATGGGCATGATAAAGGACCAAAATGGCAGGGACCTAACAGGCAGAAGAGATTAAGAAGAGGTGGCAAAATTACACAGAAGAACTATACAAGAACGAGTTTAACATCCCTGATAAGCACGATAAGGTGGTCACTGACCTCGAGCCAGACATCCTAGAATGTGAAGTGAAGTGGGCCTTAGGAAAGCTGAGCAACAACAAAGCTAGTGGAGGTGACAGTATTCCAGCTGAGCAATTCAAAATCTTAAAAGACGATGCAGTAAAAGCGCTACACTCAATTTGCCAGCAAATTTGGAAAACTCAACATGGCCACAGGATTGGAAAAGATCAGTTTACATTCCAGTTCCAAAGAAAGGCAGTCCCAAAGAATGTTCAAACTATCGCACCATTGCACTCATTTCTCATGCTAGTAAAGTTATGCTTAAAATCCTACAAGCTAGATTCCAGCAGTATGTGGATCGAGAACAACCCAGAAGTACAGGCAGGATTTTGAAGAGGCAGAGGAACTAGAGATCAAATTGCCAACATACGCTGGATCATGGAGAAAGCTAGGGAGTTCCAGAAAAACATCTACTTCTGCTTCATTGACTATGCTAAAGCCTTTGATTGTGTGGATCACAACAAACTGGCAAGTTCTTAAGGAGATGGCAGTACCAGACCATCTTATTTGTCTCTTGAGAAACCTATATGCGGGTCAAGAAGCAAAAGTGAGAACTGGACACGGAACCACTGATTGGCTCAAAATTGGGAAAGGAGTCTGGCAAGGAAAAACAGGGCTAGATGAATCAAAAATTGGAATTAAGATTGCCGGAAGAAATATCAACAACCTAAGATATGCAGATGATACCACTCTAAATGGCAGAAAGCAAAGAGGAACTAAAGAGCCTCTTGTTGCGGGTGAAGAAGGAGAGTGCAAAAGTTGCCTTAAAACTTAACATTAAGAAAACCAAGATCATGGCATGCGGCCCTCTCAATTCCTGGCAAATAGATGGGAAAGAAATGGAGGTAGTGACGGATTTTATTTTCCTGAGCTCCATGGTCACAGCAGATGGGGACTGCAGCCAAGAAATTAAAAGACGTTTGCTCCTGGGGAGGAAAACCATGGCAAATCTAGACAGCACACTAAAAAGCAGAGACATCACCCTGCCAACAAAAGTGCTTATAGTCAAGGCTATGGTCTTACCAGTTGCAATGTATGGCTGTGAAAGTTGGACCATAAGAAAGGCTGAGCGCCAAAGAATTGAGGCCTTTGAACTATGGTGCTGGATAAGACTCCTGCGAGTCCCTTGGACTGCAAGGCGATCAAACCAGTCAGTCCCAGAGGAGATCAACCCTGACAGCTCTTTAGAAGGCCAGATCCTGAAGCTAAAACTCAAATACTTTGGCCACCTAATGAGAAAGAAGGACTCACTGGAGAAGAGCCTAATGCTGGGAAAGATCGAGGGCAATAGAAAATGAGGTGGCTGGATGGAGTCACTGAAGCAGTAGGTGTGAGATTAAATGGACTCCAGAAGGTGGTAGAGGACAGGAAGGTCTGGAGGAACATTGTCCATGAGGACGTGATGAGTCGGACATGACTTTGCAAGTAACAACAACGTGTAGGGTTCTGTAGTTTGGTATGAAAATCTTGTGTTCAGGTACTAGATAAGTAGTAGTTTAGTTTTATTTGTGACAAGGTTTTTGTAAATAGCCAGTGCAATCCTAGGTTGCATCAATAGATGATATAATATTGAAAGCAGAGGAAATATAATTTTGTTCTAATTTGTATTGGTCAGACTGTACCTGGAATACAGTTTTAATTGCCATCACACAACAAAATTGCTGAGAAACTAGAAAAATTACAGAGAAGAGCAACATAGATAGCAAGGGGCTTAGAGACTAAATACTGTGAAGAGCTGTTAAAAGAACTGATTATGTTTAGCCTGTAGAGAAGGCTAAAAAGAAACATGATACTTGAAGGTTTGTCATGGGGAAGAGGGTATGGATTTGCTTTGTGTAGTACCCAAAGGTAAATCAAGAACTGATAGGTGGAAGCTTTACAGAGAGAGAGAAGGAATAATTTTCTAACTGTGACAGTTATGAATGAAACAGCCTGCCTTCTGAAGTTTTGGATGCTTCATTTGTAGGCCTTTTGAAGCAAAGTTTGGAGAGCCATTTATTTGGTGTGGTCTCAGAGAGAAGGCTGGACTAGAATATCTCCAAGATGCCTTCAGTCCTATGATTCCATGATTTGAATATTCTGTGTGCACTGGTGCAGAAACACCTGAAATTTTAAACACCTCTTACTGGCATCTGTTGTAGCATCATTCTTGAATTACCATTCTGGCTGTTTGCTTTTTGCTTTATGTTCTGAGTTTTTACCACCCTCCATCTTTGCTTTAGTTTGGAGGTTGCAGGTTTTTTCCACTAAACCCCCAATAACCAGATTGACCCAGACACAAAACACTGGAAATTGACTGGGTTTTAATACCTCTTTTCAGTGGCTAAAGAATTGGACTTTTTAGTCAATATTCGAAAATCCTGAGAGGTCATATTATTAACATATTCCGTTGTTTTTTGTTTATTTATTTTAAAGTCTGCTAAAGCTCCAAACTCACTCATCAAATATTCTATATGAGTTTTCAGGTATTGCAAAAATATAACCAAATTATCAGCAATTGCTCTCAATTTATAAACTTTCTTTTTTTGATATTTATACCTGTTATTTTCTCATCTTGCCTAATATCCCTATTTAAAACTTCCAAAACCAATATTAAGAAGGAAGATAAGGGGCATCCTTGTCTCGTACCCTTTTGAATTTCACATGATTAGTTAAATCTCCATTAACATATAAACTGCTTTGATCCTTTGAATAAATTTCTCCCCAAAGTCCATGTCTTCCAAAATTTTGAACATAAAAATCCGATTTAGGTTCTCAAAGGCCTTTTCTGCATCCAAAAATAATATCCAAAAAAGCTGCCTATTTCTCACTGATATTGTAGGTGTTAAGTACTATTCAAAACAGTCCTCACATTGGCTTTTAACTGTCTTTTTGGTAAAAAGCCAGATCAATTTTCATGAATATATGTCTGTAAAATCTTCTTCAATCTTTCTGCTAAAATTTCACAAAAAGTTACACATTATTAATAATGAAATTGGTCTATATTTTTTTATTTTCAAGACATCTTGACCTTCCTTTGGTAATAATGCAATATTAGTTTCCAGGTTTGAGGCATCTTTGCTCCCTATAACGCTCCATTCATTGTATCCTTTAGTGCAGCACCCACCAGCCTTTTGGGCACCTAGGACCGGTTCCAGGGAGCAAGGTTTTTCTGTGAACCAGAATGGGCATGGTTTCACTTGCTGACTGCATGTCACGGATGAGGCTTCACTTGTTTGCATGGCTCGGTTTCTGGCATGCTATGGACCAATGCTGATTCCTGGATTGGGAATTGGGTACTTCTGTTTTAATCGCTGAAGGAACTGATCTTCAAAGCATTTATAATATTGGCTTGTAAGACTATCTGGACCTGGAGCTAGGTTGTCTTTTATTTAGTTCCTGCTTTTTTCATATTTTCAGCTTTTTTCTTTCTTGCTGGGGTTGTGACTCTTTTGTTCTTTTCAGTTTTGATGCTTCTAGGGAAATGGCTAGAAAATCTTTTTACCTCATAAAAGGTCTAAGAAAATAAACTCCTCTCTTTCCCAGCAGTTTTTTCAGAAGTAGCTTATCATTGCCTGCTTCCTAGGGCAGAACAGAGTGATTGGTCCAAGGTCACCCAGTGAGTTTGTACTAATGTGAGTTTAGAATTCATGGTTTCCTGGTTTCTATCCTGTTGCCTTAACTACTACAAGTAGTCCTTGGTTTATGACCATTCATTTTATGACCATTCAAACTTGAAAAAAGTGGCTAACAACTCTCCTTGTGCTTATGATCATTGCAGTGTTGCTGTGGTTGTGAGATAAAAAAATCAGACACTTGGCAACTGGCAGGTATTTGCAGCTTCCTAGATTATATGATCACCGTTTGCGATGTTCCAGGGACCTTCCAACAAACAAAATCAATGGGAAAGCCAGATTTGCTTAATGGTTGTTTGATTCATTTCATGACACAGCAAAAAATGTCACAAAGTTGGGTACCACTTTGTTAATAGTTACATCATGTTCCAATCTAATTGGGTCATAAGTTGAGGACTACTTGTAGCAAAGCTGGTTCTATGTTTTAACAATAGAAGTGTTTTATGTTTAGTGATACTCTTCTAAACTTCTTCAAGGTAAGCCTGCTAATTTAATAATAAATATTTATTGTAATTTTTTTTTTTAGAAATTATAGGAAGTGATGGTTCCTTATCAACATCATCCAATGAGAAGAGCAGGCAGAGACCTGAGATTGCAACATTTCCTAAAAAGAAGAAAGCCAGTGATATCTACTTTGTTCTGCTCATATGGAGCATTGTAATAGTCCAGCTTTGGTTTAACTTCTGGATAATTCAATTGCTGCCCTTACCTTTCGCAGGTTATTCATTTTTATATTGTGATTTACATTTTGATTGGATAGGTAACTAAATACTGTCTTTGAGATGGCAACATCAATCCACCTTTGTGCAGATTTATTTATCCTTAGAACTCAGCCCAGTCTTGCAGGACTGTGAGCATACTACAACAATAGAGAAAATACCCAATCATAAAATTTGGTCAGAGCCAATTGGGGAGACCAATTCTCAGAAACATACTGCCTTGACTTGCTTAATAGATAATCCTGCGTTTAATTAGCACTAAGATATAAGATGTTTTCTCTGTGTAGATACTTACTATGATGCCTACTGTATCAACTGAGACACAGAATACTTCTAGCGTGTTTATTATATTTTAAGATGATATATTTAGTCAAACTCCAATACTCTTATAGAGAGAGACAATACATTTACTAGGAGCCATTTTAAAGTTTTTGAAAGTGCAGGGCTGGGAATGGGAAGCAGAGCCCAATCTAAACCCCACTTTTACTTATTCTGATTTATTATAAGCATAATTAAATAACACATCTAATTAATTTAATTACATGTATTATTTATCAGATTGTGACTACAACCTATTGTATGAAGAGAGTTACTAAATCAAATTACAACCACTCTTACTCTCTTTGTTCTAAAGAGTAATTACTTCCCCTGCCTGTCCTTTCTGTAAAGTTTGTATCTAGGACTGTTTATATTACACTAATTTTGCCATTTGCACCAAGCTTTTATCAATACCTTCTACACCTCCATTTTCATTTAAACCAATTAGTTCCCCATCTTGGATCAAAGACTTCTAGCACTGGCATAGAAACAGTTATGAAAATGTTGCTCTTAACGGTGCAAATCTTTCTCATATCGTTTTGATCCTTTTATGACCCTTTTATAGCAAAATTTCAACTGTGCTGCTAATTTACTATCTTTATATGCTAAATGAAACATTCTATTTCATAGAAATTCAATAATATTTACTCATTATATTTACCAGTTAGGATTAAATCTCTTGGGTTCTAAGACTAATGATCAGTGTTCGAAGACATACATCTACCTCCTGTTAAATATAACAGTGTTTTAGATATTTGTAAACCACTGTCATATTTCCACTCCATCCTCTTTTTGTAAATTATATTTGTCTAGTTCAGGGGTCGGCAACCTGAAAAAGCAAAAGAGCCACTGGGAACCGGTTCCATCACACATAAAAAAAAGTGGGAGCCGCGCGTGCGTGTGCATGCACGTGCACAGTTCCACTTTTTTTTATGTGGATGCACCTGCGCGGCGGCGGTGACAGGTCTCCCTGGTGACGGGTGCTGGGTTGCGGTGCCACCTTCAGCCCGGGTGCTGCCGGAGCCACCCCCGGGACCTCCAAACTGCCACCCGTTCGGAGAGGTGCACGTGCAGCTCTCCAAACCTTTGGAGAGGTGCGCACACACCTCCGCCCAAACGGGTGGCGGCGGTACCCATTTGGAGACCTGCTGCCGCCGGTTTGGAAAGCTGCCACGGCCCTTTTGAGCAAGGCGGCAGCTCTATAAACGGGCTGCGGCAGCTTTCCAAACAGGTGGCGCCACTGCCCGTTCTGACGGAAGTGCGTGTGCAGCTCTCCAAAGCTTTGGAGAGCTGCGCGCGCACCTCTCGGAACGGGCGGTGGCGCTGCCCTTTCAGAAAGCTGCTGTGGCCTGTTTGCAGCAGCTTTCCAAAAGGGCTGCGCTTTGGAAAGCTGCTGCGGCACGTTTGCAGAACAGCCACCTTTAGAGGAAGGTGGCAGCTTTACAAACGGGCTGCGGCAGCTTTCCAAACAGGCGGCGCCACTGCCCGTTCGGAGAGGTGCACGCGCAGCTCTCCAAAGGTTTGGTGAGCTGCGTGCTCACCTCTCCGAACGGGCGTTGGCGCTGCCCTTTTGGAAAGCTGCTGCGGCTTGTTTGCAGGCTGCCACCTTCCTCCGAAGGCAGTAGCTTTACAAATGGGCCGTGGCAGCTTTCCAAACGGGTGGCGCCACTGCCCATTCAGAGAGGTGCGCACGCACCTCCGCCCGTTTGGAGAGGTTCGTGCGCACCTCTCAAATGGGCAGCGCCACTCTCCGTTTGGAGAGATGCGTGCGCACCACTGCCCGTTTGGAGAGGTGCGCGCGCACCGGCCGACTGGGAGCCTCATGAGACGGCTTAAAGAGCTGCATGCGGTTCCGGAGCTGTGGGTTGCCGACCTGTGGTCTAGTTTGTTCAAACATTCCTCATCCTGTTTTGTTTTCATATTTCTTATTCTGGAAGCTGACCTATAAATCTGTTCCAGTTTTTTTAAAACATTTTTTAAAGTGGTACAGGTAGTCTTGAATTTATGACCATTTGTTCAGCAACCATTCAGAATTATTGAGGTGCTTAGCTATGGCTCTTATGACTGGTCCCCATAGTTATGGCTGTTGCAATACCCCCACAGTCACACAGTCAAATTTGGCAACCCACTTAGAGATACGACCACAGAGGCATTTCAACTCCCCCCACCTGCCTATCTCCCCCCTGCCCTTTTGGCCTCCAGCCACAGCACTCTGGCACTCCACTCTGGCACTTCACCATCTTTTTGCTCCTGCTGCTCATGAAACACTGCCTTCTGGGCGGCAGCTGTTGGTTTCCTTCTCCAGGTTGCAAGACCCAGGAAGATGGCCTCATGTAATTAGCAACTGCCTCATGAAGGGCCAGTGGAAGCAAGAAGACAGTTAAAGACAATTGGAACTTTGGCATGTAGGGTGGCAATGGTAAGGACTGGGGCAGCTATGACTTTGCATTGTCCTGCTGGACTAGGCTGGGGCTGATCTTAATGCTTTGCTTTGGCTCAGGAGTTCTTGAGCCCCAAAACCACAGTGTTCCAAGAAGTTCCTTTGCCTTGGATTGTTGGGCCAGACTGGGGCTGGCTTTTGCACTGGCTTTTTGCACTCCCAGAGCCACAGCACAGCACAGCACAAAGCCCAGTCTTAGGCTGGCTGTCCCAGTAGCCACTTGGGCATACCTCAGCAGCAGTAAGAGCAATAAGATGGCAAGAGCAGATGGAGTGCAGCATGGAGAATGCAGAATAATGAGGGAGAGTGCAGTTGGGACTGGGTTGTGATGGGATGCTTCCCAGGCTATAGCAAGTGACCCCAGAGCCATTAAGTTCTTGGCTTGTTTGTTTCCCCCCAAAAGAAGGATACAGGGAAGCCAAAAAAGCAGAGAAATGCCAATTGGAGGCAGTCCCAAAACCTACTGAGTTTGGGGCTGAGAAGACTAACCCAGAATGGCTTGGATTAGGATGAGAATGTCATTGAACAACACAATCACATGATGTTGCACTTAGTAATGGAAATTATAATGCCCATTATAGTCGTAAGTTGTGGACTACCAATACTTCCAAGTGTTGTCTAGCTAGGAACTTATATCTTCATGTTCTGGAATCAGATTTCTGTTCATGCAACCATTTTCAGCTTATTATTTCTAAGCACCTTCTCACATGTTTGCTTACCTAACATCATGTTTGTTAAGGTTTTATAGGCTTAATGGGAAAAAATAAACTTCCAGTCACCTTGAAAACTGAAGCAAAACTTATACGTGAAGTAGTATCTGTAATAGTGGTATCATAATCCTAAATTCCAGTGGTACAATTTTCATATGTATAAGAAAAAAGTTGACCATGTTTAATATTAACTGTGATCATCCAAAAGTAATCATTTTGAGGGCTTTTGATTCAAGAAAAACTTGAATATGAGCTTAATTCAATTGAATATCAGCCCTGGTGGTGCAGTGGTTAGAATGCAGTATTGCAAGCTAACTCTGACCACAGCCTGGAGTTCAATCCTGATGGGGCTCAAGGTTGACTCAGCATTCCAGTCTTCCGAGGTCAGTAAAAAGACCCAGATTTTGGGGTGCAGTATGTTGACATTGTAAAAAGAACCAGAAGGTGCTATAAAGCACTCTGGGGCAGGATATGAGTTTAAATGCTATTGCTATTAATTCCTACTGAAACAAATCAGCTTTGTGAGCAAAAGGTATGGATATGATATATGAAAAATGCTTAATTCCTTTTTTTTTGTTTGCAGTATGGGTTTTAAAAAAACTGTTGGTCCACTTTGGAATAGTCCAATTCTCATTGATTTACTGCAGTACGTACTGGCATATTCTGGAAGATTTTATGAGACAACGTCAAGAAGTTCTTTTACCACAACCAGTTAAGGGGCTTGGAAGAATTATCCTCAAATTAGACAGCAAGGTATTTAAAATTATTTGTGAAATTGCTCTAGCTCAAATAACTTTTAAGAAATAAGCACCCTGTACTTTGCCACAGCATTTTTCTATTAAAAATAATAAAAATACTGGTGGTGGGCTTCAGATTATGTAGCACAACTTTTCCAATGTTGTTTTTAGGATCTTATAGTTAATAACTGAATATGACATTAAAAATGAAGCACTATTTATAGGAAAGGGACAGCTATTCTCTTACATGGTCCAAAATAATTTCTGTAAGGTTGGAGAAGCTTTTCATACAGTTTTGGAAACTTTAGAAAGAAGCGGTTGTGACGTCCATTTGGAAAGTGAGCTCCATCTTCCTTGATTGATTTTGCACTACTGGGGGAACCTGGAAAGGGTCAAAAGTCACCCTGTAGGGACGAACCAGCAAGGAGGGGATGCCTGCTTGATCCCAGGAGGGTGGTAGCCCGTCTGCTTGATCCGGGGCAGCCCTTCAAACCGGTGGATGAAAGACCAGCCATAGCAATATGGCTTGTCACTAAGCTAAGCTGCAGACAGCCGAAGTCAAACTTACCACCAGACACCTACAAAGCAGTGTGGATGAGATTGGGTGAGATCTACCTCTCTTCGGTCTTAACTATTTCTTCTACCTTTATAAGCTGCCTGTATTTCCCTCCCTCCCCCCCCCCCTCCCCCCCCCCGTGAGAGAGGGAAGGGAGATTCTATCCCACCCTCTAAAAACGGCGACTGACTATCCAGGGAGTTTTAAAATGTTGCAAGAATAACCTGATTTTGACTGGATCTTTCTAAAATTTTTGGATTAAAAGATTTCTTATTCTTATTGAAGATTTGGGTTTTTACTACAAAAAGAAGTAAAATTGGACAAAAGCTCTTAATTTAGCACACTACTAAGAGAACATGAATGAAGATCAGGAACAGATTCTCTTTATGTTGAAAGCAATTTATGAAACTATTCTTACAGCTACTGATGAAATAAGCTGCAGAAAAGAACAAGATATCAGCCTAGATGTATGAACCCAAACTTTGATTACAACTAAAGAATCAACTACACAGAATATAATAGAAGAAGTGGAACACTTAAGTACTATGATAGAAGATTCAATTGATCAACAAACACAGTTAATGGAAAACCCAGAAAAGAGACTGACAACATGGAAAAGGGAAAAGACTTTCTATATAAACCAGAAAAAAACCCGAGGATCAAGAAGTACAGACTGAAGGGAAGATAAACATTTCAGGGCAATTATGTCAAGATGGAAAAATAGAGAAACAGTTTGTTAGTCCTTCCAAAAAAATGTGACCAGATGGCCTTTTCTACTTCAGATAATATATACTTTTCACATTATTTCTTAGCTGTCTTTATGGCGGAAAGGCAGATTGATCTTCATGAATATGCCTGTAAAATCTTCTTTAATATTTCTGCCAAAATTGCAACAAAAAGCTTATAGTTATTGTTTATTAATGAAATTGGTCTGTAATTCTTTATCCTTGTGACATCTTTACCTTCCTTCGGTAATAGCACAATATTAACTTCTTTCCAAGTTGGATTATTTCACCAAGTTTCAATGATATCTGTTCTATAATATTTGTCTTACTGAAATAGGATCTCTTAATTCTCCCTATTTATTTCCCATGCTCTGTGTTGTTGTTCGTTGTGAAGTCTTGTCTGACCCATCGTGACCTCATGGACAACATTCTTCCAGGCCTTCCTGTCCTCTACCATCTTCTGGAGTCCATTTAAGCTCATGCCTATTGCTACCTACCCACCTCATTCCTTATCGTTCCCTTCTTCTATTGCCCTCAACTTTTCCAGGCATTAGGCTCTTCTCCAGTGAGTCCTTCCTTCTCATTAAGTGGCCAAGAGACTCGCAGGAGTCTTCTCCAGCACCAAAATTCAAAGGCCTTAATTCTTTGGTGCTCAGCCTCTCTTATGATCCAACTTTCACGGCCATACATTGCAACTGGGAAGACCATAGCCTTGACTGTACTCACTTTTGTTGGCAGGGTGATGTCTCTGTTTTTTAGTGTGCTGTCTAGATTTGCCATGACTTTCCTCCACAGGAGGAAGCATCTTTTAATTTCTTGATATTTCTCCCGGCAATCGTAATTCCAACTTTTAATTCATCTAGCCCTGCCTTTCTCATGATGCTCTGTGTATAAGTTAAATAGGCAGGGCAACAGTATAATGTCTTGATTGACTCCTTTCCCAATTTTGAACCAATCAATGGATCCGTGTCCAGTTTTCACTGTTCCTTCTTGACCCGCATATAGATTTCTCAAGAGACAAAGAAGATGGTCTGGTACTGCCATCTCTTTTAAGAACTTGCCAGTTTGATGTGATCCACACAGTCAAATGCTTTAGCATAGTCAATGAAACAGAAGTAGATGTTTTTCTGTAACTCCCTAGCTTTCTCCATGATCCAGCGTATGTTGGCAATTTGATCTCTAGTTCCTCTGCCTCTTCAAAATCCTGCCTGTACTTCTGGTAGTTCTCAATCCACATACTGCTGGAATCTAGCTTGTAGGATTTTAAGCATAACTTTACTAGCATGTGAAATGAGTGCAATGCCGCGATAGTTTGAACATTCTTTGGGACTGCCTTTCTTTGGAATTGGAATGTAAACTGATCTTTTCCAATCCTGTGGCCACTGTTGAGTTTTCCAAATTTGCTAGCAAATTGAGTGAAGCATTTTTACTGCATCGTCTTTTAAGATTTTGAATATGACAGCTGGAATACTGATGTCTGGCTCAAGGTCAGTGACCACCCCATTGTGGTTATCAGGGACGTTAAGCTCGTTCTTGTATAGTTGTTCTGTATAATTTTGCCACCTCCTCTTAATCTCTTCTGCCTCTGTTAGGTCCCTGCCATTTTGGTCCTTTATCATGTCCATTTTTGCATGAAACTTTCCCTTCATCTCCCCAATTTTCTTGAAAAGATCTATGCTCCTCCCTATTCTGTTGTTTTCTTCTACCTCTTTGCACTGTTCATTTAAGAAGGCATTCTTATCTCTTCTACCTATTCTCTGGAATTCTGCATTCAGTCAGGTGTATCTTTCTTTTTCTCCCTTGCCTTTCACTTCCCTCCTTTCCTCAGCTATTTGCAAAGCTTCCTCAGACAGCCATTTTGCTTTCTTGTATTTCTTTTTCTTTGGGATGGTTTTAGTTGCTACTTGTACAATGTTGCGAACCTCTGTCCATAGTTCTTCAGGCAGTCTGTCTATCAGATCTAATTCCTTAAATCTATTTGTCACCTCTACTGTGTATTTATCAAGCATATGATTTAATTCATACAGGAATGGCCTAGTGCTTTTCCCTACTTTCTTCAGTTTAAGGCTAAATTTTGCAACGAGAATCTCATGGTCAGAGCCACAGTCAACTCCTGGTCTTGCTTTTACTGACTGTATAGAGCTTCTCCATCTTTGGCTGCAGAGCACATAGTCAATCTGATTTCTGTGTTTACCATCTGGTGATGTCCATATGTAGAGCCGTCTCTGGGTTGTTGAAAAAGAGTGTTTCCTATGACCATCGTATTTTCTTGACTAAATTCTGTTAGTCTGTGTCCTGCTTTATTTTGTACTCCAAGGCCAAACTTGCCTGTTATTCCGGTTATCTTTTGGCTTCCTACTTTAGCATTCCAATCCCCCATGATGATAAGGACATCATTTTTGATGTTAGTTCTATAAGGTTCTGTAGGGCTTCATAGAACTGATCAGTTTCATCCTCTTGAGCACTAGTGGTTGGGGCATAGACTTGGACTACTGTGATATTGAATAGTTTGCCTTGGATTCGAACTGAGATCATTCTGTCATTTTGGGGATTGTATCCTAATATTGCTTTTCCTACTCTTTTATTGACTATGAAGGCTACTCCATTTCTTCTGAGGGATTCTTGCCCACAGTAGTATACCTGATGTTCATCTGAATTAAATTCACCCATTCCTGTCCATTTTAGTTCTCTGATTCCTAAGATGTCAATGTTCAGTCTTGTCATCTCTTGTTTGACTATGTCCAGTTTTCCTTGATTCATAGATCTTACATTCCAGGTTCCTATGGAGACAAAATCTTTACAGCATCGGACTTTCCTTTCACCACCAGACACATCCATAGCTGAGGGTCCTTTCGGCTTTGGCCCAGTCGCTTCATTCTTTCTGGTGCTACTAGTACTAGCCCTCTGCTCTTCCCCAGTAGCATATTGGAAGCCTTCTGACCTGAGGGGCTCATATTCCAGCGTCATAACTTTTTTCCTTTTGGTACTGTCCATGGGGTTTTCATGGCAAAAATACTGGAGTGGGTTGCCATTTCCTTCTCCAGTGGATCACCTTTTGTGAGAACTCTCTGCTATGACCTGTCCATGTTGGGTGGCCCTGCACGGCATAGCTCATAGCTTCATTGAATTATGCAAGCCCCTTTGCAACTACAAGGCAGTAATCCATGATTGGGATGCTCTGTGTAAAAACATTTTATTTTTAGGATCAACTATTGGTGTCTTTATTATATTGTCCCTCAAAATTCTAAGGCCCAATCTTGGCTGTATGCTTCTCCCTTTTGTTCTGCTTTTTTGGCTCTGATTCTTGGCTGTATACTAAATTTTAAGCCCTTGCGACCTTGCTTTCCTAAAGAGAATTGTGAGATAAGTTCCCACTTTTGTAAGATGCACCATGTCTCCTCCCTATATCTTCCATAAAGATAGTACAATTACAGCCCCTATGAACCCTTTACATCAGTACTCTATAACCCCAAATTTGTGATTTGCTAATCTTTAAACCAGTATAGGGTGATCTATCTCTGCAGTTTTCCATTTATCTTTAACTAGTTGTCTTTAACAAGTTTCACTAACAATTTCTCCATATCCAAATGTCTCTCAACCTGTCAATTTCCCAAAGTAAGATCCTACATTAAAATTCTCAATATCTAAGAATGGACAACTGAAATATTTCTAACTCAGATGCCATCTATCTATATATTTAAGTAGCTTAATAGTTCTTAAATATATTTATCCAAAATGATGAGTCTGCATATAAATGAGAGGTAGATCAGCTGGTTCTGTGGTGCAGCTGTAACAATTTGGAGTTGAACATCTCTAATTTTAAGATGACAGTGTATTTTAGAAGAAGGTTTCCTTTTCTACCACCTCTTACAGTACTAGACGACACAATATTAACAGTAGAGACCTCCCAGTTTCTAGATGTTTTTATCTCTAAGGATTTGAAATAGACATCTAACGTTAGAACCATTATTAAAAAGGCACAACAAAGAATATTCTTCCTGTGTCAGCTCAGAAAACTCAAACTGCCCAAGGATCTGTTGATACAGTTCTACAGAGGAATTATAAAGTCATTTGTACCTCAATAACTATCTGGTTTGGCACAGCAACCAAACAGGACAGGTGCAAACTTCAACGGACAATTAGGACGGCAGAAAAAAACTATTGCAACCAGCCTGCCTTCCACTGACGATTTGGATACTGCACAAACCAGGAAGAGGGCTGAGAAAATATTTACAGATCCGTCACATCCTGAACATAATCTATTTCAACTTCTTCCCTCAGGATGCCACTTTGTGCTCCTTACCTACGATCCCATCCACTTAAGCTATGAAATCATTTAATGACTACAATTAGAAGTCCAAAGATTGCTATTGTTGATTAAAGTGGCCATGTAACATCTTGCTTAACAGCTATTTTGCTCCAATATTCTGGTCCCAATTGTGGTTGTAATTTGAGGGCTATATGTTCATTGCTTTCTTCATGTGTATCATATGTGCCTAATAACAACTGGTTTATTTTATGGAAATGCTTTCAATAATCAACTCCATTTTTAATTGTTTCCATACTTAATGGACTGTCAGTGTCATCCTTAATATAGTTCTATGATATGACATGGGGGTATATTACTGCAAATTTAAATATATAAAGTTATTCTTAGCTGCTCCATGTTGGACTAAAATTGGCAAATTTGGCCAAGATGCCAAGGGCACTGTTTGATGAAGTAATATGGAATGAGTTTGAAGCAGGAGTTGAACAATATTCTCTGCACAGTTAATAAGTTTGTTGGTCCCAGGCCTCTAGTGGTTCATTAAGGCAATTGGAAAGATCACCTGTATATGAGTCCAGGCAGTGAGGTTGATCTCTTTAAAGGAAAATGTGGTATGCTTCTTCCTTCCTTGTCCTGTCTCCAGCCTTCTCTTTTCGGAGAAGATTGTTGAGAAGGAAGTCGGACTCAATTACCGTATGTTAGGATTCAAGCGAGGATTTAGATGCAGTAACAACCTTGGTTACATTTGTTTATAACCTTTGGTAGAGCCAGGATGTGGGTGGTACATGTACTTTGTGCTCCTTTATCTTTCGAAAACTTTCAATATTGTCAGCTGTAATATCTTTCTGACTGACTCCAAAGATTGGAAATAGGGGGCACTGTTTTATAGTGGATCTTTCCCATGCTTTGTGTGCCATAGTGCTATATATCAGGGGTCCCAATCCCCGGGTCATCACCCATTAACAGGCCATGGTCCATTCAGAACTAGTCCAAACAAGTGTTGGAGTGATGTGCACATGTGCACATTGCACAAGCAATGGACTGGCGTGCATACCCACACGCAAGCAACTCAACTTGTGAAAGTTGAGCTGCACATACATATGCGCATGCTGGACTGCCACTCACATGGCCCAGTTCTCCTCCCCACCCCAAGCCACATAGGTTAGGGACAACTGCTCTACATCGCTCTCCCATCTGGTTAAAAAGTACATGAAACCACATAGACATAGCCTTGGAGACAATTTTGATAGCCTAATTTGGCCAGCTTGGTATTAAAAGTTATCATTGGTACTATATCAATATAGATAATGATACCTGACTCCAAACCAGCAGAAAACTATAATCTTACATTAAGTTTTCTTTTATATTTGAGCATGTAATGGAATGTACACCTGGAGAAGCAGTGGGGGGGGGGGGGAGAGCTTTGGCAAAATAGCTTTCCTAGAGTAAAACCCAAATCAGGGATGGCAAAACTTTTGGCTTCGGTATGTCAAAAATTCAGAAAATATCTGCCTTGCCTGTTCTGATGTGTCACACCCACCACCAAACAAAAAAAGCTCTTGAATCTCTTCTCTGGATTCTCCTGTCTCCTGGATTCTCTGAACCCTCTGAAAATCTCAGAAGAGGACCCTGATCTCGCAGAGCATCTGGAGCATAGAAAATTGTGTGAGAATGCTCTTGCAATTTTCAGATGCCTCAAAGGCTGTGCAGAGCAAGACCTTCTTGTGTAACTTCCAGAGGATCTGGAGCCCTTCAGTGTCACCAAAAATGGCTTGATATGTCACCTGTGACACACATGTCATATGTGTGCATTCACTGGTCAAGACTGCATAACTTCAAGCAGTCCTGGGAGGGGGAAAAGAGGTTTAAAGTAGCCATTTTCTAGAATCTCTGAAGATACATTTAGTAGGTTAAAATATTACAGCTTTAGTTTGGCAAGATTCTATCCATTAGTTATAAGCAAATAAGGGATTGCATTTTATGTCTTTTGGGCTTGGGCCTAACAGAGCATAACATAAAGTCACAGCTCTTTATATAATTTTTCATTATATTATGGGACATTTTGAGTCAAACAAAGTAGTTTTATGTTGTTCTTTTAACTTACTCTGTATACTGTATGATTACTAGTCATCTTAGGTCTGGAAGGCCAGTTATAACATTGATTTCTTTTAAGATATATTAAACAGCTTTACTCATGCTGTTTCAGTACAGTATATCTGATCTTACAAAGTCTCTGTAACTAAAGATATCATTAAATAGAAGATTAGAACAAAAATGCTTGGATAGATGAATATGTTATTTTGATTCTGTAATGTTTACTACATTTTCTTGTTTTTCACAGATGAACGTGTGGTTGGAAAAAATCCTAGATAAAGTAATTAGCATATTCATTATATTTGTGCTAGTGATAGGCACCCTGCTGCTTGCGCTGCTCCTTACAGCAAAGGTATGTGTCCTATTAAACAATGCAACATTTTACTGAAACTTTATTCATTCTAATCTACAAATTTCACTAATTTTATTTCTTCTAAAAATTGATATGATCAGTGTATATTCTAATAATCACACTAAACATCTATTGTAATTGAACGAGAGAAGCAAGCGTTTTAGTTTCCCTCAGACTGGATAAGCACAAAAACAATTCTGTTCCAGACAGGTTATTCATATGTCAGGATTGTGATGTATTTAACTTTGTGAGTAGCCTGCATTGTATCCATTATATTAACAGGCCCTCTTATGTAGATAGGCGCATATTGACAAAGTATAAACTGTATTTTTCTTTCTTTTTTCCCCTTGAAATAAGGAAGGAATGAAGATAATATATCATTGCATATATCATTGTGGTTATAGAAATTTTCTTATAAGAAAACAAATATAAAATATGTGCAATCTGTAAAAATGAAAATACTTTAATTTTTATTATGTCTATTATGTCTTCGGGAGATAGGGTGGCATATAAGTCCCAAAAATAAATAAATAAATATTGATGGCTAATTTGTCAAAGTACCAAACTTTTAGAAATTCCGTAGTGTTTTTGGACTTGGCTTAGTCTAGGATACTCAGTTTCCCAGTTAAGGCTGGTTAACATATAGTTAAATCTATCCATATGTTGCAAAATTAAAGAGTTAAAGACATAATATCTAAGAACATACTATACAAAAGAGACAATCAAAAAGCTAAGAAGGGAACAAAAAGACCAAAATATCTTGTCATTAATAATCAGTACCCAGATGAGCATATATTAATTCCAAGATTAACATCAGATTAGCAATCAAGAAGTAAACAATACGCTAACAAAGAACTGCCAAACAAGCTAAGAATAAACAGCCCAACCAGAACCTCCAAGACCACTCCCACTAGCACTGACAGGGACAAGCCACTAAAGCAGGAGTGGCTGGATGCGTCATGCCAAAACCACGCCCATCCCATTGCCGGCAATGGAAAAGTCGCAATATGTTGCAACACGTCAGTGACATTGCAAGTTTGACACCCCTGCACTAGAGTATATATAGTAAGCCCATCTTACTGATAATGTTACCTAGTTTGTATAATGAAACATTTGCAAGAAAACAATCAAGTTCAGAGCACCAAGGACCCTTCATTTCAACCCTGAGCTACAAATATTCTCCTGTATTGATAATGTAAAAGTTATTCCTTCCCTATATGCATATGATATCACAGCACATGCAAGACGTTCAAAAAGGTTCAGAGCAAAGGAGAATGATTTTGACAGTAAACCCTTCCATAGAAATTCTCTTGCTTCTACTGATAGAGAAAGTCAATTCCATATGTCCTGCCATGTTATAATTCTCTATTCAAACAGAACTTAATTCTATTTTTGTTTGCTTCATCTTTACATCCTGGAGATTCAGATGTTGGTTAATATAAGTTAAACTTCTTCTTGTTCAATATGCAACTTTTGAGCCATGCAACTTTTATTTACTACTGTACTATTCCTGGGTCCATGTGAATTAATAAATTTTGACCACACCTTTAATCATAAAGTCAGCAGTTAAGCTTTTGCTTTCTTAACAAATACTGTAGCTACTCATTTTGTTTTTTAAAAAATAACCATTGAGAAAATATTAGCATACTGGATTTTGAATATTAAGACTTTGAAATTATTTTTAAAAATGCAATGAATTTCAGTAGAGAACAATGTGGATGAAACTTGGAAATGAATGTTGGATAGTGAATGTTCCAATACCTGGAGACAGCAGAGATAAAGATCCAGAGAAAAATCACAAAATACAAAAAAACTGCAATTGAAGGACAACTGGTAAATAAAGCAAAAAATAATACCAATAGCAATAGGTACCTTGGGTGCAATTCTAAAACATCTGGAGCACCACTTGAACACTTATTACAAAATCACAATCAGCCAATTGCAAAAGGCAGCAATTGAATTCAGGCAACTGAAAAAGCTTATATTCTGTGACAGTGCATTTAAAGCTAGGAAACAACTATTGCCTATCCCGGGTCCTTGGGAAGGACTCGATAGGTGGATAAAAAATGCCAAATCCTGTCTAAACATCTGACTGTGCAACCAACCATCATAGTAATAATATGCTATGCTTTGGATGACACTTAGAAAATCCGTGCACCGACAAGTGTTCCAGTTGTCAATTACAAAGGCTGCTTGGATCCACGCATGTACTATGCTAATACATTGCAACATCCTAGGTGTTCTTGAGAGAGAGTCAGTTTGGTGGTGCGGTTACAGCATCAGGCTAGAAACTCAGGGACCCTGGGGCAGCAACTTTTTGCCCTAGAAAAGAAGCAGTGGCAAACCACTTCTGAAAAATCTTTTCATGAAAAGTGCAGGCATTTGTCCAGAAAGTCTCCAAAACCTGATATGATTGAACAGAAGGGGAAAAAATTGCTAAGATAAACTCAGTGGAAATGACGGATAACAGCAGTTAAAGAACTGGCAGCCATGATTTCAAGTTTTTGTGTATGGAGTAATAACCAGAATCATAAAATGATTCAAAGTGCATATTGTGTAAAGAAGCAGAAACA
This sequence comes from Daboia siamensis, assembly GCA_024449315.1. Taxonomy (NCBI): domain Eukaryota; kingdom Metazoa; phylum Chordata; class Lepidosauria; order Squamata; family Viperidae; genus Daboia; species Daboia siamensis. The sequence continues at coordinate 380,030 of JAKJMR010017792.1, forward strand.
GTAGATAAACTCAGTAGATAAACTCAGCTCAAACAAACTGATTATAACTAACATTACACAGTTGCTAAAATGATTTACTGGAACATTTATAAAAATTATGTGCCAGTAATGAAAAATTTGTACAAAGGTATAGCTGAAAAAGTAGTTGAATGTGAGCAGATTAAATATTGTGGGATTTCCAGATTCAAACTGATAGAATCTTGACTCATAACATACCAGATTTAGATGTGGTTAAAGAAAGAAAATGTGTGTAATTGATGTAGCAATATCAGAATAACAGAGTTGGAAGAGACCTTTGAGGTCTTCTAGTCTAATGCCCTGCACAAGCAGGAGACCTTATACTGTTCTAGAACAATGGCTTCTTTAAAACCTTCAGGGATGGAGCACTCACAATTTCTGAAGGCAACCTGTTTTCACTGGTTAATTATGAAGAAATTTCTCCTTAGTTCTAGGATAAGTATGCTACCATAGCTACAAAGTCAGGCAAAATTGATGAATACTCTGATAATAATAATCTTTGATAATAAAATGGAATACTTTTGATAATAAAATTTTTTATTATCAAAAGTAAAAAGGTTATAAATATTTGGAAGTTTTGGAACCTTTAGATTTACTACAGAACAAGCCAAAAATGCATTTCTAATAAATATATCAAATGAATTCAGAAAATTTTGAAATCAAAATTAAATGATGGAAATATCATCAAAGCCATTAATACTTAGTCCCGATACACAGCAGGAATAATTGATTGGACCCAGATGGAACTTGATAATTTGGACAGAAACAAAAGAAATCTAACAAGAATAAATTACGCTTCATACCCCCAAAACCAGCATTGATTGGCTGTTGGTTTTGTAGCTATGGTAGCCCACTTATCCTAGAACTGTTCTGCCCCCCTCAAGTTTTTGTAGGTACAGCCAAAAGCCAATCAATGCTTCCAAATATTTGTAGCCTTTTTACTGCCTTTATCAAAATTTTATTATCAAAGAGTATTCCATCATTTTCATCAATTTTGGCAGAACACCCTTATAGGTGAAAGAAATTGGACGAAGAAAATTATGACTTGAATCAAATTATGACTTGACCATATCAATAAAAACCAACAATCCTTGCTGAAGGAAGTCAATTTGTAAATTGGAAAAACAAGCCAATAAATCAACAGAAGGTAACATGGGGTTGGTTTAAGAACAAAAGTATTAAAGAATTAAAGTATTAAAGCTTTATTTTAGTAGGTCAATATCAAACTTTGCCAACAAATTATATGAAAGTGAAAATTCAGCAGGTAAAAAAGAACAGCAAATGTCACTTTTGTAGTGAAAAGAATGAAGCGATTGACAGTGGCTGCAGTAAAATTTCACAACCTGACTCTAAGCAGTGTCATGACCAAACTATCAAAATTAATGTAACATGTTTGCTTGTCGTAACATGTTTGCTATAACAGTGTTTTTCACTGATATTTCTATATTGGATGATAATAGGATTAAGGAAATGCAATTATAAAAAAATTACAAAACACTAGGATTTGCAGATTAAAGTTGAACACTTATGGAAAAATAAATCTGCTGTTATATGAATCATAATTGGAGCCCATGGAGAAATAATTAAAGGACTTCCTCAGTATTTTGAAATTTTGAGTTTATCAGACCTAAACACTTTAATTTTTTTAAAAAAATGGTTTTAGACGGAATCACCTTTATCCTCAGGCGCTATCTTAATGTTTCTTATGTCTTTCATTAGGATTTGAATTACCAAGTTTTCATCAATTTAGACTGAATTTACAGTTGCAAGAAAAAGTATGTGAACCCTTTGGGATTACGTGGAGTTTTGCATGAATTGGCCATAAAATGCGCTGTAAACATCATGTAAGTCACAACAATAGAAAAACACAGTCTGCTTAAAATAATACTACACAAACATTAGCTGTTGTCATGTTTTAATTGAACATAACATGTAAACATTCACAGTGCAGGGTGGAAAAAGTATGTGAACCCCTAGCCTAATGACTTCTCCAAGAGCTAATTGGAGCCAGGAATGAGCCAACCTTGACTCCAATCAGTGTGATGATATTGGATGTGTTGCTGACAGCCGTCCTGCCCTTTAAAAACACACACCTGTTTTGGGTTTACTGGTCTCAAGAAGCACTGTCTGATGAGAACCATGTCTCGCAGAAAAGAGCTCTCAGAAGACCTACGATCAAAAATTGTTGATTTGCATGAAGCTGGAAAGGGTTACAAAAGTATCTCCAAAAGCCTTGATGTTCATGTGCCCACGGTAAGACAGTCTACAAATGGAGAAAGTGTAGCACTGTTGCTACTCTCCCTAGGCATGGTCGTCCTGTAAAAATGACTGCAAGAGCACAGCACATAATGCTTAATGAGGTAAAGAAGAATCCTAGAGTGTCAGCTAAAGACCTACAGAAATCTCTGGCACATGCTAACATTTTTGTTGACACATCTACAATAAGGAAAACATTAAACAAGAATGGAGTACATGGGAGGACACCACGGAGGAAGCCATTGCTGTCCCAAAAAAATATTGCAGCACGTTTGAAGTTTGCAAAAGAGCTCCTGTATGTTACACAGCACTACTGGCAAAATATACTGTGGACAGATGAAAAACAGACAACACTGTGTGGAGAAAAAAAGGCACAGCACACCAACATCAAAACTTCATCCCCACTGTAAAACATGGCGGAGGGAGCATCATGGTTTGGGGCTGCTTTGCTGCCTCAGGGCCTGGACGGATTGTTGTCATTGATGGGAAAATGAATTCCAGAGTTTATCAGGACATTTTGCAGGAAAATGTACGACCATCTGTCCGCCAGCTGAAGCTCCGCAGAGGATGGGTGATGCAACAGGACAATGACCCAAAGCATACAGGTAATTCAACAAAACAATGGCTTCAACAGAACAGAATACGCCTTCTGGAGTGGCCCAGTCAGAATCCTGACCTCAGCCCGATTGAAATGCTGTGGCATGACCTTAAGAGAGCGATTCACACCAGACATCCCAAGAATATTGCTACACTGAAACAGTTTTGTGAAGAGGAGTGGTCCAAAATTATTCCAGATCATTGTGCAGGTCTGATCTACAACTACAGGAAACGTTTGGTTGAGGTTATTGCTGCCAGAGGAGGGTCCAACCAGTTATTAAGTCCAAAGGTTCACATACTTTTTCCACCCTGCACTGTGAATTTTCCGTCTTATGTTCAATCAAAACATAACAGTTAATATTTGTGTAGTATTATTTTAAGCAGACTGTGTTTTTCTATTGTTGTGACTTACATGACATTTAGAGCGCATTTTATGGCCAATTCATGCAAAACTCCATGTAATCCCAAAGGGTTCACATGTATGATACATGATGATATATACAATTATAAATATTACATATAATAATGCAAACTGTTAATTTCTGATTCATCTACTTTTAAGACAAAGAAATACTGATATTTTGCTACCCTTATCCCCACAAAATAATCTCTAATATGGGGTCTTACCTGTGTTCAACCAGACTTATTTTCAGTCTTCCTCCAGTTGCATTCTAAGATTTTTTTGGATGCTTTCATCTCCCTAATTCCTTCAGTAAAGCACAGCACATCCTGGGATCATCACCCAGAAAGATGTCACTTAAGGAGTGATACAATGCAAGGCCAAGCCAACCACTAGATCCTCAAGGAAAATCCCAAGGTCTTTCTGGAATCCCACTGGTTCCATCAATTACCTGAGGCAGGCCTGTCTCAATGCAGGGAGGGAGACAAAAAGCAACAGGAGTTATATATTCATAGCATTAAAGGTTCCCCCACACATGCATGCTAGTTGTTTCCGATTCTAGGGGCCGGTGCTCATCTCCGTTTCAAAGCCGAAGAGCCAGCGCTTGTCCGAGGACTTCTCCGTGGTCATGTGGCCGGCATGACTAGACACCAAAGGCGCACGGAACGCTGTTACCTTCCCACTGTAGTGGTCCCTATTTTTCTACTTGCATTTTTACGTGCTTTCGAACTGCTAGGTGGGCAGAAGCTGGGACGAGTAACAGGTGCTCACTCTGTTACGCGGCACTCGGGATTCGACCCGCCAAACTGCCGACATTCTGATCGACAAGCTCAGCTTCCTAACCCACTGAGCCACCGCGTCCCTTATTCATAGCATTAGATTAATACTAATATACTACGTTGTCAGATCACACCTCAACCACTCCAAGACAAAGAACAGATCTAAAGTGCAGCCTTTGGTATATATACAGTTGTCAATAAATTGGGTCAGATCCATGATTGCATGGCAGGTCGTGTACTCTTGAGGCACCCCAGACTCAGTGCCCAGGTGGTAGATTGAAATCCTCAAGGACCAATGGCCCTGGGAACTCTATTTCCAACCCAGCAACGGAATCTTAACAGTTCAGGTAGGGATGCCACTAAGCAGCAGAGAGAATGGTATACTAGCAGCATTCTGAACTATTACCTTAAGCTAGAGTACCAATTATCTACAGAGCAGAGTCCTTGAAAGCCTATAACAACTCACAGCAGCTGATAGCAGCTACTTCTCTTCCATTTTCTGGGCAATTGGCTGGTGTGCACATTTCTGAAAGGGGACTCCCGGACCCTCGCCCCTTCTAGGCACATCAGGTCTCAGCAAGACATACCAGGTCAGCACTCCTCCAAAATAAGATTATGGGTAAGGAGCAGCTTTGTTACACAGCAGCTTGGCAATCAGAAACATCAGTGGATACTTACATCAATGGCCACTGTTGACTTGGTTCCCAGGCATTGAAGGTAGAAGCCAAGGACCAGATAGCAGGACTGCTTGTGACCTCTTTCCCCTCCCCCCAGTGTTTATTAATCTCCATGTTGGATTACTGTAATTCACTTGGTATGGGGCCAATTTTTTAAAGAAAAAAAAATCAGAATCTAGTCCACAATAAGGATTACACCAAGCTACCAATCTTACTGACAAAATAAATGACAGGTGTGTATTTAATGGTGTGAGACATTCATTTTTTTTCCTTACTTCTGTATTGCATTAGGTTCATCAGGAAAGTGTACATATGATTGAGGTAACAAGCAGGTTGATTAATGAAACGGTAGCCAACCACCCAGAATGGGCCAAGTAAGTAATGCCATATCTGAAAGGATTTAAATATTCTCTTCATTTTGATATTGAACATTATTGTGTTGGGTATGGAAAATGTGAGAAAGAAGTTATTATTTATTTTTGGCCTATTGTTGAATTTTGAAAGCATTTAAAACCAATAAGCTATTGGCATTAACCTTTGGATACTGCCTCAATATCAAATTACTATCTTACCATTTTGTTATGTCAGATTAAGAAATTCATATGCTTAGATTTCCTAATAGTACAGGGAGAATTTTCTATCAATTAAATTATTTAAATTCTTCCTTGAATCCTAAAACAGAAGGGTTACCGTATTTTCTGGCGTATAAGACAACTTTTTAACCCATGAAAATCTTCTCAAAAGTCAGGGGTCGTCTTATATGCCGGGTGCTGAAACTTTAGGGACAGGGCTGGCTGGAAAACCTGGAGCGGATCTCCCATTTAGTCTGCCCAGGGAAAGCGGGACCAATTGGAGAAGAAGCTGCAGTCTGTTTTTTTACAGGCTGGGGTCTGGGCGTCTTTCCTTCTAAAGTTGAAGAGCAGCTGCAGTCTATCCCAACTTGAAAGGCAGGTGGGGAATGCAGCAGCCAGAGCAGCTGCTTAGCTCTAAGGACATATTTGACTCAGGAACTGGGTGGGCTGGCTGGAAAACCTGGAGCGGATTTCCCATTTAGTCTGCGCAGGGAAAGCTTTAGAGGGAATTAGGAAAGATTTAATCCACTTGCACTGTTTTATGTTTACATGTTGGATGACAAACAGCCTTATGTTTATAAGTGACAGTTTTCCTACTAAATACCTGCATGTTGTAAGCATTTGAATTAAAATTACCATATTAAAATCAAATCTGATGTTTTTCATTTTTATTTGGTGTGCGTTGGAAGAGGGGTAGTCTTATACGGCGAGTATAGCCCAAACCCTATAATTTAACAGGAAATGTAGGGGGTCATCTTATACACCCAGTCGTCTTATACGCTGGAAAATATGGTATTTAATGTCAGATAATTATTCTATCTGATAAAGAATTCTGTTCTCATAGTATTTGGTGATATGCCACTAGGACACTTTCAAGCTGCTTTTTTTACAATAGCATTTTCCTATTTATTTATCTAGCGCTCAAATTAAGAGAATACTTCGCTGAAATAAACCATGTTCCAGCATTTTATCCACTTTTTTGCACATGTATAGCATGGTGATTTGCAACATACCTTAAGCATGAACATTGTAACTGTTTGCTCTTCCTTAAATAAAATCTTTTATTAAGAAAATGCCAATTTATGTCAGCATCCTGACATGGATTTAGCCAGTTTTTCTCCTTAAATCTATTTTGCTGCATATCTGTACAGACCTGCCTCAGCTAATTCTTCCAAGAAAGCAGAACTCTTGAAACTGGCACTGTTTCAAACAGGAACTTTTATTGAGAGTTAGTGATAGCAGGAAAGCAAAGCAATATCTAAAGATTTCCTGCACAAATTGCTATATTACAACTTTCATTCACAAAACCCCACTCCAGAACCCAGCTGTCCAATTCACGTCCAACCAATCCACAGGTGTAAAGTTGTCATGGGAACCGGAGATGATAAGGCATATTACTTTCTCCTTTTCACACTGAAAGAGATACATCAAAGTTTAGAAAGAACAAAGAAGAAATACATCCATAAGGCCCCCTCCTAGCAGAGCAAAGCCTGCCTCCTCCCAATAGAATGGCAGAGCCCGGAAAAGAAAGCAAAGCCTCCCCCCTCCCACTAGAATGGCAGAGCCCGGAAAAGAAACATTGAAGGGGATTCCGATATGCTGCCCCTCTTAAAAGAAAGAGAAATTTGCGCACTAGTGCAGCAGCCAAGGGATTGTGGGGCTCTGCACCCTATGGCCGGTTTCTGCCTGCTAGGGGACCCTAAATGGGCCTGAAGTTGCCCCGTAGAGGCAACAAAGAAGGAAGGAAGTCCCGCCGATTGCGGAGAGATGGCGGTCGATCCAATCAGTTTGGGAAAAGCCCTCCAGAAGCCAGCAGGAGAAAAACTAGCTTAACTGCAGAGTCTAGTCCAAGCTACAAGCATCCGGAGCCCAAAAGCACTACTTTAAGCTGACTGTAAATAACATGTTTGGAACTGGGTAAGAACAGTGGTTTTCTACTTGAAAATTGATTTCCTGGGGGGGGGGGGAGAAAACCCCCAAGAAGCAAAAAGCTTTCGAAAGTGAGAAGGGCGGAGGATTTTTGCACCACCCTCCTACAGATTGAAGCAGCAAATTAAACTTTTCAGGGGGAATATAAATATACTGAAATGAATATAAGTCTTAATTTGGATAAGTTTAAAATCAATGGAATCTGTTAAGATTTTCCTTTTAAATTATGAAAGTAGAAGTAAACAATTGTCTATTACTAACTGGTGCTGACATCTAGTTGTGGATGAAAATATACAAAGCAGTTGCTTTATTACAGGGACTGGCAAAGCCCAGGAAAAGTCAACTTGGTTTTGGTGACCTTCAGTATCTTAACAACAGAGAACAGCTGTGACAAAAAAGAAAGAAAAAATTTTGGGTTATCTACAAAATGAGAATTGTAAATCTAAAAAAAAAAAAAAAGAATTGACCTTTCTGGATTACAAATACTAACTGTGACTCTAAAACAGTTTGCAGAGAAAGCAAAACCCTGATTTTTAGCTATCATGGAAAACCAGAGATCTGCAGAAAGAATATATCAAGAAAAAACAATTTCCAGAAGGAAATCTATGCTATGTTGCAACTACTCCAAACAATTATCTCAAACCATGAAGAAATTAAAAATAATTTTGAAAATATAAATGAACACATCTCCAATTTAACTTTACAACATAAAAAATGAGCAGAAAAAACAGACAACTGAATACGAGACAGAGGAGAGAGATATCAAGATGGAACTTAATAATAAAAGAAAATATGACTTAGATGGAAAAAAAACTTACAGAAAATACTGGACATGGAAAAGATAACCTATACCCTAAGATTACAAAATAAGTTTGAGGACAAGAAAAAAGATTTGACAAAATGGATTCTGCCAGGAGAACTACGAGAACTTGAGAGACAAAAAATGATAAAATCAAGAAAGAAAGAAAGGAAAAGATTCTCAGTGAATACGAAGGGGTGAAACCTTCCTACAAAAATATCTTACCTGTTTTGCCTTTTGTACCTGCAACAACACTTTATGGAAGGTTTCTTTGATTCAGCAAAGCATATTGATCAGGAAAGATGTTTGGCAAAAAGAAAAGAAAAGAGGCTAACATGAGAATTAAGAAATTAGATGATGGGATTTACCAAAGGGAATATTTAAAAAATAAACATCTGTTTTGTTGTTGTTAGTTGCGAAGTCGTGTCCGACCCATCGCGACCCTATGGACAACGTTCCTCCAGGCCTTCCTGTCCTCTACCATCTTCTGGAGTCCATTTAAGCTCACGCCTACTGCTTCAGTGACTCCATCCAGCCACCTCATTCTCTGTCGTCCCCTTCTTCTATTGCCCTCAATCTTTCCCAGCATTAGGCTCTTCTCCAGTGAGTCCTTCCTTCTCATTAGGTGGCCAAAGTATTTGAGTTTTAGCTTCAGGATCTGGCCTTCTAAAGAGCAGTCAGGGTTGATCTCCTCTAGGACTGACCGGTTTGATCGCCTTGCAGTCCAAGGGACTTGCAGGAGTCTTCTCCAGCACCACAGTTCAAAGGCCTCAATTCTTTGGTGCTCAGCCTTTCTTATGGTCCAGCTTTCACTGCCATACATTACAACTGAGAAGACCATAGCCTTGACTATACGCACTTTTGTTGACAGGGTGATGTCTCTGCTTTTTAGTGTGCTGTCTAGGTTTGCCATTGCTTTCCTCCCGAGAGCAAGCGTCTTTTAATTTCTTGGCTACAGTCCCCATCTGCAGTGATCTTGGAGCCCAGGAAAATAAAATCTGTCACTACCTCCATTTCTTCCCCAATATGGTTAAAGAAATAGAAAGATTTTGGATATAAATGAAGATTAGTTTAAGAGGGATGAACCCCTCAAGTAACTTAGTTGTCAAGCAATAACATTCGAAAATAACATTTTTTTTCTTTTTTTTCTTTGTGTTTTGCTTTTTGACAAGAGAAATATAAAAATGTTGGGATGGTTTATATAAAAGAAATGTTTTCTCTGTTTCCCCTCCCCCTCTTTTTTTAAGGTATGAGAAATGTAAAAGTGTTGGGATGACTTGTATGAGAAAAAAAGACTTAAAAGTGTAACTAATTTGGGCCCCAGTTTCTTTGAGGGCTGCAATGACTGAAGGAACCTATTAGGTATACCCGGTCCCTTACTTTGAAGTTTAGGTTTCATCTTTTTCTTGTCTGCCTGAGCCTTATAAGCTGCTCTGGCTTTATCTAAGGCTTTTGTGACTACTGGCCAGGTGTTCTGCAACTGCTTAATCAATTCCTTAAGGGAAAGGATGGTGGGCTCATTATTTTGCAATTCGGGCAAGGGGTTGAAAATGTGGCCAGTGGAACTTGAAAAGGAGTGAACCCCAGGCTAGAACGGACTGCATTGTTGTATGTTACTTCAGCAAATGGCAGGAGGTCGGTCCAGTTGTCCTGTTTATAGTTGATAAAATATCACAGGTACTGCTCCAATACTGAGTTGGTTTGCTCTTTCCCACCATTTGTTTGAGGATGATGGCTAGATGACAGGTCCTGGTCCATACCCCAAAGGTCCAAAAATGCCCTCCAGAACTTTGAGGGGAATTGGATCCCCCTTTCAGAGATTATGCACTGTGGGGCTCCGTGCAAATGATAGACATGGTGAAGGAACATCTTTGCGAAAGTCTTTGCAATTGGTATTTTTGAGCAAGGGATGAAATGGACCTGTTTTGAAAACAGGACAGTCATCACCCAAATAATGGTATTATACCACTCTTGGGTAGTTCTATAATAAAATCCATAGAGCAGGGCTTTTCAACCTTTTCACCCATTGTACCACTTTTAGGATATGGCTACATCCGAGTACCACCAGTTGCCTAGCAAGGTGTCAAAAACTTCATGACCAAAAAAAAGAAAAAAGTGATGAAGTACAGATGATTGTCGACTTACAACAGTTCGCTTGGTTACTGTTTGAAGTTACAATGACACTGAAAAAAAATGCCCAAGTCACAGCTGAGCAAGACACTTGCCTGCTCACCTGGCAGCACTCTTCCTCCTGTCCGAGATTTTCATTGTTGTGAGCATTTCTGTTGAGGATTGGCAGTAGGGGTGGGGTGGGGGGTGGTGTTTGGTTGAGCAGGTTTTGGTCACTTCACATGACCCTGGGACACCATGATGTCATAAATATGAATCAGTTGCCAAGCATTTGAATGTAAATCACAAGACCCTGGAGATGCTGCAACATTCCAGCTGATCGGCGCTTCTTCTGGGCTCAGAAGCACCAGGGTCAGCCCTGAGCTCCAGCTGGAGCCTGGCACTGATCCTGGCACTTTCAGCCATCTCTCACTCAGGCTTATGAAGTGCTGCCACCAGTTCAGCTCATTCCCCTCCCCCGCTACCACTTTTCTAGGATGGTCGTGTACCACCTGCCAGGTGCTAATGTACCACAGGTGGTACCCGTACCACTGGTTGAAAAGCCCTGCCATAGAGATCTCTCTCCAGAATGATGAAGGGTTTGCGACTGATTACAAAAGGCCAGGTGTTTTTTCTTGACTTCATTTTGCTACTGCACAGTTAGGACAGCTGGCAACATAACCCTCCACATCTTTCTTAATGGAGGACCACCAAACTGTCGCTTTAAGAGATGTAACATTTTCACGAATCCAAAGTGCCATCCGCTTTGGAATCATGGCAGGTTTGCATCGTCCATAGTCTCTGGTTAACTGGCATATACAATTTCCTCCCTATCCATGCAAGGCCATCTTACATGGAACAGAGGTTTTTGTGTTTAAGGAATCAGTCGTCTTTGTCCGACGCTTGTTTGAATTCAGATGTGACAGTGGTGACTAGGAGAGGTTAACCCTTTGACTGCGCTCTAGTGGTCACTGGTGCTGCTAGCTGCTGCACAAGAAGCATGGGTTTAACTATTTTTGTCTTTAAACTGTTATATTGCGGTAATTTCAATAAGGCATCTGCTAGGAAGATTTTCCCACTGGCAGATAACAGAGGAAAATTGAACTGTTGGAAGTACTGTGTCCATCAGGCTTGTTTGGGGGAGAGTTTCCTTGGGGTTTTCAGTGCTTCTCTCTGTCTCTGTCTCTCTCTCTGCAAATGGCGGAGGATGACTTGGAGCTGCAGGAGAAGGCTGAAAGAGCCGCATGCGGCTCCAGAGCTGTGGGTTGCCAACCCGTGCCCTAAGGGGTATTTTATTCCCTTCCCCTCAAGAGAATCTCACTTTGCATTCATGTGACACATGCTAGCCAACAAAGGAGCTGGGCAGCGATTGGAGGACAGTGGGAGGGGGCAGTCTACCACAAGCTGGGGAATTGCAAGATACCAAGCCAGGGTTGGAGAAGTAGCTGGGATAGAGGAATGAGAGAGATTTTTTTTCTTTTAAAGGTATTTTAATTTTTAAAAAAGTTATTTAAATATTTCCTGAAAATATATTTTTTAGATATTTTTAAAATAGTTTTTAGAGTTCTTTAAAAGATACAATTTAAACTTTTTTTAAAAGGTATTTTTTAGGTTTTCTTTAAAGGATTTTAAAATAAAAAGTCCTAAGTGCGAAGAACAGTTGTAGGCCATTTTGTTAAATGCCATTGCAACTTTGAATAGTCACTAAACAAATTGTTATAAGTCAAGGACTCTTTATTTAATACTATCTCTAGTGATATCCATGATTAATTGTAAAATTAAAGTAAAGGTAGTCCTTGACTTTCAAACACAAAATTTCTGTTAATAAGTAAGACTGTTAAGAGAGTTTTGCCACATTTTATGATCATTCTCCGCACAATTATTATGTGAATCTACCAGTTGTTAAGTTAGCAACACAGTTATGAAATCAGGTGATCACAAAACGGGATCACATGACCCAAGATATTGTAACTGTCATAATTATGAGTCAGTTGCCAAGCATCCAAATTATTATCATGGGACCATGAGGATGCTTTAATGGTGGTAAATGTGAAAAATAGTCCTAAATTACTTTTTTCATTGCCATTGTAACTTTGGTCACTGATAAGTTGAGGACTCAAGTGTCAGATTTTGAGTTATTTTAAAATGGATTCAGATGTATTGGAAGGATAGTTAAGGTCCAGAAAAAAAATTATGAAGGAAATTTGAAGTAACTTTAAAAAAGGATGATTCACTTATTGAAACTAGTTTAAGAGAAAGTCTGTTGTATTTATTTTGCAAATATTTACATTATCACAGAAACAGTTAAATAATGTAACCAGACTTGAAACAGAAACAAATCTATGATAATCAATCTTAAAACATTTCTTAAAACAGTAAAGCACAATAAAAATAAAAGCATAACAAATCCAATAATTTTCCCTGCTAAATTGACCTTGTTATAATGCCATATAACAAACGCTATTCATATATTATAATGAGCAAAGTTAATAAGGGAGGATGAATTCACTTAACAACCATGTGATTCACTTAACTACAATATTTGCTTAACAACTATGGCAAAAATAGCAATTGCAATAGCACTAAAACTTATATACCACTTCACAGTGCTTTACAGTCCTCTAGGCAGTTTACAGAATCAGCATATTGCCCCCAGAGGTCTGGGTCCTCATTTTACCGACTTCGGAAGGATGGAAGTGAGTCAACCTTGACCAGTGAGAATTGAACTGCCAAATTGCAGACGGCTGGCAGTTAGCAGAAGTAGCCTGCACTACTGCATCCTAACCACTGCACCACCAAAGCTCAGAGGTATAAAGTGGAGCAGAACTCACCAACCATTGATTAATAACTGACCCCAGGTATAGTTGGAAGTCAAGGATTACCGATATAGACTTTAGAGCAATGTTTGTGAAACATGACAAACTTTACACTTGTGAACATCACCTCCCAGAATGTATGGCTGAGGAATTTTGGGAGTTGAAGTCCACATCTCTTAAACCTGCCAAGTGTGAACAGGGCTGTTTCCCAGGGACAAGAATCAACCAGTAGTCAGTAACTCTTGTAAGAGAAGACAAGGCTGAAAATCTCCCAAAATCTTTCTTGCAGGTTTTAGGGCAAGTTTCTAATTCGTTTGCAATATGCCAAAGCGAAATTTCTTTACCCTGCCCAACCTAATCCTTTTTCTTTCCACAATTGATCAATCAACTTTTTTATATTCAAAGGCCAGCATAAGGAAAGAGGGATACAAAATTGTTTAAAAACCTAAAAGCATAAAAGACAAAAATAGAAAGCACACTGAAAGCTAGAAAACTTTTTTAGAAAAAAATCTAAGAACATCTCTTAAAAATATCTAAAACTGGCTTTTAAAAAATTCTAAAAAATCTTTTGAAAAAAAGCTAAAAAAAAGGAATTTAAAGCTAACTTTAAAAAATCTAAAAAAATGTTTTAAACCAATCAAAACATTTTTAAACAATCTAAAATATACTTTTAAAAAAACCTAAATTTCTTTTTTTTAAAATCCATTTTAAAAAATCAACAGTATCTTTAAAAACTAAAAGATAATGTAAAAATACATATTTTAAAGTAATCTTTTTTTTTAAAAAAAAAAATCTTTTTTCATGCTGCCCTGGGTTCTCCACCTGCTGCAGACCCCCGTCCTCTTTCCAGACATCTCTGTGGCTGCAACCAGTTTTCCGAAGGGTTAAAGAGCTTTGGAAGTGCACAACTCTGTCCCCAAGTCATGTTGTTGTTGTTGTTGTTAGCTGCGAAGTCGTGTCCGACCCATCGCGACCCTATGGACAACATTCCTCCAGGCCTTCCTGTCCTCCACCATCCTCTGGAGTCCATCCAAGCTCACGCCTACTGCTTCAGTGACTCCATCCAGCCACCTCATTCTCTGTCGTCCCCTTCTTCTATTGCCCTCGATCTTTCCCAGCATTAGGCTCTTCTCCAGTGAGTCCTTCTTTCTCATTAGGTGGCCAAAGTATTTGAGTTTTAGCTTCAGGATCTGGCCTTCTAAACAGCAGTCAGGATTGATCTCCTCTAGGACTGACCGGTTTGATCGCCTTGCAGTCCAAGGGACTCGCAGGAGTCTTCTCCAGCACCAGAGTTCAAAGGCCTCAATTCTTTGGCGCTCAGCCTTTTTTATGGTCCAACTTTCACTGCCATACATTGCAACTGGGAAGACCATAGCCTTGACTATACGCACTTTTGTTGACAGGGTGATGTCTCTGCTTTTTAGTGTGCTGTCTAGATTTGCCATGGCTTTCCTCCCGAGGAGCAAGCGTCTTTTAATTTCTTGGCTACAGTCCCCATCTGCAGTGATCTTGGAGCCCAGGAAAATAAAATCTGTCACTACCTCCATTTCTTCCCCATCTATTTGCCAGGAATTGAGAGGGCCAGATGCCATGATCTTGGTTTTCTTAATGTTAAGTTTCAACCCAAGTTTTGCACTCTCCTTCTTCACCTGCAACAAGAGGCTCTTTAGTTCTTCTTCACTTTCTGCCATTAGAGTGGTATCATCTGCGTATCTAAGGTTGTTGATATTTCTTCCGGCAATCTTAATTCCTGCTTTTGATTCATCTAGCCCAGCCTTTCTCATGATGTGCTCTGCATATAAGTTAAATAGGCAGGGCGACAGTATACAGCCTTGCCGGACTCCTTTCCCAATTTTGAACCAATCAGTGGTTCCATGTCCAGTTCTCACTGTTGCTTCTTGACCCGCATATAGGTTACTCAAGAGGCAAATAAGATGGTCTGGTACTCCCATCTCTTTAAGAACTTGCCACAGTTTGTTATGATCCACACAATCAAAGGCTTTAGCATAGTCAATGAAGCAGAAGTAGATGTTTTTCTGGAACTCCCTAGCTTTCTCCATGATCCAGCGTATGTTGGCAATTTGATCTCTAGTTCCTCTGCCTCTTCGAAATCCTGCCTGTACTTCTGGTAGTTCTCGATCCACATACTGCTGAAGTCTAGCTTGTAGGATTTTAAGCATGACTTTACTAGCATGAGAAATGAGTGCAATGGTGCGATAGTTTGAACATTCTTTGGCACTGCCTTTCTTTGGAATTGGAATGTAAACTGATCTTTTCCAATCCTGTGGCCACTGTTGAGTTTTCCAAATTTGCTGGCAAATTGAGTGTAGCACTTTTACTGCATTGTCTTTTAAGATTTTGAATAGCTCGGCTGGGATACTGTCACCTCCACTAGCTTTGTTGTTGCTCAGTTTTTCTAGGGCCCACTTCACTTCACATTCTAGGATGTCTGGCTCGAGGTCAGTGACCACCTCACTGTGATTATCAGGGACGTTAAGCTCATTCTTGTATAGATCTTCTGTGTAATTTTGCCACCTCTTCTTGATCTCTTCTGCCTCTGTTAGGTCCCTGCCATTTTGGTCCTTTATCATGCCCAGTTTTGCATGAAACGTTCCCTTCATTTCTCTAATTTTCTTGAAAAGATCTCTGGTCCTCCCTATTCTATTGTTTTCTTCTATTTCTTTGCACTGTTCATTTAAGAAGGCATTCTTATCTCTTCTAGCTATTCTCTGGAATTCTGCATTCAATTGGGCGTATCTTTCTTTTTCTCCCTTGCCTTTTGCTTCCCTCCTTTCCTCAGCTATTTGCAAAGCTTCCGCAGACAGCCATTTTGCTTTCTTGCATTTCTTTTTCTTTGGGATGGTTTTGGTTGCTACCTCTTGTACAATGTTGCAAACCTCTGTCCATAGATCTTCAGGCACTCTGTCTATCAGATCTAATTCCTTAAATCTATTTGTCACCTCTACTGTATATTCAACAGGGATATGATTTAATTCATACCTGAGCGGCCTAGTGCTTTTCCCTACTTTCTTCAGTTTAAGCCTAAACTTTGCAAGGAGAAGCTCATGGTCTGAGCCACAGTCAGGTCCTGGTCTTGTTTTTACTGACTGTATAGAGCTTCTCCGTCTTTGGCTGCAGAGCACATAGTCAATCTGATTTCTGTGTTGACCATCTGGTGATGTCCATGTGTAGAGCCGTCTCTTGGGTTGTTGGAAAAGAGTGTTTGCTATCACCATCGTATTCTCTTGACAGAATTCTATCAGCCTGTGCCCTGCTTCATTTTGCACTCCAAGGCCAAACTTGCCTGTTATTCCGGTTATCTTTTGGCTTCCTACTTTAGCATTCCAATCCCCCATGATGATAAGAACATCATTTTTTGGTGTTAGTTCTATAAGGTGCTGTAGGGCTTCATAGAACCAGTCAATTTCATCCTCTTCAGCACTGGTGGTTGGGGCATAGACTTGGACTACTGTGATATTGAATGGTTTGCCTTGGATTCGAACTGAGATCATTCTGTCATTTTGAGGATTGTATCCCAGTATTGCTTTTCCTACTCTTTTATTGACTATGAAGGCTACTCCATTTCTTCTGAGGGATTCTTGCCCGCAGTAGTATACCTGATGGTCATCTGAATTAAATTCACCCATTCCTGTCCATTTTAGTTCGCTGATACCTAAGATGTCGATGTTTAGTCTTGTCATCTCTTGTTTGACCACGTCCAGCTTTCCTTGATTCATGGATCTTACATTCCAGGTTCCTATGGAGAGAACATCTTTACAGCATCGGACTTTCCTTTCACCACCAGACACATCCACAACTGAGCGTCCTTTCGGCTTTGGCCCAGTCGCTTCACTCTTTCTGGCGCTACTAGTACTAGCCCTCTGCTCTTCCCCAGTAGCATATTGGACGCCTTCCGACCTGAGGGGCTCATCTTCCAGCGTCATATCGTTTTGCCTTTTGGTACTGTCCATAGGGTTTTCATGGCAAAGATACTGGAGTGGGTTGCCATTTCCTTCGCCAGTGGATCACATTTTGTCAGAACTCTCGGCCAAGTCATACAGCTAACCATTTTGAAACTTTTTCACCCTTTGAAACTCCGGTTGCAGCACCTGACAGGCAGGCTTGGAGGCCCATTGCCCCGCCTCTCCTCGCATTGCTCTAGTTTCCTCCATCTGCTGTAGACACCTCTGCTGCTGCAAACAGAATTCCAAAGCATGAAATAGCTTCAGTAGGGAAAATTAAAATTATTGCCACATGTCTTCTCGCTCCCACCCTGCCTGTGCTTGCCACCACAAACGGCATCCCCCTGTCTGAGACCTGCTTCTCTGCAAAGAGCACAGAGCCCCCACCCCTATTCTCTCAATGTTTTCTGACATCTCACAACAGTCCCGTTCCAGGTGAGGACCCTGAAAATTTTTCCAGCAAGGTGAAGAAAGTGTCTCCCTCCCTCCATCCATAGCCCAACCCAAATGTTGGAGAAGGAATTTGAGCAGTTCAGGAAGCTAAGCTCCAGGGCTGCGCCCAATGGGAAGATAGAGGTCCACCAGTTGGCACATAGGCTGGCTGCCAGGTCATGAAGCTAATTCTCTTGTTCTACAAATTGGCTAGGACAAGTATCCCTTGACAAACTGCCCAGTTGGAAAGAGCAGGAGAGGAGTGTTGGGGGAGGAGTGTTGGGGGAGGAGCAGGCAAAGGTCGGCTTCAGTGGGGGATAATTGACTGCAGCCAATTAGCCCATTCTGAAGCCAGTATTCTGAACATTTTTGCCAGATTTGAGGTCTCTTTCTTTGGAGTGAGAAAATTTTCCTTCCATCCACTGAAGAAAGGGAAATCCCCTTAAATTCCCCATCCTCTTTGCAACACTCCCTTCCAGCAATTCCAGAAGCCAGTAGAGAACTCCAGCATTGCCTTAACTTTCTCGGAGTCCATCTCTATCCACTCATGGGAAATACAGTAACCCAAATAGTCAATTTTGCTCTGATGGAATTCACACTTTGAAAGCTTCAAAGCTGTCCTTCATTAGTGGGAGTGGGTAGATGTTTTCCACATACACAGTGTTTAACCCTCTACAGTCCATGCATAAGCGAAGGGGACCCATCCTTTTTCTCCAGAATAGCACCAGGGTGGCCACCCTGTGTTGAGCTGGTTGGATAAATTCCTGGTTAGGTTTTTATCTATAAAAAAAATGCAGCTCCCTTGGGGTCATCGAGTACGGTTTGGGCTTGGGTAGTTTATCCCTCGGCAAGATATCTATGGAGTAGTCTGTTGGTCAGTGGAATGGGAGCTCATCTCAGCCCTTCTTGCTAAACATGCCCTGCAAGTCCCACCACTCCTTTGGAATTTAAGGCTCAGCCTTCTTCCACTCATGCATGGCAGCTCCTACTTCCTGTCTCAGTTTCAGGATTGCATACTTCCTAAACTAAAAGCATCCCATAAAAAAAGAAATGCAAGTGGTTATCTGACGAGGTCTTACAAATAGCTGAAAGAAGGAAAGTGAAAGGCAAGAAGAAAGGAAAAATGTATCCAATTTTATGCAAATTTCCAGAGAATAGCAAGGAGAGATTGTTCATTTATCTCTCCTTGCTATTCTAGAAATAGAGGAAAACAATAGAATGGGAAAGACTAGAGAGCCTTGGTGGAGCAGAGGGCTAATGCCTCCTTAAGTAACACCAGCTACCTGCAATTAGTGCAGGTTCGCATCCCACCAGGCTCAAGGTTAACTCAGCCTTCCATCCTTCCGAGGTAGGTAAAATGAGAACCCAGATTGTTGGGGGCAAAAAGCTGACTTTGTAATAATGCCGCTTGGGGTGTGTGTGAAAGCCCTAACAAGCAGGCATATACATAGAATGAAGGCTACTGCTAAGCTTGTAAGCCGCCCTGAGTCTTCGGAGAAGGGCGGGATATAAATGTAATAAAAATAAATAAATAAAAATAAATAAATCTCTTTAAGAAAACTGTTTTCCCCAAAACAAGACCATATTTTATTTGTGTGTTTTTTTTGCCTCCAAAAGAGTGACCAGGTCTTATTTTGGGGAGATATCTTACCTCTGGCATCTACAGCCCCATCCAGCCAGTCTACTTTTTCTGGGGTTGAAGGAATAGCTTTATTCTGCAGATGCACTGTGGCCTGCATTTTACAGTCAGGCCTTTCCAGAAGGCCTATGCAGCTGTAAGGTTTTTCAACTCAGAATCCAAATAAATCCCAATGAGACTCTGAACATGAGGCATCTGAATTAGAACACAGCTTTACTTCTTTGATCAAAGATATAGTGCTGGACACTCCACTCTCCTTTAGGCAGCAGAGAAGATGGAGAGCAGAGAACACATAATCAGAAAAGTTTTTGCTTTTTATAACTAATATACATCACAAGGTTCTTGCGCATCTAAAAAAAAAATTCTTTGAATCTCCTCATCTATCCTGGTGTTACATTTCTGCATCTCTAAGCTTGAACACACAATAGCACAATAACTGGCAATTAGCAGGCAGGTAGAGAGCTGTTACATTTTAAAGCCATGGCTGAAAAACAAGAAGGGAAAGTTTTACAATTCAAGGAGAGAGGTGGTAGGAGATGAGCGAAGTGTTGCAATTTCTTAGCTAGGCTTTTCCTTGAAAAAACACAGTTTTAGAAACATTTTCTTTGGTCAGCACAATTTAGAATACAATGGAGCACATACAGAAAGGAAGCAAAAATAAATCAACAATAGCTGTTGTACATGAGAGATTGATTATACGTAAATTATATTTTGAAAGATTACACTTGGCTTGATCTCTACACAGCCAAGTACCGAGCTATGGATTCAATCCAGAGCTCGGTCCTTTGGTGCAGAGGTCTTGCAGAACTGAGCTATGGATTGAATCTATAGCTTTCCAGGCCTCCTGGGAAAGCCTGTGACTGAGAAATGCCGGTCTGGCTGCAGAAGGCGCCAAAGAAGAAATGGGCTGGTGAGGAGAGGCCTGGCTGCAAGTTAAATGGATGTGAAGCGTGTGGGGCAGATCCACACTACTACCCCTGCCCTAGCTTGATTTTTAAGTGTGTGCCTTGCCCCAAAACTAGGGCTTATTTTGGGGGTATGGTTTATATTAGGCCCACCCCCCAAAAAATCAAACTAGGGCTTATTTTCAGGATAGGCCTTGCTTTCAGAGAAACAGTATCAAGGGAATATTGCAAAGATGGATATGATAAAGGACAAAAATGATACAGACCTAACAGAAGCAGAAGAAATTAAGAAGAGGTGGCAAGAGTACAAAGAAGAACTGTGCAAGAAAGATCTTAATGTCCCTGATAACCAATATTGTGTGATTGCTGACCTTGAGCCAGATATTCTGGAATGTGAAGTAAGTGGGCTTTAGGAAGCATTATCAACAACAAAGCTAGCAGAGGTGACAGTATTCCAGTTGAGCTATTTAAAATTCTAAAAGATGGCGCTATTAAAGGGTTGCACTCAATTTGTGAGGAAATTTGGAAAACTCAACAGTGGCCACAGGATTGGAAAAGATAAGTTTATATTTCAATTCCAAAGAAGGATAATGCCGAAGAATGTTCAAATTACCATGCAATTGCATTTATTTCACACGGTAGCAAAGTTATGTTCAAAATCCTATAAGCTTGGCTTCAGCAGTATGTGAACTGAGAACTACCAGAAGTATAAGCTGGGTTTTTGAAGAGGCAGAGAAACTAGAGATCAAATTGCCAACATTCACTGGAGAAAGCAAGGGAGTTCCAGAAAAATATTTGTGTCTGCTTCATTGTCTATGCTAAACTTTTCATTGTGTAGACAACAATAATCTGTGGCAAGTTCCTTAAAGAGATAGATGTACCATACAGAAGCCTGTATGCCAATAGGTCCACAAAGCAACATTTCAAACCAGACATGGAACTACCAGTTGGTTCAAAATAGGGAAAAAGATATGACTGTATATTGTCACTCTGCTTATTTAACTTATATGCAGAGTACATCATGCAAAATGCCAGGTTGGATGAATCACAAGCCAGAATTAAGATTGCCAAGAGAAATATCAACAATCTCAGATATGAAGACAATACCATTCTAGTGGCAGAAAATGAGGTGGAACCAAAGAACCTCTTGATGAGGGTGAAAGAGGAGAGTGCAAAAAGTTGGCTTGAAACTCAGCATTAAAAAAAACTAGGATCATGGCATCTGGTCTCACCACTTCCTGGCAGATGGGAAAGAAGTGGAAGCAGTGGTAGATTTTATTTTCTTGGGCTCCAAGATCACTGCAGACTGCTCTTTGGGGGGGAAAGCTATGGCAAACCTAGACAGCATATTAAAAAGCAGAGACATCACTTTGCCAACAAAGGTTCATATAATCAAAGCTGAGCTTCGACTATATGGACTATGAGAGCTGGATCATAAGGAAGGCTGAGCACCGAAGAATTGATGCTTTCAAACTGCAGTGTTGAAGACTCTTGAAAATCCCTTGGATTGCAAGGAGATCTGTCAATCCTAAAAGAAATTAACCTTCATTGTTGTTTGGAAGAACAATACTGAAGCTGAAGCTCAAATACTTTGACCACCAAGTGAGAAAAGAGGACTCATTGAAAAAGACACTGGTGTTGGGAAAGATAGAAGACAAAAGGAAAAGAGGATGGCAGAGGATGAAATGGTTAGATAGTGTCCTTGACACAGTGGGCATAGGTTTGAGTACTAGGACATTGTTTGAAGGAACTAAAAGCCAAAGTTATTAAAAGTGCAGGAAAGGAATATAGAGTTGGCTTATTTGATGAAGGTTAAAATAGATATGTAGTTATCTCTGGTAGCCCTTAATGGGCTTTTGCTGACTAGGTATGAATAACGGCTTTAAGAAATATGGAAAGAACAGAGCATTGCTGTTTTAAGAGATGGTGATAAGCTATGAAGAGGGGGGGAGTTACTTTTTTTTCCTTCTTTTTTGTACTTCCTATTTTTTCTTTTTATATTTTTATAGTTTGCATTACTTTTTATTTTTCCTAATTGTAATGTTTAATAAAATTATAAAAAAGAAAAAGGTGCTTATGATTTATGAGTTTGCAGATTAGAAAAAGTAGCTTATGGAAAGAGAAATTTTGAAGTAACCTTATAGAAAGGGTAAAAAATAAATGCATTTATAACTGCTGTTAAAATTTTCTTAGGTATTTGCTGTTGTTATTTCTTTATTTATTTTCTAATATTCGTATTATCTTGTTAAAAATGTTTTCAATAAAGATTATATTTTCAAAAAGAGTTAGAGATTTCCTGAGAAATCCCTATGGAAGTTTGATATTTTCCATTGATCTGCATTATTCTGCCATTGTTAGAAAAATACTTGTACGTGAATATGTTTCAGATGAACACCAAGGATTCTTTGGAGTTGCATTTCAATAGCTATTGTTCACTATGCTGAACTTTCAGAAAAACATGAAAGTCTGAATGTATGCTATTTGGCAGGAAAAACTATGTTCCTATTAAAAATACCATTGTTTATCTGCATTTATTTACTGAGATAGTATATATCCAGTTAGAATATGTGCAATCAGAATGCATTTTTTACATTTGTATTTCTTAAATTAGTTGGCTTCCTGAAGCTCAAGTCATTCAGAAGGCTTTGAATTCAGCTGCTACTAATGTTTACCAGTATGGACGAGAATGGATAACATATAAGGTAATGATGAGATTCCTCTTTGGAAATTAATATTCTGATGCTTCTTACTTTCTTTTCAGAAAGATTCATGACTGCAAAAATAACCTTTGATCTATATTTAGTTTTGACATAGTTTGCAAATAGTTTGTCTTTAAATATTAATGAAAAATACCTTTTTTGCTATTATTTATCAGATTTCATAGTGGTCTGCAAAATAAAACTACAAAAAGTATGTTAAAATAGATATATCAAATTATTTAGATTAAAACCATAAATTTGCAGTTGTTATTAAACTATAATTTGTAAATGTTAAATAAGCTTTTTTATTCTGCTCTCCCTTCTAATTCATTATGACATCAGATTTTAACAGTTACTTGTTCATCTGCTAAGTCCAATAAAAGACTTCAACAAGCTTATTTGGAGAATATACATTAGTCTTTATTAAGCAGTATTAACTGAGCAAAAAACCCTGTTGGTTCTGAACTTAATGCAGTTCTGGATTTGATAAACTAAATTCTGTTACTTTACTTGTTCCCTTTATATACATTCTGATTACTGTCATTTAATTATATCAACCAAAGACATAACACCTGAAATTGTTATTGTTACAATTTAAATACTTTTCAATGGTATGAAAAGTTTTCAAACTGAATGACAATATAAAACATTCTCTTAATAAATAAAGGCCCTTGGGAAAAAATATTATTTTTTGTAAATCTATTTTTTTCAATATTTGCAGTATTTCTAGCAAGTGAATGAATAAATGGGATGAGCATTTGTCCATATAAAATAGTTTCTTTGATTAATGGATATTTAGTAAATATAAAATACATAATTGGTCAGTGAATATGTTCCTTTTCAAATATTTTGATACATTTTTTATATTTTATAGCTTGATAAAATATTAGGAGAAAAAGTGAATAGCACTGCTGTGATTGAAAAGCGAGTTCTAGAGCTTTGGGACAGACTATATCATTCTTGGTGTGCAAAAGTGAGTATCTTTTTTATATTGTCAGTATATTGATCCATGAGAAATTACAGCATAATATTTTGTTAATAGTTACAAAGATAAATTTCACCTGATATGATTATGTAAATATCTCTTTCAAAATGCATGATTCTGTAATGACCTGGGGGCTTCCAATGAAGAGACTAAGAAGGCATACACATGGGCTGCAGTGACATCTGAAGCATGCCTAGCAATTATTGATTTATATTAAGTTAGCAACACAGATGACAATGTATAACAAGTGATGTTGGTGACTGGATATACCTATTTTTTTCCTTCCTAGGGACAGTCTAGCTACACAAATCACATGCTATAAGCATGAATCCTTGTGAATCTTGTATTTGAATGAATTCTGTGTGGATGTGTATTTTTGCTTGGTCTGGAAGCTGCAACTATTGTAAAATGTGTGACCAAGTTGCTAAGTTACTCTTTATACATAAGGCCCTAAAAAACTTAATTGCTGACAGATTGTCCTTGTCACTACAGATAAGGACTATTGCTAAAATCATCTAAAGCAGTCCTGATATGATAACAACCAGAATGTCATCTGGCACTTATGTGCAGGCAGGACTTCTCAAATAGAGATGCTTTTACTTTGAAATACTGTCCCTTTTCCCTGACACTTTTGCAGCTCTATTTTGGTGTCTCACTGTCACGGGTCTAGGACAATTCATTCTGGCCAAATAACCATGCCCATTTCACTGTGGCTTTTCCAGCCCAGTTTACCCACAGCTTGCCAATGTTATACTGTAACTGCCGCTTCTCTGAAGCGGCATCGTTGTGGGTGTTGCACCATGACACATCTTAATGGCTGATTCCCCCCAAGGGAGGAATAAAACATGGCTCTGACGCTTCTGGTCTTTGGCACATGCCTTTTGGCAAGAGGCTCAGGGGCCATCAACAGCTTCAGCAGCAGCCAGCAACAGATGGCGGTAGGAGGTGCAGGCGCAAGTTTGCAAATGGACCCAGTTCAGAGATGAGTCAGACAGTCGGATTTGGCTAAATAAAGGTACTTATGAAAAGAAAAGAAAAATAATAACACTGATCTTTCTCCTTCTCTGTGTGCTTATTGAGAAAAATAAAAAATGGGTTACTTATACTTTAGTGCAGAATTGCTAAACCTTTTTTACAAGTACCTTTGTACAGGAACCAAACTAAGATTTAAGATGAAATTGATCATGTTGTGTAAAACTAAGAATTCTGGGTTTTTTTCTATCTTTGTGTATATATATAATATATGTTAATAATAATAATAATAATAATAATAATAATAATAATAATAATAATAATAATAATAATAATAATAATAATAATAAGTAGTAGTAGTAGTAGTAGTAGTAGTAGTAGTAGTAGTAGTAGTAGTACTTGGAAAGGACCTTGGAGGTGATCTAGTTTCCTGCTCAGGCAGGAAACCCCTATACCATTTCAGACAAATGGCTGTCCAGTGTCTTCTTAAAAACGTCCAGTGTTGGAGCATTCACCGCTTCTGGAGGCAGGTTGTTCCACTAGTTAATTGTTCTAACTGTCAGGAAATTTCTCCTTAATTCTAGGTTGCTTCTCTCCTTGATTAGTTTCCATCCATTGCTTCTTGTCCTGCCTTCAGGCGCTTTGGAGAATAGCTTGACTCCCTCTTCTTTGTGGCAGCCCCTGAGATATTGGAACACTTTAATATGTGTATTAAAGTCTTTGTGTGTCATTGAATAAAAGAATAGTGAAAATATTTCAGGGAAATTGAGAAAACTTTTATGTAGCTGTCAAATATCTTTTATCACTAGAGACAAGATTTTAAATTCTATTAGGAAAGTGCCAAAATAAGCCATTAAAAAAAATTACCTTCACCCTTGTTTGCCTGGCTAGGAAAACAGGCAAAGAAAGCCATGTTCTCTTTTCTATCCCTGTGGTTTTAAGAATAGTCTAATTTCCATGCCACAACATATTTTTCAGGATCATTATCATCACATCAAGCTTTTTAAAGAGAAATTTAACTAAGGGCTGCATTCTTCCCCACCCTCCTTTCTTAGGTGTCAGCCTATGTTCAGCCATTTCTTAGTCTGTGAAACTTGATGAGGAAACAAAGAACGAAAAAGAGATGTTTTCTATATGTTTCTCTATATTTCAATCCCAGGTTAAAAGAAAAATTCAATAGATAAAAAGTCCAGATATTTTTCCAGTTCAAAAAGTATAGAAATCCTGTGATGAGAATCTAAGGACTTTTCACACACACACACAATGGCTGCCTTGCTTCCATACAGAGAGGACAGAGGTTATCAGAAGAACATATATCAAAAAGAAAAGAGAAAAACAGTTCAACCCTAGCAAGTAGTTGAAATGAATCAGCATTCAACCACTAATCAACTTTTAAAGCAGAAAACAAAATGCAACAATGAGTTCAAAAAGTGAAATTTAATGTCCAAGTATGCTTAGGATAATGAAACTGCTTACAGAAAGATCTATATGCCCAGTTACTTTGATTGTGTCCAGTCGGAATTGGAACCTTCAGGACCTTCCCAACTAGGTCCATGATTGTCCAAAAGTCTTCTTGGGTAATTCCTAAATGTTCCCATTCAAAACAGGGAGCAGCACTGCTAAAAAAAACACGTTTTGGCACTAAAATCAGCAGATCATTGATAAGAGAAAAAATAAACTCTTAATCGTGCAGCAGCCATCTTCGGTGGAAGTCCAATCCATCAACTTCTCCATGAATTTTTAGATTGTTCATCCACTCCCCAAGCTATTATATGAAAATAATTTAATGAATACTATTTTAATAGTACTACAAATAATCATAATAATAACACTAACTCCTTGTTAACCTCAGGCTCAATAATGATCACTTAGAAACACTGTGCCATAAAGTATCCTTTTTGTGATATAATTTATACTGAGATCTGTAATCTAGACTAATCCACCTTTTATTTGAAAAATAAATTTGTACTTTGTTCCTTTTCTCCTGTGAAATTGAATACATGAAATGTTTTGTATTATTTTATTTATTTATTTATTTTTTATTTTATTTTACTTTTGTTTTATAGAATACAACTTATTCTGGACAACAAAAAAGTCATAAAAAGCATTTAAATCGTGAGCATAGTTGGAAAAGTGATATGCTTGATTGGCAAGATGTTGCTTCTTTTATTCATGAGAATATTGAAACATTTCTTTCGGTATGTGGCTTTTATAATAAATATTTCAGGAAATACTAATTTCTAAATTCATTTTAACAAAAATAAAAGCAAATTAATAGATAGTTCAAAAGGCTGGCCTTGTCAAAATCAGCATCTGAAATTCATTTTTGGTTCTTCATCAAAATGTTAAAATGCTGGCTTATAGTTCTTATCATTCTTAGTATATGCTTTCCTATCTGTACTTATTTTTCTTCAGCTGCTGTTATGCTAAATCCTGTAAATTCCTAGCCTCCATTACCGTAAATTTCTTCCATCATTATTCTTTTTTAAACTATCTGTGTACTGACTTCCTTCTATATGCAAATTATTTTCTGTCACATACAATTACATACATTCCTCTTAGCCAGATGCAGCAAAAACAAAAAGGAATAAAAACAATATGGGAATAGGGAAGAGTTTATTATTTATTATAATATGTAACTGTTAACACTTTTTACAAAGCTGAAAAAGAAGACTATTTCCTTTACATGTCTAGATTGTGGGCATGTGTAGCAAGACAGGAGGAGAGAATCCCTATTTCAAATTATGTATTCTGTGTCTATTTGCAAAACTAAGCTGACCCCACTGTTGAATCTGAGGTCAAAGATAAATTGTTATAGAAAAAGATACTGTCTTTCTTTAAAATAAATACAGGGATAAACTTGCAATTTAAATGAATAATGATTAGGTTTATATGTTTAAAACAGATTGTAATATATGCATATGCTATTGGATGACTTGAAAGACCAGCATAGAAACACATCATTAAGAAGAAAATCTATGTGGCTATTTAGAGTTAATGAATCCCATTTCAAATATAGGTAGTCCTCAGCTTACAACAGTTCATTTAGTGACTGTTAAAAGTTACAACAACACTGAAAAAGTGACATATTCTTCATATTTATGACCATTTCAGCATCCCCATGGTTGCATGATCAAAATTCAATGCTTGGTAATTGGCTCATATTTATGAGGACTGCAGTGTCCTGCGGTCATATGATAATCTTTTGTGACCTTCTAACAAGCAAAATCAATGGGGGAGCCAGATTCACTTAACAGCTATGTTACTAACTTAACTGCAATGATTCATTTAACAACTGTGGCAAGAAAGGTTGTAAAACTCACTTAACAACTGTCTCGCTTAGAAAAGAAATTTTGGGCTCAGTTGTGGTAATTCAAGAACTATTCTTTGCATTTTTGAAATTCTACATTTTTATACAACCACCTAGAACTCATTATTTCTTTCAGTAAATAAAAAGATGATACCACTGAAAATTATTCCTTGAGATGATTTACTTATGAGGGCAATTCGTAAATTTGGTTTGGTTATCAGTGACAGATACTTGCAGATACAGAACTTTTATTACACACATTAGAAAACTACAACGTTACATTACTTTTCAACATAATCACCATTCAGATTGAGGCACTTGTCTTAATGTCTTTACAAGATTTGAAATTCTTTAGTTGTAGTAGTAGTTGCTTGGTGCCACATCTAGGCTATGGGGGGGGGGGGGGATGATCAAAAACATCCCAATGGAACTGCTTCAAAAGTTCTTGGGTGTGTTTAGCAGTGTGCAGGCAAGCATTATTCAACCAACACCATGCCGGAAATCAGCATACCCTGACGCTTGTTATAGATGGCTCGTGTTTCACAGTAGATTTTTGAACTGATGGTCGAACCATGCTCCATGAACTTCATTAGCAGTACTCTTTTGGCTCTTCACATTTGGCACGATTTTCTATGGTATCACTTCCGGTGTGGTGGTGATGTGAAGGAAGCATTAAATTATATGTTAGATTATATTTAAAAATAGTTTTCAGTAATGATATTTTATCTATCTATAAATTGACAATTTTTAAATAGAAACTGCAAAATCCACTGATGTAGATCCTGACACTAGAAACAACATCTACACTATCATAAAATGTTATATATCGAAAGATTTACTAGTTTTGCCTTTAGGTTACAAATTCATAACATTGGAAAGACCGGTTAAGACAGTGAATCCAATTTTCTGCTCAATAAGTTAAAATATTTCAATAACTGATCATCCAGAATGTTTTTCCATTTAGATTTAATCAAATTGTGTTTTCTTATAAGTTAAATTCATTATTCCATAACCTTGCTCTATGATAATGCATTTAATTCTTCATCTTTTTGTAGATCTTAGAATCCCTTTGGATAGTGATGAGTCATAATGTTAGCCTTCTTTTTACCACAGTTACAACTTTGCTAACAGTCCTCTTCCATAGTAGCACTGCAGTTCTTAATTTTGTTCTTTCACTGGTAAGTATGACCACATTATTTGTATGGACTTAACATGATATTTTAAGTGAGCAGAATATATATATTCTGTCTTTATTATTTTTACAAGTAATTCAGGATGGCAAACATATCCAATAGACCTTTCTCCTATTTTCCCCACAACAATCCTGTGAGATGTATTGGGCTGAGACAGAGTGACTGGCACATACGATTCCTCTGTTATTCCATTCATCTTCTGTACTTGGAATGCAAAGGTTACTTACCTCAGGCATAATAATATGTGAGGTTGGTATAAATTCGTCCACTGCAATATAAATATTGTTACCTCACAATTCTATGAATCTGCTGTACCAAAAGCTCTGCTTTTTCTCTACATAGACATTCATTCTAATCCTTACTGTGGTCTTTAGATGTGACTAGACAACCTTGGCTCATCCTTTTAAAGATACTTTATTTACCTTAACAGAGAAACAGAATGACTGAGAGTAGCAAAAAAAGTAGTGGCAATGTGAGCAACTTCTTGCAGGTTTCCCTAGTGACTCTATTTATGGAAAGTTGGCAAGGAGCATTGGAAGTCTGTTGACTGATTGGAAAAGACTGTCACTTTTATGGGAAGAGGAGAAATAAAGGAACGACCACAGCAGGCAAAAAAGCAGAGGGAGAATGAAATGAGTGACTTCTGACTTTCTGCTGACTTCCCCATTGACTTTGCTCTAAGAAGCAGGCAGTGAATTTGAAAATCACTCATCATTATCCCTGGCTGACTGAAGGAAGTCTGCCACTTTGCTGGTGGGAGGGTGAACAGAGAACCACTGATCGTAAGGAAAATTGCATTTTTGTTCTCCATCCCAGTATTTCTCCAAGGGCTCCCTCCCTCCTTCCCTCACTGGACAACACCCATTGTTGTTGTTAACTGCGAAGTCGTGTCCGACCCATCGCGACCCTATGGACAACATTCCTCCAGGCCTTCCTGTCCTCCACCATCCTCTGGAGTCCATCCAAGCTCACGCCTACTGCTTCAGTGACTCCATCCAGCCACCTCATTCTCTGTCGTCCCCTTCTTCTATTGCCCTCGATCTTTCCCAGCATTAGGCTCTTCTCCAGTGAGTCCTTCTTTCTCATTAGGTGGCCAAAGTATTTGAGTTTTAGCTTCAGGATCTGGCCTTCTAAAGAGCAGTCAGGATTGATCTCCTCTAGGACTGACTGGTTTGATCGCCTTGTAGTCCAAGGGACTCGCAGGAGTCTTCTCCAGCACCATAGTTCAAAGGCCTCAATTCTTTGGCGCTCAGCCTTTTTTATGGTCCAACTTTCACTGCCATACATTGCAACTGGGAAGACCATAGCCTTGACTATACATACTTTTGTTGACAGGGTGATGTCTCTGCTTTTTAGTGTGCTGTCTACATTTGCCATGGCTTTCCTCCCGAGGAGCAAGCGTCTTTTAATTTCTTGGCTACAGTCAAGACAACACCCATTAAAAGGTTTCAAATATTCAGATATTCACCACTACTGCAAGGTTTCAAATCTCAAGCTAATTGGGAGCAGGGACCAGAGAGAGGGGTGTGGATATGCCCCATCCATTTTCTTTGTGCCACACAATCAATGGTTTCTGAGAAGAATAGTCAAAAGGCACAGTTGTGCTATATCAGCCACAATTTTTATCTCATGGGAGTAATGGGTTCTGGATTTTGGATGTATTCTGTAAGTTGAGATACCTTGGTTCAAAACTTGTTCTGGGGTTCACCTTTTTGCCCAATGGAAGGGTGTAAATAGGCATAAGAGTTTTAGTAGTGTATAGTTTGCACAATACAGTCCATATCAAATAGCTTTTGAAAACAAATAAAATATATAAATATTTTAATTATATAAAAAATAAAATATGAGTTTAGAAACTAAAGATGCTTATATTATTTCTATCCTTCTCTGATCTTAATGGAGAGTAAAGATCAGTTGGAAAGATGTATTTTCTAGGTGCAAAGAAATATTCTATTTCATTGTTCTCTCTGAACAACCCTGATCAAGATTCCATCTAAAGAAGAGAGGCATTGTGTGGGGAAAACAGCTTCAGACACTGTTTTAGAAATTATTATTATTTTTTTGTAAAAGTTTTTATTCTTTTTTCCCCCATACATTCAGTAATAATTTTTCAACAAACGTGTGCTGAGTTTACATTCACTAATACATATTTAATTCCTAATCCTTTATTTTTTCCTCTAGCCATTGATAACATGTCCCAAGTTTGATAATATTCCATTTCTTCTTTTTCTTTCAGTTTCATAGTCAATCTATCCATCTCTATCATTCTAGTATACTATCATTCTAGTATTTTTTTATTATTTCTTGATCTGATGGTATTCCTTCATTTTTCCAATATTGCGCAAATATAATTCTTGCTGCTGTTGTGACATGCAAAATCAAATATGTGCTTTGTTTGTTAGTCTTTTCTGGCAATTGTACCTAATAAAAAAAGTTCAGATTTAAAATCTACATGTTCTCTCAATATCTTTTCTAGCCAGGCATGTATCTTTTTCCAATAACACTTTACTTTGTCACAAGTCCACCAAACAGTGCCTGACTTATGTTTACATTTTCAACATCTATCTGACATGTTTTTGAACATTTTTGCTAGTCTTGCTGGTGCCAAATGCCATCTATAAAACATTTTATATAAATTTTCTTTGTAGGAAATTGACATTTTCAGTAATTTTCCCCCCTAAATTTTGCTATTTTTCTAATTCTATATTGTGTCCAAAGTTTTTCACCCATCTTATCATTGTTTCTTTAACTTGTTTGCTTTCCATTTTCAAAGTTAATAGAAAATTATACATTTTCTTAGTTTTTCATCAGAAGTTAACAATGTCTTATCAAACACAGTTTGTTCCTTATAAATCCATACAGCTTAACATCTTTATCATATCTAGCTTGCATTTGTAAATGTGCCCACCATGTTAGATTGATACTCTGAGTTTCCATTTCTTATTCAGATTTTAAATTCACTTCAGAATTTAGAATATCTCTATATCTCCAGATTTTTTCAAAGTTCACTAAATTTGAGTGTACAAATGCTTCCATCGTTGACAACTACCCTGGAAATTTCAAATATATTTTATATTTTATTTTTCCCCGTGTTGTTAATAATGCATTTCTTATATAATGATTTTGGAAATATTTATGGACTTTATTTTTCCCATACCATAAAAAAACATGCCACCCCAATTGTAAATCATGCCCCTCCAGATATAATAGACTTTTATTTCTGAGAGTTATCCATTCTTTTACCCATGTTAATACAGATGCTTGATGATATAAAACCCACTCTGGTAGACCAAGATCTCCATTTTCCTTCGCATCTTGTAACATTTTCATCTTAATTCTAGCTTTCTTTCCTTGCCGAATAAATGTCAAGATTAGTGAATTTAAATCTTCAAAGAATTTTTTCTCAAATTTTATAGGTATTGTTTGGAATAAGAATAAAATTTTCAGTAGTATATTCATTTTTACTGTAACAATTTTTCCTAATATTGACAATTGCAAGTTTTTCCATTTTTTCCACATCCAATCTTATTTGATTCAATAATTTTGTATAATTATCTTTTTTTAGCATTGGAACATCTTGCTGTTAAATATATTCCCAGATATTTGACCTTTTTAACCATCTGCAAATCTGTTTTTTCCAACATTCTTTTTTTTTGTTTATCTGAGGTTTTTAACTATTACTTTGTTTTTTCCCCTTCTGTTTTCATGCCATTTCTCCATATTGTTCTATCTTTCCCAATAGTTTAGGGATCATCTCCAAAGGTTCTTCTAAAATAAATACCAAGTCATCAGCAAATGCTTGTAATTTATATATTTCACTTTTTATTTCTAGTCCTTTAATGCCTATATCTTGTTTAATATTTCTATTTAAAACTTCCAGAGTGAAAATAAATAACAATGGAGATAATGGACATCCTTGCCTTGTACCTTTTCTTATCTCAAAGTTCTCAATCTCAGTTCACAATCACTTTCGCTATTTGTTTATTGTGTGTTGTTTTTATTGTGTTTATAAAGTTCTGTCCAAAGTTCATTATTTGTAATTGCTGAATCATAAATTGCCAGGAAACTTTATCAAAAGCCTTTTCCGCATCTAGAAATATAAGGGCCAATTGTTTCCCTGGGTGTAATTCATAATATTCCAAAGTATCCATTATCACTGTTAAATTATTTTTGATTTGTCTCTTTGGTAAAAAAAACAAAAACATTTTGGTCTGAATGTATAAATTCAGTTTAAAATCTTTTCAGTCTCTCTGCTATTATTGAGGTGAAAAATTTATAACCCATATTTAATAATGATATTGGTGTTTAATTTTTTGTTTGTGTCAAATCTGAGTCTTTTGGTATTAAGGTAATATTTGCTTCTTTCCATGTGTTTGGAAGTTTGGCCTCCAACAGTAGTTCATTGCAAACATCTTTCAGTGGTTCACTTAGTATATCTTGTAAAGCTTTATATTACTCTAGGGGACGCGGTGGCTCAGTGGGTTAGAACACTGAGCTTGTCTATCAGAAGGTCGTCGGCAGTTTGGTGGGTCGAATCCCGAGTGCCGCGTAACAGAGTGAGCGCCTGTTACTCGTCTCAGCTTCTGCCAACCTAGCAGTTCGAAAGCACGTAAAAATGCAAGTAGAAAAATAGGGACCACTCCGGTGAGAAGGTAACAGCGTTCCGTGCACCTTTGGCGTCTAGTTATGCCGGCCACATGACCACGGAGACGTCCTCGGACAAGTGCTGGCTCTTCGGCTTTGAAACGGAGATGAGCACCAACCCCTAGAGTCGGAAACGACTAGCATGCATGTGTGGGGGAACCTTTACCTTATATTACTCTGCCGGTAATCCATCTGGTCCTGGTTTTTTCTCATTTGTTTGTCTTCTTATTTCCATCATTGTTATTTTTTCCTCTAGCATACAGGTTTGTTTGCATTTTCAAAAAAAATTGCTTTGCTCTTTTTATTTGCTGTGCCAATTTTTCTGAATCCAACAGAAAAATTGTGTTTTATTGCTTCCATTTCTCTTTTCAGAATCTTCTTTTACGGATTTATTTGCAGTTCTGATTCTAGTTTTTCAATTTTTTTCTTTTTATTTGCAGTTCTGATTCTAGTTTTTCAATTTTTTTCTTTTAATAGTACATACTGCTGTCTTTTCTGGCTTGTTTTTTTTTTTGCCATGTATGTTATAGCTATACCTCTAAAGTACGCTTTAGCTGTATCCCATACATTTTGTAATGTTGTATCTTCTTTTTTGTTTTCTTTGAAGAAAAACTCCATTTCTTTTTTGGCTAGTTCTATAAATTCTTTCTTTTAATATAGATTGGTTCAAAGTCCATCTTGATTTTTTTTGTATTCCTCTCCAGCTCACTTTTAAAGGGTTATACAATCCCATGTACCTGGTTCTATCTCAGTTTCCTGTATATTTATCCTCAGTTCAGATATCATCCAGATCATATTGATTCTGGACCAGGATTTTTAACTGTTTGAGTAAAATGTATATTGTAATTTCCCTCCAAACATCTTGTACTCCAATTTCTTCTGTCGTATTAAAAAAGATCTTAGGTAATCTTCTTTTCCAGTTTTTCCTGTTTTACTACTTTTATAATCTAATGTCCCATCCAGCATCACATAAGTCTCCTATTAAGCAAATACAGTATTTTACTCCATTTCTACTATTTTTCTATGGAGATTTTGATAGAATTGTCCCTGGTTGTTATTTGGTGCGTAGATTACTGCTAACAATGTTTGTTTTTGATGTAAGCATATTTCTACCATCACAATTCTTCCTTCTTCATCTGAATAAATCATTTTAGAATCTATTATCTCTTTAATATATACAGCAACACCTCTTTTTTCTGTTGTGCTGATGCATAATAAAGTTTCCCACTTTTGGGGTATTCCAACAGCTAATAATATTGTTTTGTATACATGTCTTTTGCAAAAACATTATATCTATATTTAATTTCTGTAGTTTTCTAAAAAAAATTCTTTTTGATAGGGAGTTTAGTCCATTTATATTTACTGGAAAAAATCCATTTTCTTTCTCCATTTCAATTATTTATATTTAGGTTTAGTCAATCTCGTGTTCCTTTCTACTCTGGGGGTTCCTTCATTCTCTTGGTCAGATTTCTTTCTGTTCTGTTTGTATAATTACTTCTTCAGTTGCCTCTCTTTGTTTCTGATCTTTCCTCTCCTCTTGTTGATGTTGCACTCTTTCATCTAAGAATGCCCGATTTCTTTCCTCAAAATCTTCTGCTTTCCAAACTGAATCCAATCGGTATCTTGTATTATTCCAATTGATCAATATCCCTTCTGGCATTAACCATCTAAAATTTATGCCTTTTGCAATCAGCTTTGTAGTTAAGAAATGATATTGTCTTTGCTCTTACGCTCTTGGGTATCTGCTGTAAGACCACAATTTCTTTAATTTTGTATTGTAATGGTTCATCTCTAACTTTCCTCAGTATTTCATCTCTTGTTGTTTTCCTTATAAATCTTACATGCACTTCTCTAGGTAGTTTGTATTTCCTTGCATAGCTTGAATTCATTCAAAATATTTAATCTATCTCCATTTGTATCTCTGCTCTGTCTGCCCTACAACCCTGCCAGGAGATCAATAATCACAATTGCTATATTTTCTTCTCTGTCTTCAGGAATATTTTGAAATCTTAAGTAGTGTTATGCTTTCTCCATTTCTAAGATTGCCACCGCGCCTTCTAGATTTTGATTTGCTTGTTCTAATTTTTCATTTTCTTGCAATAGTATTTCTATTTTTTATCAATATCATCTTATTTATTTTCCATTTTCTGTATTCTTTGTTCATTTTTAAAAATCATTTGGTGGTGGACTTCAAATTGTGTCTTTATTTGTTCATTTAATTTATTAATGTTACTCTGTCTCTTCATGATTTTTTTGGTATTGATTCTTGAATTATTTTTAATGTAATTTGCATCTCATTTTGGGCAGTGCTTATTTTCTCACACTGCAACATTATTTCAATAGATTGGGTTGTTGGACTAGATGTTCCAACAGAAGGCGCAGAGGAAGACTTTTTCATAAGTCTGGTGAGATTTGATGCACTCATTTTTCCAGCCAATGATCTTAGGCTAAAATCCAAACGGTAAAAGAGCCAACTACTTTATGTTAAATCCAATATCTCAGGGAGAGAAAACCAAATAAAACAAGCAAAAGGAAAAAAAAGGGGGGGGGAGTTAAAATCCAGCCAAAAAGAACGAGCCAACTACTTTAGGCCAAATCCAGAGTCAACAAATATAATTGTAGAAAAACTTTCCCTTGTAAACTCACACAAAGGCACTTTGTTTACACCGGGTGTTGTTTCACGGTCAAACACTTCCAGATTCTTTTATTTAGTGTTACTGTAGTATCTTCTTTCGCCACTAGATGTCCTTGTACACTGTTTTATCAATATCTGGTTTTAAAAGATCATTACAAAGTTTTTCTTTTAAAGTTCTTTATAGGTTAGTTACCCTAAGAATTATATCTAAAAACTTTTTTTCACATCCTGTAGGTTAGGTACTCTTTCTTTAAGTCAGTCTAAGTTCAATTTTTAAGAATTCTTTGTATTCCTTAAAATGTTTCCCCTTTCTGTAGTTCCTCACTGCTTTTAACTCTCTTCTCCCCTAGTCCTTCTGGGATCTTGCTTTACAGCTCTTCACAATCAGGGGATCAACATTTTTAGGTCCAAAAGGAAAAGGAATGAAAGAGGAGGCTCACCCAGAACGCTGTTGACAATCAGCAGTTTAGCGGAGCACTGCAGCTCCTCACTTTTCTTCTGGCTGGTGACGACTTGGGGTGTCTGGGCTTACCAGGCAGCCTTTCCTCCGTCCTTTTAGAGCAGACATGTGAAACACAAGGCCCGGGAGCCGGATCTGGCCCGCAAAGTGGTTTCATGTGGCCCGCGAAGCCATCCTGGAAACAGTGAGGGAACGGCCCCCACTGCCTTGGCCCTGGCCCAGAGACCCTCCTTCTGCCAGAGACCCTCAGATCTGTCCCACTCCTGCCCAGGCCCCCATAGGTACCCTTGATGCGAACGATGTAGAGCTGGCCATGTCCACCCAGTAGGCCATACGAATCTAGCCACGCCCACCCTGGCCATACCCACCCGGCCCTTGAGGGCAACCGCAATGTTGATGCGGCCCTCAATGAAATTGAGTTTGACACCCCTGTTTTAGAGGGTTTCTTCAGTCCTTTTGGACCGACTGCCATCTGGGCCGGACTCCTGAGGCATCCCTCCTTCTTCATTGCCCCTTGGGTTTGTCGGGCAGAACGAAATCAGGTTAAGAAGCCGGATCCCTGGCTTCTTCCACCCATTTTGTTGAACACCAAAATCGGAAGTCTCTGTTTTAGAAATTATTTTTTTTGCTGGAAGTAGATTTGCTTTTGCTTTATTTTTTCGCTTTCATTATACTGTGAATTTTGAGTTTAAAAAATCAAGTTTTCTTCTATCTGTTTTACAGGTGATTTTCCTGACCACATTATTCTACCTTTTAAGTTCCAGTGATGAATACTATAAACCAGTGAAGTGGGTAATCAATTTAATCCCTTTGTTGCAGTCTGATGCATCTTCAAACATAGTCAGCGAATCTGTGGAGGAAGCCATAAGGTATAGTAGTTAATGGAATTATCTTGATATAACATGCTTGATTTGCAACAGTTTTTCCTGCCTACTTATAAAAATGCTAAAACATGTTTCATTATTACAAAAAATCCTAGACTTAAGCAGGAGATATCAAAACAGCTAAAGGTGGGCATTTTAATTTTGTTTGAAGAAATTCTAAAAAGTTTAATGAATAGTTGTTTTTTATATTTAGTCTGACATTACAGGCTATATTTAGTGGCTGATGTTATCATTAATATATACTTTTTTCCAGTGGGTCCCCCTGACTTGAGCTTCTAGATCATGTGCATTTTCAGCTATCATTAGCATAATTTGGTTATTAATTATTCCTTCCTAATTTAAAAGCATGCTCATTTTGTTGCATAGCAGCCGCGCTTGAGTATATTCAGTATATAGATTTAATAAATACGAAGAGAATCTTACTCCTTTTCCAACCTGGAGCCATGTTGCATCTAAACTGTAGTTTCCCAGGAGGAAAGTGAGATGTTCTGGGATTCCTGTTTTCTTAAGGATATTCCATATCAAGACATGGTCAGCACAAATATCTTTCTATAATCAGTGAAGCACATATTGACTTTTTTTTTTTGCTTTCTCAATTATCCAATTATGTATCAACAAGAATGTCTCTTGTTCCTTGGCCTTTTCTAAGATCAGTGTGAACATCTGGCATCTCCCATTCAGCGAGAGTTCTAATTTTCATTAGATAATCCTAAACATTTTTTAGTAGCACATGAAATTAGGATAAGGATATTACACAGTGGTTTGAATATTCTGTTAAATTTCATTTTGTTGGTATAAGCTATGAAGGCTGACCTCTTCCAATCTGTTGTCCACATTCTCCAGATTTGCTGGCATAGTTCATTTAACATGTTTACGAATTCTTCTTTTGATTGCCATATTTATAGGGCATTTTATCAATTAATTTTAGTAATGACTGGACTGCCAACTAAATCTTTAAATATTAGAGATTCTTGTGAATAGAAAATATATTCTGAGGTATCTTGGATACTGATATTTCTTCTGTACAAAATTTTAGTATACTCCTTTCACTTTGTGATCTCCTTAAATTAGTTACCATATCTCCATTGACATTTTTTAGCATGCAGGTCATCCTCAAGTTATGAACAATGGTTCAGTGACCATTCAGTTATGGCACTGAATGAAGGAGACTTACGTCAATCCATGAAGTTTGTTTGTTTGCTTACTTATTAAATTACATGATTGATTATAAATATCCATCTTGCTGTCTGAGTTGCCGCTGTCATTGTGTCCCCGTGATTATGTGATTGTAGTTCAAGTGCTTGGCAACAGACTTGCAGTTTCAAGTGTCCTGCAATTAAAATCACCATTTCCTACAAGCAGAGTCAATGGAAAAGCCACAAATTGGTTCCTCTGCTTTTTTGCCCGTACATGGCATCTATATAATTACCCATGCTCCATAATGTCTGCTCATGCAACCATTCACCTGCATACATCTGCACTCTGTAGTTCCTGCCTGGGCACTCACTCATCTGTCTGTGGCACCTGTGCACCTGCCTGTGCTCTAGAGATACCTTCCCATGACAATCACCTATCCACACATGCTCGATAGCAGAGTACCCCAAATTTTCCAGCTTTGTGGACCAGCGGGGGGAGCAGATGGTTCACCATGAGCAATGGGCATGCGTGCATGTACAGCTCCCTTTGGGCAAACAGCAGATGTGCACCCACTGCTTACAGAAATAGAGCAAGGCATCTATTCACCTACTGCTTCCACAAGTGCGCTCATCCTCCATTTCTGGCATCCCGGTTCTAAACAGGTCATGGCCTGGGGACCCCTACTCTATAGCACTGGTCATGGTGCCTGGCTGCCTGCTGCAACCACCACTGTCCTATAGTCTAATTATATTTTCTGCATTATTTTTAACTTTGTCTTTCCATTCTCCAGCCATAAACTGCTCATGTTCTTACATGCACATTTTTAAATATTAGATTGAATTTGACCATAAAATCATAAATTTCCTGTTTTTCTGCATTAATGATTGGAGTATAAATCTGGATAGTCCTCATATTAAAAGGTTATCTGCAAATTTTAGCAAATCACCTGCTATTGTCAAGCATGACATCATGTGACTACAACTTGCAACTTTCTTCAAGCTTCCTCATTGACTTTGCTTGTCAGAAGTCAGCAGTGGTGGTCACAAATGGCATTCAGGTGACTACATGGTGCTGCAATTGTCATAAATGCTGGCCAGTTGCCAAGTGCCCAAATCATGATTCTGTGACTGCAGAGGCACTGCAGGGGTCACAAATTTCAGGACCACTTGTAAATCTGTTTTTTTTTCAGTGCCATCATAACTTGAACAGTTGTTGAATAAGCAGAGGGTAAACAAAGGCTACCTATACGTCAATTAAAAATTAGCTTTAAAGCCTTGTCAAATCTGATTTTCCATTAGTATCTCAAATATTAGAAACAATATAATATTATTTAATTTGCTTGAATCTTAGCAGATTCGTGTAAGGTCCTGCTTCAACTAATCCTCCCAAGAAAGCAGAATTTTGAAACAGGTATTGTCTCAAATGGAACTTTTATTGAGAGGCAATGATAGGAAGAAGGTTAAGCAAGATCTGATGTTTTCCCATGCAAAATGTTATACTAAAGTATCCCATTCAAATCCCACCCCAACAGCCAAATGTCCAGTTTAATTTCATCCAATCCCCAGGTGTGAAGTTGTTATGGGAATGATAAGTGGAGTTCCCAGGCGCAGTCCTCTGGGTTTTGTTTCTTACATCCTCCTCCCATCGGAGCAAAGTGGAGATAAGGCAGATGACCCATGGCACATTCCTTCCTCCATTTACACCCTGATACATCAAAGGGGTAAAAAACAAAGTGGAAGAAATGCAAAGCCTCCCCCCTCCCAACAAAATAGCAAATCTCCCTGGTTGGGGGAAATCCAGGGTGTCCCTGGCGGGTGGGATGGTGGGCAGGTGGATCGTCCTGTGAGGTGAAGCGAGGTGAGACAGGGGGCAGGGCAGGGGTGCCATTGCCGCAAGGCGAGGCAGGGGCCAGGGCAGCTGCTGCCTGACACCATCGGCCCCCGCCCAGAGTTAAGCACATGGGAGCTAACAGTGTCTGTCAGCAGCCACAGCCTGCTGGCCTCTCGATTGGCACACTCTGGGGCTTCGCAGCCCGCTGCAAATACTGGGCCAGCCCTCCAGCAGAAGGCAGAGGGGAGGGGAGGGGGGAAGCACATGATGCAGACCGCTGGATGCGCCTACTCCATCCCATCTATTTTTGCTTGCGGTTGGAGAGCAGGTTGCTGCTGGTCATCTCCTTAACCCCTCACAGATCTTGCCCTTAGCCTGCACCTGAAGCCTGTTCCCCTTGCACACCTGACGCACCTTAGCGCCGTCTCGGGCCGCTGCCACCAGCAGCTCATGCAGGTCCATTAGGCTACTATTGCTGTCTGGAGCATCTGGCCCATCCAGCACAAAGGTGAAATGGCTGGCTAGCAAGCCCAAGTAGAGGTGGTAGAGCATGTCCATGGCCAGCAAGCCAAAGGCCAACCCAAGCAGGAAAAGCCGAATCTCCACTGACCCCATGGCCCCCCAGTCCCAGCTAGGCTTGTGTGCCTCCTCCCATCTCTGCTGGGCGTGATGCTGATGGGGATCCAGCTTTTCCTGCTTGGGGTGGCCTTTTGCCTGCTGGCCCTGGGCGTGCTCTACCACCTCTACATGGGGCTTCCATGCTGACTGCTTCACCTCCTTCGTCCTGGGCGGGCCTGCAACACTGGGTGGCAGCCTACTGGACCTGTGCGAGTGGCTGCAGCCGCAGTAGGTACTGAGGTGTGCTTCACCCGTCGGCCAAGGGCAAGACCTTTGGGAGGGCTGAGATGACCAGTGGCGACCGGCTCTGCAACCAAAAAGCCATTCAGTGTTGCTAAGGATAGAAGAAGGTAAGTGCTACAGTACTTCCAACTCACACAGATTACAATAATCCTAAATGGAAAGATTAAAATGATTTCACAATCAAGAGTTCTTCTCTTTTAAGCTGATGTATTCAGAGGAATAATAAAAAAAACACCTCCATTGCTCGAATTTCAACAAGGGAGCCACAAGGCGACAACATGAAAGACAATTTGGGCTGTTGATTAAGCACTAAGCTAGAAACAGGGAGATTGCGAGTTCTCATCCCGCTTTAATGTGAACTTTAGGTCAGTCACTCTGAGTGACTTTAGGTCAGTCACAACCGAACTTATCTCACATGGTTGTTGTTGCTGTGGGGAAAATAGGTTGAGGAAAGAGTGTTAGTCTTGAGTTATTTATAAAGGCAGGATAAACATGAACCAAGATATACCTCAGCAGAAGTGACCCCCCGAGTGAGAGGATGGGAGCCAACAGCATAAAATTATTAAACAGATCATGATGTTAACAGCACTATGAAGATTACCATCAATGGCTTAATAAAATAACCAAACACATCCATGGGATTAAAAACGCAGGGAACACAAGTATGAGAAAAGCTATGGTCCAAAGAATTTCACCCTCCCCTCCCACCCGCCTTTGTTTAAAAGGCAGCTTTTATCTATTCCTGAAGCTGCGGGTGTGACGAAGCCTTGGCCCCTCACCTTGGGGCAGGGCCTGGGCAACTTTCTGATTAAGCATTGTCTTTGGAAGTGTGCAGGTTTTCGGTGGGAAGGGTGGGGTTTTTATGGGGTTGTTACTTCAAATCAGGGAACACCCATCTTAGTTATTGTTAGCAGGAAAGCTTTGCTCTGATGTGCGGTAAGATGGTAAGTTCAAGGAGACTGTCGTATTCCATTCACCCATGAGTTGGCTTTTCCATGATACATACAACTGTTGTGTTTTTAAAAATGGTTTAAAGGTCCAGAGAAAAAAATACAGTGAGAAGTACCCCACTGCCAGCCACTACTTTCTCCCCCGATGGAGCCCTCCATTGCTGTTGCTGCTTGGACCCATCCCTTGCACAGAGCGCCCTGCTATCGCTGTCCCGACCCAACCCTTGCACAGAGCGTCCTGCTCCTGCTTCTCTGACCAACCATCAACCGCCATGCTTCAGATGCCCTGACCCAACCCTTGAACAGAGCGCTCTGCTCCTGCCCTGATCCAATCCTCGCAGAGTGCCCTACTCCCACCACCCCGACTGAACCCTTGCAGAGCACCCTGCTCCTGCCACCCTGACCCAACCCTCGCTTGGGACACCCTGCTCCTGCTGCCCTGACCCAACCCTCACAAAGTGCTGTGCTCCCGCCCCCCCCGACCCAACCTTTGCAGAGCGCCCTGCTCCCGCCACCTTACCCAACCTTCACAGAGCGCCTACTCCCACCACTCCAATCCAACCCTGGCAGAGCGCCCTGCTCCCACAGCTCCCACCCCACTCCCACGTGGCACCTTTCCAGCTCCAGTGTGGTCCCCTGTCACTTCCTCCACCACTGTGTGGGACTCAAAGTTCAATCAATCGATTCTAACTTTGTGACGGTGGTGGAGGCCTAAGGTGAAAAGATTTTATAAAATCGAGCTTAAAAAGCCACCTGCCCAGGGAAATTTTATGCAGGTTGCTCATGGACAGGACTGAAGGCCTAGGACTGGGGCAACGGTGCACTTGTCCACAGAGAGGGCTCTGTGTGTTGCCTGTGGCACACATGCCATAGTTTCACCACCATGGATCTAGAGATTTCTCTCTTTTTTTGTATATATATTTTATTAGAATTTTTTAACATAACATAAATCATTCAGTAATTTGTAAACAGTATGTTGTCTGGGTAACATTTAGAAGACAATCTTTAACAATTTCTATGATTTATATTCCATATGTTAATTTCATTTAATTTTCCCTTTCCCCAAAGTATCTTTCTTTGCAAAACATTAGATTAAGACAATTCTCATTATTTTAATTAACAACAATTAAGTATATAGTTTCAGTAATTCTATTTGTCATTTTAATTGCCTTATCGTAAATCCTGTTACCGTGTTTATTTCAGCTTATTTCTCCCCCCAAATTCTAAATATTCTTACTAGTGACAATTTTTTCAACAGTTAACTATATTTACATTGGTGGATTTAATTCTGTTTTTTCCATATAAGCCCTCTCATGCTTTTATATTTCTTAGTCAATAAGTAAAAAAGTAGAAAGAGAAAAGAAAAGAGGAGAGAGACAAAAAAGAAGGGGAAAAAAGAAAGAAGGGAAACAAGAAAAAGAGATAAGAGCACTGAGATACAAAAAAAACATACAACTTAAAATATGTATCCCTCTTAATTTAATATATATTTATTCCCTCAATTTCTTATTCTTTTTGACCATAGCTAAGAATGTATTTAATCTATTTAAACTTTAAGCATTCCATTCAATAGTTCTCATCATCTAATCCTTTAATTCCCATTCAAAACACATTTTTTATGTTTTTCTTATTGTCATATTTAAATAACTAAAACATTTGCTTTTGTTTAAATCATTTCCACTTTTTTCTTTTAACAGAAAGAAAAAAAATCATATTAAGAAAAAAAAATCATCCGTCTAAGAGTAATATATTTCAAAGTTTTTCCATTTCTTTAACCATATTCAAACAAATGTTTCTTTTTTAAGTATTCTCTCTGATAAGTTCTATCATCTATTTTCTGGATTTCCATTTTAGTCTTTTTTCTTTGGTCGTTGCCTTTCTTAATCAGTATGTTTTGCTGCATCATTTGTTTCCCTGTAAGGAATTTTTCCTCATTCTTTTCCTTATCTTCAAAGTTGCTTAGACGTGTTGAAATATTTCCCATTTGAATTAAATCATGATTTTTTTTATTTTATATGGTTCCATCTTTAAGTCACTATCCTCAGAATTATGTTCAGTCATCTCTACTGTATTTTCCTGGGAAATTTCTTGGAGTGAAATTAAGTTGGAAATAAGTTGATTCATGCTCTCAAGGTTATTCTGCATTTCTTTGTAGTTTAAAGTCATTGTTCTTTGAAATTGTTGCCACTTATCATGTTTCCTTTTGTGAAGTATTCATTACTTCAGCTTTGTTACTCTCACTTTGTTTACACAGCTGCATTTTCTAAAAACTTTGAGGGTCAGAGAAAA
The DNA here is from genome assembly GCA_024449315.1 of Daboia siamensis. Lineage (NCBI taxonomy): Eukaryota > Metazoa > Chordata > Lepidosauria > Squamata > Viperidae > Daboia > Daboia siamensis. The sequence goes on from JAKJMR010017792.1 coordinate 424,769, forward strand.
AAAATTCTCACCCACCAGTAGGTGTCAGCATTTGCTCATTTTTTGGGTCTTTCTAGTCTTTTTTTCTCTCTCTAAAGCAGACATGTCAAACACAAGGCCCAGGGGCCAGATCCGGCCCGCAAAGTGGTTTCAAGCGGCCCGCGAAGCCATCCTGGAAACAGTGAGGGAACGGCCCCCACTGCCTTGGCCCTGGCCCAGAGACCCTCCTTCTGTCCCACTCCTGCCCAGGCCCGCATAGGCATCCTTGATGCAAACAATGTAGAGCTGGCCATGCCCACCTAGTAGGCCATACGCACTCTAGCCACTCCCACCCAGCCCATACCCACCCAGCTCCTTGAGGGCAACCGCAATGCTGATGTGGCCCTCAATGAAATTGAGTTTGACACCCCTGCTCTAAAGGGTAAGTTTCGCCACTTCCGATAACCAAAAAGGAGGGAGCAGAATCCCCCTCCCCCTTTCCTTCTTCGGAGATCTCTTATTTTGGGGACTTTCTTCTTCAGGAAAATAAGTAGGATACAGAAAATCAATATTCTTACCCAGATTCAAGCATGCTGTTTTAAATCCGCTTAATTTAAAAGCTTATGACTTCTGTTGTTTCCAACTATGGCTGAACATGCAGTTAGTCAGCCCTTTCTTCTGTTGGTTTCTGGGAGGCTTCTCCTGGACCATTTGGAGAGACTGCCGTCTCTCCTAAGTCCCTGGGATTTCCTTCCTTCATTCCACCCTTTCAGGGTGGGTTGTGGCCCCTTAGGGTTTTCAACAAAAAGAAATTCCAGCCAAAGAGTTCGGCATTCCAAATCTTCAGACTGCTTGCTGGAAAACAGGAACAGGATCTAGAGCTTTTCTGACTATTGTGTTTTGTAGCTGATTCATCCACTCCTTAAGGGTTTGTTGTTAGGCAATTCTGGCATTGGACATATTGTCTGGATTTCAAAACCTAGCTTGCTAATACATATTAAGATCCTTTCTCTCTACCTTGTTTTTCCAGCCAATGATAAAAGGTATCCCATGTTCTAAAATAAACTGAGTCTTCTTTCTCTTTCATTTTCAATGTCAATCTATCCATTTCTGAACACTTTAAGATTTTTTTAATTAACATTTCCTCCATTGGTAGATCTTCATTTTTCCAATATTGAGCGAATATAATTCTTGCTGCAGTTAATATATGTAAAATTAAATATATACACTGTTTCTCATAATTTCCTACAATTTTGTCTAACAGAAATAATTCTGGCTTAAACTCTATATGTTTTTTCATCATTTTCTCTAATTATGTATGTATTCTTAACAAAATGGCGGACTTCTAAGATTTCTAATACTTCTAAGATGGCGGATGTGTCAAGCTGAGCTCTGTGAGCTCCGTGAGTTTGGTGTAAATTGATGGTCTTGGGGGTGCCCTTGGGACTGCATAATGCCTCCATGTTAGGGCTGGGTGATCAGACTGCTTTATCATCCCTGCTTTTTGGGGCGTCGGTGCCCTCCATATCGGTGAGAGGCGACTGGAAGTCTTGCTGGGAGATCGTGGCTCCGGCTCCGTTTTGAAATGCCACGGCTTGAAACGCCCGATCAGCTGGTTTTTGGGACGGATAGAGTCACAGCTTGAATTGACCAGAAACGGCTGGCAATGGCTGGAGGAACTGCGGTGGGAGTGAATGCCCAGCCTGGAACGCTTGGAATGGCTGGAGGGACCGGAAGAACTGCGCATGAGTGAATGCTGCCGGAGGAGCCGTGGCCTGAAACGCCCCAATCAGCTGGTTTTCGGGGCAGATAGAGCCACGGCTCCGAATGGCTGGAACAACCGGAGGAACCACGGCATGGGTGAAAGCTGCTGGAGGAGCCGCGGTGTGGGTATGCTGGAATGCTGCGGGTTGCCCAGTGTAGAGTCCTGCATGGCGGCTCTTCCACAACAGTCCTTGCTGTGGACTACCAGGCGACATGGACCATTTTGGTCTGGGGCCTGCAGAACATCAACGGGATATTCTTACCTACTCCTCGCCTGTTCCTATCTGCTACCTGCTGCTATCTACTCCCTGCTTGTTAAAGCAGCCATTGGAGACCATCGAAGAGAAGATCAGGACAATGCTGGTCTCCTATGTTGACTAAGATCTGCTGCCTTTAAGAGATCTGAGGCAGCTTGGGCTGCTTCCCAGGTTCTTGGCTGGCTGGCTGGCTGGCTGGCTGGGTGGTGCACTGGCTTGTTGCCTAGCAATTGCCTTTCAATCATGGTCTGGAGTTATGGCTTCCAAGTTGGGCTGGGCTCGCTTATCACCTATATGGAGTTGGACTCTTGCACGCTGTATCCCTTGTCCTCCAAAGACTCAGTAGGACCCGGGGTAAAGAGTCGCTGTGAGAGGGCAGCTCAGTTTCTTCTCCATCTACAACCTCTCCGGATGTGAGAGATCCATGAGGGTATGTTGTTTTTCCCCTGGATGGGGTTTCCATCTGCCTCCCAGATCAGCTTTGAGGTCCAGGTGAGAGAACGACTGCTGACTGGTTCTGGGGTACCCAGCGCAAGTGAGAGTGGTGCTGGACTGGCGGTTTTGGACTCATACACTCCTGATTTGATATCATCTTTATTCAACATCTGACTGCCATTTCCTGAATTCACACAGCCATTTATGGCGTGCTTATGTTATTCAGGCACAGACTTATACGCCCTCAGGGGTGCTCCTCCCTCCTGGGTGCGACCTGCCTTCTTTTCTACCTCTCCTCTTGATGACGGGCCCAATTGTTGGGACCCTGAGAGATGGCTAGGTATGGATTGGGGTCTCCGGTTTATTGTTAGGAAGAGACCCCTGATCTGTTTTTTTAGCTAAATTGTTTAAGGGGTTAAGGGGGAGGGTTCGATTGCGGTTTGGGTTGGAATCTGCAGGGCTTCCACCAACCGAGTTTCAGTCCACAGTTTTTTCAGGTCGCGGTGGGACCGGGCTTGGGTTGGGTGCCTATGGGTCTCCGGAAGGAGGGGTGGGGTTGCGGATCCCCATGACGATTGGGAATGGCAAGAGATGGTTGTACGGGGGGGCGCATCAACATTCGGAAGCGCGCCCCCGCTATCTTCAAGAGGTGCGCGCTCCGACCCCCCGGATTTACCCCGTATTCCCGGGAGCGGGGATAAGCAGGCCCCTGAGCTCAGGCTGATGTACCTTAATGCCAGATCGGTAGTTAATAAGGCTCCCCTTATCTGAGAATTGGTTGAGGAGGAGCATGCCGATCTGGCTTGCATTACTGAGACTTGGTTGGGCCCAGAGGGAGGTGTCCCTCTGACTGAACTTTGCCCACCAGGTTTCTGTGTGCTTCACCAGCGTCGGGCTCAGGGAAGGGGTGGGGGTGTTGCGGTGGTTGTAAGGGAGACCTTGTGTCCGCGGGAGGCTACCGTTATTCAGATATTCGGGTGTGAGTGGCTCCTCATGAGATTTGGCCCTGGGGTTCAGTTGGGCTTGTTGCTGGTGTATCTTTCACCTACCTGTGTAGCAGCGGCCCTGCCCAAGCTCCTCAACACCCTCTGGGTTGGCGGTTGAGTTCCCCAGACCTATGGTTCTGGGGGACTTTAACCTGCCATCCCTGGGAGGTTCGTCGGGGTTGGCTTGGGAGTTCATGACCTCCATGATGGCCATGGACCTGACCCAGGTAATTCAGGGCCCGACTCATGAGGGGGGTGTCACACATTCAATCTTATTTTCCTATCTGGACGGTGGCTTGATGATCTGGGAGGGGGATCTCCATCTATTACTCCCCTGTCATGGACCGATCATCAGCTCCTGCGGCTGGCCTTCCGCTTCACCCCCCTGTCGCGGGGTTACGGAACCGACAAGGTGGTTCCGTCCCAGGCGCCTAATGAACCCTGAACGGTTCCAGAAGGCGCTTGGATCTGTCCCTGCCATCTTCACTCATAGCCTGGTTGATGCCTTAGTGGAAGCCTGGGAAAGGGCAGCCATGGAGGCACTCGACCGTGTTGTTTCCATGCGGCCCCTGACCTGGCACAGAACTGGGTGGGCACCATGGTTCTCCGTGGAGCTCCGGGAGATGAAGCGTTCAGAGACGGAGCCTAGAGAGCTGTTGGAGGTCCAGCCGGTCTGAGTCTGATCGGTTGCGACTAAGAACCTTCACGAGGTCTTATCTCGCAGCGATGGAGGCAGCGAAATCTAATTACTTCGCTGCCCTCATCACATCCGCAGATAATCGCCCGGCCGCCCTGTTTGGGGTGACTTGCTCCCTCCTGAATCAGGAGGTGAGGGAGGAGCCCCTGCAGGGTCGTGCCGAGGAATTTAGTCAATATCTGGTGGATAAAATCACTCAGATTCGGGCCGGCTTGGACTCCGACTGGACAGAGTCTGACAATGGGGAATAGAGCAGTCTTGGGAATATTACTTGGGAAGAATTCGATCCTGTGACTCCGGGAAAAGTGGACAGGATCATGGGGAAGCTGAGTTCCACCACTTGTTTACTGGACCCGTGCCCCTCCTGGCTGGTTTATGCAGTTTGGGAGGGGACACGAGGCTGGCCCCAGGCAGTAATAACTGCTTCTTTGAGAGAGGGCAGCTTCCCAGCCGCCTTGAAGGAGGCGGTGGTGAGGCCCCTTCTCAAGAAGCCTGCCCTGGACCCGGCCATTTTAAATAATTATCGTCCAGTCTCCAACCTTGGCTTTTTAGCGAAGGTTGTTGAGAATGTGGTGGCTTATCAGCTTCCTCTGTTCCTGGAGGAAGTGGATTATCTGGACCCCTACCAATCGGGCTTTAGGCCTGGGTATAGCACGGAGACGGCATTGGTCGCACTGGTGAATGATCTCTGGCGGGCTCGGAACAGGGGTTGCTTCTCTGTCCTAGTCCTATTAGACCTCTCAGTGGCTTTTGATACCATCAACCATGGTATCTTACTGCGGCACCTCAGAGGGTTGGGAATGGGTGGCACTGTCTTACAGTGGTTCTCCTCCTACCTTCTGGGTCGTTCGCAGTTGGTGTTGACGGGGACAGAGGTCGGCCTTGAGGCCTCTCGTTTGTGGAGTTCCTCAGGGGTCGGTCCTCTCGCCCCTCCTGTTCAACATCTATATGAAGCCGCTGGGTGAGATCATTCGTGGTTTTGGGGTGGGGTATCATCAGTACGCTGATGATACCCAGCTTTTTATTTCCACCCCAGATCAACTCAGTGATGCCCTCTCCGTGATGTCCCGTTGCCTGGAGGCGGTGAGGGTCTGGATGGGGAGGATCAGGCTTCGTCTAAATCCCGACAAGACCGAGTGGCTGTGCATACTGGCATCTCGGGTTGTCCATTCTATTCCATCTTTATAGGGGGTGAAGTGTTACCCCCCATAGATAGGGCTCGTAACTTGGGTGTCCTCTTTGATTCACAGCTCAATTTTGAAGATCATATAGGAGCTGTGACCAAGGGGGCTTTTGCCCAGGTTCGCCTGGTGTGCCAGTTGCAGCCCTATTTGGACCGAGATGCCCTATGCACAGTCACTCATGTGCTCGTGACCTCTTGGATAGACTACTGCAATGCTCTCTACATGGGGCTGCCCTTGAATACCACTTGGAGGCTCCAACTGGTGCAGAATGCGGCCGCGTGAGTTGTGATGGGGGTCTCCCGATACTCCCATGTAACGCCTCTGCTCCGCGAGCTTCCTTGGCTTCCAGTTGTCTTCCGGGTGAGATTCAAGGTGCTGGTGATGACCTATAAAGCCCTAAATGGCATGGGTGTGGGTTATTTACAGGAGCACCTTTTGCCGGCGTTAACTTCCCATCGCCCTGTGCGCTCCCATAAAGAGGGCCTCTTCAGGGTGCGGTCGGTCAGGGAATGTTGACTGGTGGCCCCCAGGGGGAGACCATTCTCTGTGGGCGCGCCTGCCCTCTGGAATCAGCTTCCGGTTGAGCTCCGGATGGCTCCCGACCTTCGCTTGTTTCGCCGCGACCTGAAGACTTGGCTGTTAGAACTTGCCGGCCTGGACTGAGGGACTGGGATTTTAGATCTTAAATTTTAAAAATTTTAAATTTTAGAATGTGTTTATTGTTTAGGCCTATTTGATTTAATTTCATTTTAATTTTTATACATTATGTGTTGTTTATAGTGTTTTAATTGCCCTGTACACCGCCCCGAGTCCCTTTGGAGAGGGGCGGTATGTAAATCCAAATAAAATAAAATAAAATAAATACATTTTTTTGGCTTTAGAGCATGTCTGCCAAAGATGGTAATAAGTGCCTGGTTTTTGTTTGCTAACCTCACGGGTGTTATATGCCATCTATAGAACATTTTATATAAATTTTCTTTGTTAGGTACCGCTTTTGTTTTTTTAGCATTTCTTTCCCAAAGGCTTTGCCATTTTTCTAGTTCTATATTACATCCAAAATTCTTTGCCCATGTTATCGTTGTTTCTTTAACTTGTTCCTCTTCCATCTTTAAATATAGCATATATTTATAAAGTTTCTTAATAAATTTTTCATCTGATGTCAGTAATATTTTATCAAATTCTATCTGTTCTTTATAAAATCAAGATATTTTAACATTTTTCATATCTCATTTGGATTTGCAGACATGGCAACCATGATAGGTCAATACCCTTCTAGTTCTTCTAGTTCTTGTCTGTTTTTATTTTCCTTCTTTATTCAAATGTCTTTATAAGTCACAACTTTCTCATAGTTTAAGTTTGGGTGAACAAACGCTTCCTTTGTTGAAAGCCATTCAGATGTTTTCATATAGATTTTCGCTTTTATTTTTTCCCATTCTAGCAAAAGTGCATTTTTTATGTAGTGATATTGAAAGTATCTATGAATTTTATTTTTCCCGTACCATGGAAAGGCATGCCATCCAAGTTGTAAGTCATGTCCCTCTAGGTATAATAATCATCTATCTCTAAGAGTTATCCACTCTATCTTTTTCATAAGTTTAAAATTTGTCTCAAGAGGTTCTTCTAGTATAAAGTCTAAATTGTCTGCAAATGCTTGTAATTTGTATTTTTCATTTTTCATTTCCACTTTTAATTTCCATATCTTGCTTAATATTTCTATTTAATACCTCCCGTGTTAGTATAAATAGCAATGGACACCCTTGTCTTGTACCTTTTTTGATATTAAAATTTTCTGTAAAATCTCATTTACAATTACTTTAGCTGTTTGATTGTAATAAATTGTTTTGATTATATGTATAAAGTTTTTACCAAAGTCCATTTCATCTAGTTGTTGAAACATAAATTGCCATTTTACGTTGTCAAAAGCCTTCTGTGCATTTACAAATATTAACACCATCTGTTTCCCTGGGTGAAGTTCATAGTATTCCAAAATGTCTAAAATCATTCTTAGGTTATTTTTATTTGTCTTTTATGTAAGAATCTATTTTGATCTGTACGTATAAATTCAATCAAAAATTTCTTTAGTTTTTCTGCTATTATTAAAGCAAAAGTTTTGTATTCCACGTTTAATAAAGATATTGGTCTATAATTATTTATTTGCGTCAGGTCTGAGTCTTTGGGTATTAAAGTGATATTAGCTTCTGTCCATGTATTTGGTATTTTAGCCTCTAAAAGTACGTCATTACATTTGGCCTTTCATTATTGGACTTAAAGTAGCTTGCAGAAATTTATAAAATTCTGCGGGTAGTCTATCTGGGCCTGAAGTTTAATCTTTTTTGTGTATTTTAATAACCTCTGTCATCTCCATCAGTGATATTTTTTCATTTAAAATATTTTGTATATTCTCTGGAACTTTTGATAAATCTGCTTAATTAATATAGTGCTTTATTTTTTCTTGTGGAGTTTCCTCTGTATTGTAAAGTGTCTTGTAAAAGTCTTTACTTTTTTAATTGTGTCATTTTGAAACTGTAAATCTCCTTTTGAGTCTTTTGGTTTATCACTTTTTTTCCCTTTCTTTTTTTCAGTTTATATGCTAGCCACCTCCCCAGTTTATTAGCATTTTCAAAAAAATTATGTTTGGCCCTTTTAATTTGTTGTGTCAAATACAAATTTCTTCTGCCATTTTTAAAAAAGTTTTAGGGAGTATATTTTCCCCCATTTTACTACTTTTGTAGTCCAGTGTTCCATCTACTATTGCATTAAAATCTCCTATGAAACAAATATTTTGGTATTCCAATTCCTCTACTTTTTTATGCAGTTTTTGGTAGAACTCCTCTTGTTTGTTATCAGGTGCATATATTGCTACTAGCAGTATCTGCTTTTGGTTTATCATTATTTCCATCGTCAATATTCTTTCCTCTTCGTCTGCATAGTTTTGTTTTGGATTCATCTTTAATATATAGAGCTATTCCTCTTTTCTTTCGTTGAACTAATGTGCAATGATGTTTCTCAATTTTCGGGTGCTCCAACAATATGTAGTGTTATTTCTTAATTGTGTTTCTTGGAGACAAATTATATCCATTTTTAATCTTGGTAGTTGTGTAAAAAAGTTTTCCTTTTTATAGGGGAGTTCAATCCCATTTTCCTTCTCCATGTCCTTCAATTATATACAGGTCTTAACCTTCTAGTTCTTATCTGTCTCTGTTCTCTTGCTCTTACCACTTCTTCTGTCTTTGTATTTTCAGATTCTTCTTCTCCCCTTGGTTTGGCTGCTCCTTCTATTGCCGTTTCTTCCTGTCTCTTTATATCTCTCTCTGGATGGCGTTCCGAACTTTCCCCTTCCATAAAAGCTCTGTGATTATCATAAAACTTCATTGCCGTATGTGGTGTGTCCAGTTTGTGTCTTTTCCCTTCCCAATTAATTAGAATCCCTTCTGGAATCAACCATCTAAAATTCACTCCTTTTTCAGTTAATTTTCTGGTCAGGAATTGATATTCTCTTCGTACATCTCTTATTCTCCTTAGAGTCTGCTTCAGGACCACAATCTCCTTTTTCTTTATAACACAGAGAATCCTCTCTCACTCTTCTCAAAATCTCATCTCTTATAGATCTTTTGACAAATCTAACAGATACTTCTCTAGGGACTATTTCTTCTCACATAGCTTGAATTGACTCAAAATATTTGATCAAACTCTCCTTCCATTTTTTGTTTCCCATCAGATCCACGAGATCCTCATCTTTATCGTCTATTATGTTTTGGAATCTTAGGAAATAAGATGCCTTTTCCATTTCCATAATTGCGATTGAATCTTCCAATTCTGCATCAGCTTTTGGTTCTCGTCTTTTAGTTCTGCCAATTTTGGTCGGTCTCTAGTTCATAATCCTTTATTCTTTCCTCTAGCCATCAATAAAATAAGTCCCAAGTTTGATAATATTTCATTTCTGCTTTTTCTTTCAGCCTCAGAGTCAGTCTATCCATCTCCACACATTCTAATATTTTTTAAATTATTTCTTCATCTGATGGTATTTCTTCATTTTTCCAATACTGCGGAAATATAATTCTTGCTGCTATAAGAACAAAGTCAAATATATGCTTTGTTTATCATTCTTTTCTGGCATTATACCTAATAAAAAAAGTTCAGGTTTAAAATCTATGTATTCTCCCAACGTTTTTTCTAGCCAAGCATGTATCTTTTTCCAATAACTTTGCTTAGTCACAAGTCAACTAAACATAATAAATACATAGAATGAAGGCTATTGCTAAGCACATTGATTTGTGCTTCTTAGATTGTAAGCAGCCCTTAGTCTTCGGAAAAGGGCGGGATATAAATGGGATAAAAAAAATGCCTGACTATTTCCAACATCTACTGTATCTGACATGTTTTTGAACATTTTTGCTAGTCTTGTTGGTGCTAAATGCCATCTATAAAACATTTTATATAAATTTTCTTCATAGGAAGTTGTCATTGTCAGTTAGTAATTTTTCTCCACAATTTTTTCCCATTTTGCCATTTTTCTAATTCACATCTACCTTGCATTTGTAAATGTGCGCATTATGATAAATTGATACCCTGGTTTTCCATTTCTTGTTTTGATTTTAAATTCCCTTCAGAGAACAGGGATGTCAAAACTGCCAGCCCATGGGCCGGATGCCTCATCTGAAAGCTGCGCCCACCCCTTTGCCAGCAATGGCAAAACCATCCCGTTAGGCTGCACGATGTCACATGACATTGTGAGTTTGACAGGTCTGGTTTAGAATATGTCTGTATGTCCAGAGTTTTTCAAAATCAACTAAATTTGGGTGTACAAATGCTTCCATTGTTGAAAGCCATCCTGGAATTTTCAGATATATTTTACATTTTATTTTTCCCATGGTGTTAATAATGCATTTCTTATATAGTGATTTTGAAAGTACTTATGAATTTTATTTTTCTTGTACCATAAGAAAGTATGCCATCCCAATTGTAAATCATGCCCCTCCAAATATAACAGTCTTTTGTTTCTAAGAATTATCCATTCTTTTACCCATGTTAATACAGATGCTTGATAATATAAAACCAACTCGGTTAAACCAAAACCTCCATTTTCCTTGGCATCTTGTAACATTTTCATCTTAATTCTAGCTTTCTTTCCTTACCAAATAAATTTCAAAATTAATGAATTTAAATCTTCAAAGAATTTTTTTCTCAGTTTTATGGGCATTGTCTGAAATAGAAATAAAAATTTCGGTAATACTTTCATTTTGACTGTGGCAATTCTTCTTAATATTGACAATTGCAAGCTTTTCCATTTTTCCAAATCCACTTTTAATTGATTCAGTAATTTTGTATAATTATCTTCTTTTATCGTTGAACATCTTGCTGTTAAATATATTCCCGGGTATTTAACCTTTTTAACTATTTGTAGTTCTATTTTTTCTGACTTTTTTTGTGTTTATCTGAAAGATTTTTAACTATTACTTTAATTTTTCCTCTGTTTATTTTCAGTCCTGCTTTTTCTCCATACTGTTCTATCTTTCTAATAGTTTAGGAATCATCTCCAAGGGTTCTTCTAAAATAAATACCAAATCATCTGCAAATGCTAGTAATTTTTGTTTTACCTTTTATTTCTACTCCTTTAATTTCTGTATCTTGCCTAATATTTCTGTTTAGAACTTGCAAGATTAAAATAAACAACAGTGGAAATAATGGACATCCTTGCCTTGTACCTTTTCTTATCTCAAAGTTTTCTGTATAATCTCCATTCACAATCAATTTTCGCTGATTGTTTATTGTATATTGTTTTAATCATATTTATAATGTTTTGTCCGAAGACCATTATTTGTAATTGCTGAATATTTTGATACTCCATTTCTTTTATTTTTCTATGGAGATTTTGATAAAATTCTTCCTGTTTATTATTTGGTGCATGTATTGATACCAACAATGTTTTTTTTTTTTTTTGATGTAGAAATATTTCTACCATCACAATTCTTCCTTATTCATCTGAATAAATCATTTTAGTCTTTTTTTTCTGCTGCGCTGATGCATGGTAAAGTTTCCCGATTTTGGGGTAATATTGTCTTTAATATGTGTCTCTTGCAAACAAATTATATCTATGTTTAATTTCTGTAGTTTTCTAATAATTTTATTTCTTTTTGATGGGGAACTCAGTCCATTTATATTCACTGAAAAAAATCCATTTTCTTTCTCCATTTCAATTACTTACATTTAGATTTTATTGATCTCGTGCTCCTCTGTTCTCTGTCTATTCCCTCACTCTCTTGATCAAGTTTCTCTTTCTGTTCTTCTGTTTGTTTAGTTGCTTCCTCAGTTGCTTCTTCTGTTTGTTTCTGATCTGTTCTCCCCTCTTGTTGATATTCTACTCCTTCATTTAAAGATGTTTGGTTTCTTTCATCAAAGTCTTGTGCCTTCCAAACTGAGTCCAGTCAATATCTTGTATTATTCCAGTTGATTAAGATCCCTTCTGGCATTAACCATCTGAAGTTTATACCTTTTGCAATTAGATTTGTAGTTAAGAAGTGATATTGTCTTCAGGTGTCTCTTACTCTCTTGGGTATCTGCTTTAAGACTACAATTTCTTTATTCTTGTATGGTAATGGGTCATCTCTAACTTTTCTCAGTATTTCATCTCTTGTTTTTTTCTTTCTGAATCTTTCATGAACTCTAGGTAGTTTATATTTCCTTGCATAGCTTGAATTCATTCAAAATATTTCATCTATTTCCATTTGTATCTCTGCTCAGTCTGCTTTCAAAGCCTCTGTCACTAAATCAGTAATTACAACTGCTATGTCTTCTTCTTCAGGAATATTTTGAAATCTTAAATAAGTTTCCCACTTTCTCCATTTCTAAAACTGCCACCGCTCCCTCTAGGTTTTGATTTGGTTGTTCTAATTTTTCATTTTCTTGCATTAGTACTTCCATTTTTTTTCAATATCATCTGATTTATTTTCCATTTTCTGAATTCTTTGTTCATTTTTGACAATCATTTGCTGATGAGCTTCAAATTGTGTCTTTATATCCAAGATTTGTTAATTTAATTTAGAAAAATTACTTTTTGTCTCTTGATAGTTTCTCTATTGATTCTTGAATTTTGGTTTGCATCTCAGTTTGAGGAGTGCTTATTTTCTCACGCTGCAACATAGATCCCTGACTTCTTGGGCTCCAACAGAAGGTGCAGAGGAAATTTTTTTCATAAGTCTAGTGAGATTTGATGTACTCATTTTTGAGCCAACTATCTTAGGCCAAAATCCAAACCATGAAAAGAGCCAAGTACTTTAGGCTAGATCCAAATTCTCAAGGAGAAAAAAAACAAGAGAAAAAAAGGGGGGAAAAGCCAACTGTCTTAGGCTAAAATCCAACCATAAAATTGAGCCAACTACTTTAGGCTAAATCCAAATCCTCCAGTCAAATCACAAATGTAAAATGCCCACTGTCTCCAAATAATTCCTATTTTGGTTATATCCAGAGTCAAGAGATATAAAGAGTCTTTTCTCATGCAAAGTCATATAAAGGCACTTTGTTTAGACCCGGTGTTGTTTCAAGGTCAAACGCTTTTTAAGTTCTTTTATTATTTGGTATTAGTGTAGTATCTCCTTTCACACTAGATGTTCTCATACACTGTATTGTCTGTATCCAGCTTTAAAAACATTTTTACAAAGTTTTTTTTAAAGTTCTTTGTAAGTTATTTAACCTAGAAATTAAATCTAAACTTTTTTTCCACGTCCTGGAGGTTAAGCAGTCTTTTTTAAAGTTAATCTAAGTTCCATTTTTAGGTATTCTTTTATATTCCTTAAATTCCTTCCCCTCTTGAAATTACTTGCTGTTTTTAAGTCTCTTCTCCCCTAGTCTTTCGGGGGTCTTTACTTCGTAGATTTTTACCAATCAGGGGATCAGTATTTCTGTGTCCTTAAGGAAAATGAATAAAAAACAGGCTCACCCAGTTTCAGCATGCTGTTGACAGCTGTTTGGCGGAGCACCGCAGCTCCTTGTTTTTTTTCCCAGCTAACAATGACTTGGGCTGCATGTGCTTACCAAGCAGTCTTTTTTCCATCCTTTAGAAAGGTTTCTTCAATCCATCTGGATTGACCACCATCTGTTCCAGATTACCGAAGCTTCTCTTCTTCTTTGTTGCCCCTCCAAGGCAGCTTTCCAACCCCTTGGGGCTGCTGGACCGAATGAACTCGGGCTAAGAAGCCAGGGCCCTGATTCCTTCCACCTGTCTTGTCATGGCATCATTCTGGAAGTCCCAGTGGCGTAGGGTTCTTTGCATGTGATCTTGTGATCACTGGGGCTGCTAATTGCAGGGTTGGCAATAGTAGATTGACTACATCTGCTTTGGTGCTGTTATATTGTGGCAGTCTGGACAGAGAGTCAGCTAGGAAGTTCTTCCCCCTCCCCCTGGAAAATAATGGAGAGTGAAATTGAAGTGGTGGAAGTGCTGAGCTGATCGCGCTTGTTTGGGTGACAACTTCTTAGGCACTTTAGGGCCTTGTGGTCAGTCCATACTTGGAAACGGATTTTGTTCCCTTCCAGGAAGTGTCTCCAGGTGAGGAGAGCCCAGTGCACTGCATAAGCTTCCCTCTCCCAGACTGCCCAATGTTGTTCGGTCCCTGACAATTTCTTAGATGAAGGTGCAGGATTGTAGTTGCCCCTGTTCATTCTTTTGCAGTAAAACTGTTCCCACAACCACATTGCTTGCATCAGCTTGGATTTTAAACTCCCCCTCTGGGTTAGAGTGTTTTAGAATTGGCTCTTATATTTTTTGAATGTCCCTTGGCATTCCATAGTCCATTTCAGGGGTTGGTTGGGTTTTGGCTTATCATCCCCCTTGGTTTTTAATAGGTTGGTGATAGGTAAGGCAATCTGGGCAAAAGAGGGAATGAATTGTTGGTAGAAATTCATGAAATGCAAAAAGCTTTCTGGCGTGGGGGGCCACCCATTCTAGGAATACACATATTTCTCCAGGTCCATCTCCACTCCCTCATGCGAGATCCGGTAGCCCAGATAGTCATTTTTTTCTCTCTGGAATTCACATTTTGACAGCTTGGCATAAAATAGCTGCCCAGAGTTTATTTAGGACTGCTCTAACCAATTTCACACGTTCTGCTTTTGTTTCAGTGCAAATTACACCAAAACTACTTCATACAGTTGTACATAGAGCACCTCATTGATCAATTGCATGAACACTGCTGGGGCCCCTGGCAAGCCAAAAGGGAGCACTTTAAATTGGAAATCGCCAAGGGGGAAGTTAAAAGCAGTTTTCCACTCATCCCCTTCCTTAATTCTTACTCTATAATATGCCTTCACAAGTCTAGTTTGGAAAAAAAAAATTCCCTTTTGACAAATGGGCCAACATGTCCCATGGGGCATGGGATACATATTTTCCACACACACAGCATTCAAACTTCTATAATCCATCCTTCTTCTCCCTGAACACCACAGGTGTGGCTATCCAGGGTCTGGCCAGTTGTATGAATCCTCGGGCCAGACTTTTATTAATGAACTGATGTAACTCACTTAATTTCCTGGGGGTCATTGAGTATGATTTTGGATTTGGTAGTTTCGCCCTAGGGATGAATTTGATGGCACAGTCTGTGGGTCTGTGGGGAGGCAGGTCATCTGAGCTCCATTCACTGAAAACCTCAGCTAGATCCCAATATTCTCTAGGTATGGCCTGCCTAATTTCGTCACTTAAGGTGGCTATTTCACAGGGCCTCTTGCTTTCTGCCTGGCATAGTTCATTCAGCAGGGGTTTCTTCTAGGAAATTAAAAGCATCCCATTCTCCAGTCTAACAATGGATTCCATTTTTTCAGCCATGCTAACCTCAAGGGGCCATTCCATTCCAGGGGCCACAATGAAGGTTAAAGTCTCTGAGTGGTCCCCTATGGCAGAGGTCCCCAACCTTTTGGGCACCAGGGACCGATTCCATGGAGAGAGATTTTTCCATGGACCGGAGGGGGCTTGATTTTGTGTGTTGCCTGCATTTATTTATTTATTTATTTATTTATATTTATATACCGCCCTTCTCCCGAAGGACTCAGGGCGGTGAACAGGGCAATTAATAAAATACAAGAATACAAAGATTAAAAAGGATTAAACAGATGCCCAAAACTAACAACAATAAATTTAAAATGGATTAAAACTATATTAAAAAATCCCAACCCATCACCCATCAGGCCAGGCCGGCTTGTTCAAACACGTAGGTCTTCAGATCGCGTCAGAAGGAGCGAAGGTCGGGAGCCGTCCGGAGCTCAACCGGCAGTTGATTCCACAAATCCGGAGCGCCCACAGAGAAGGCCCTCCCCCTGGGGGCCACCAGACGACACTCTCTGACTGGTGGCACCCTGAGGAGGCCCTCTCTGTGGGAACGCACGGGGCGGAGGGAAGTCGATGCCGGCAGCAGGTGGTCCCTAAGGTACTCCGGACCCATGCCATGCAGGGCCTTAAAAACCATAACCAAAACCTTGAATCTCACTCGGAAGACAACTGGAAGCCAATGCAGCTCACGGAGCAGAGGTGTAACATGGGAGTATCGGGAAACTCCCAAAACGACTCTCGCGGCTTCATTCTGTACCAGTTGGAGCCTCCGAGTGGTCCTCAAGGGGAGCCCCATGTAGAGAGCATTGCAGTAGTCTAGACGAGAGGTCACGAGCGCATGAGTGACCGTACGCAAGGCATCCCGGTCTAGATAGGGCCGCAACTGGCGCACCAGGCGAACCTGAGCGAAGGCCCCCCTAGTCACAGTAGTTATATGATCTTCCAGGGTAAGCTGTGAATCTAGGAGGACTCCCAAGTTGCGAGCCCTATCTACGGGCGGTAATAATTCACCCCCCATGGAAAGAGATGGAATAATCTGATTATCCCGAGATGCCGATACGCACAGCCACTCAGTCTTGTCGGGGTTGAGTTGAAGCCTATTCCTCCCCATCCAGACCCGAACCGCTTCCAGGCAACGGGACATCACGTCGAGGGCATCACTGGGGTGGTTTGGGGTTGAAATAAAAAGCTGGGTATCATCAGCATATTGATGATACCCAACTCCAAAACCACGAATGATCTTACCCAGTGGCTTCATATAGATGTTGAACAGGAGAGGCGAAAGGACCGACCCCTGAGGAACTCCACAAGCGAGAGGTCTCGAGGTCGACCTTTGCCCCCCTGCCAACACCGACTGCGAGCGTCCCAGGAGATAGGAGGAGAACCACTGTAAAACTGTGCCTCCCACTCCCAATCCCCTGAGACGCCGCAGCAAGATACCATGGTCGATGGTATTGAAAGCCGCTGAGAGGTCTAATAGGATTAGAACAGAGGAAAATCCCCTGTCCCGGGCCCTCCAGAGATCATTCACCAGAGCGACCAATGCCGTCTCCGTGCTGTACCCGGGCCTGAAACCCGATTGGTACGGGTCTAGATAATCCGCTTCATCCAGGACCAGGGGGAGCTGATGCGCAACCACACTCTCAACAACCTTCGCAAGAAAGCGAAGGTTGGAGACAGGACGAAAGTTATTCAACACAGCTGGGTCCAAGGCAGGCTTCTTGAGGAGAGGTCTCACCACCGCCTCCTTCAAGATGGCGGGGAAACTACCCTCACTCAAAGAGGCAGATATAACCGCCTGGAACCAGCCTCTTGTCCCCTCCCGAGCTGCATAAACCAGCCAGGAAGGGCACGGGTCCAATAAACATGTGGTGGAGCTCAGCCTCCCCATGATCCTGTCCACTTCCTTCGGAGTCACAGGATCAAACTCATCCCAGACAGTATTGACAAGATCACTCGTGTCCTGTTCGTCAGACTCTACCCAGTCAGAGTCCAAATCGGTCCGAATCCGAGCGATTTTGTCCGACAGATGTTGACTAAACTCCTCAGCACGACCCTGCAAGGGATCCTCCCTCACCTGATTAAGGAGGGAGCGGGGTCACCCTAAACAGGGCAGCTGGGCGGTTATCTGCGGACGCGATAAGGGTAGCGAAGTGATTAGACCTCGCAATCCTTATCGCAGCGAGATAAGACCTAATGAAGGTTCTTAGGCGCAATCGGTCGGATTCGGATCGGGTGGCCCTCCAACAGCTCTCTAGGCCCCGTCTCCGACGCTTCATCTCCCGAAGCTCCATGGAAAACCATGGAGCTCGCTGGGATCTGCACCGGGTCAGGGGCCGCAAGGGTACAACTCGGTCAAGTGCCTCAGTGGCTGCCCTTTCCCAGGCTTCCACTAAGGCATCCACCGAGTTGTGAGCAACGGAGGCAGGTGGGGATACCAGCGCTGCCTGGAACCTATCAGGGTCCATTAAGCGCCTGGGACGGAACCATCTAATCGGCTCCGCACACCCACGGCGGGGAACGGCAAAACGGAAGACCAGCCGCAGGAAATGATGATTGGTCCATGACAGGGGCATAACAATTGGAGAGCCCCCACCAAGATCATCTAACCACCGTCCAGATAAGAAAACCAAGTCAAGGGTGTGACCTCCCACATGAGTCGGTCCGTAAATTACTTGCATCAGGTCCATGGCCGTCATGGAAGCCATGAACTCCCGGGCCAACTCAGACGATCCTCCCAGGGATGGTAGATTGAAGTCCCCCAAAACTATAAGCTTGGGGAACTCAATCACCAACCCGGAGAGGATATCGAGCAGCTCAGGCAGGGCTGCTGCTGTGCGACTAGGCGAAACGTACACCAGCAGCAAGCCCAACTGCGCCCTAGGACCACACCTCAATAAGAGAGATTCACACCCGACTATCTGGAGAACGGTGGCTTCCTGCGGACATAAGGTCTCCCTCATAACCACAGCCACTCCCCCACCCCTACGCTGAGTCCGAGGCCGGTGTAGCACCCGGAAACCTGGTGGGCAAAGATCAACCAGAGGAATACCACCCTCTGGGCCCAACCAGGTCTCCGTGATGCAAGCCAGGTCCGCATGCTCACCCTCAATAAGATCCCGAACGAGAGGAGCCTTATTAACAACAGACCTGGCATTCACATATACCAGCCGGAGCTCAGGTGGCTGCACATCCTCGCTCCCGGGACCTCGGGGCGAAAGCAGAGTGTCGGAGCGCCTCACCGCTTGTAAATAGCGGAGATGCCCTCCCGGATATCGATACAGCTCTCTGTTCATACACCTGCTGCCGTTCCCTAACGTCGTGGGAATAGGTAGTCCCACGACCCGCTTCCGAGCCCCGGAGGCAACCGATCCCAGCTCCTCCCCCCTGCGATCCATGCCAGGCCTGGTCTGAGTAACGGTTGGTGGATTACCCCCCATTTCCAACCAACCACAACCCTCCCCCCTCCCTAACCCCACAAAAAATTTAATTAAAAAAGTAATCAGGGGCCTCTTATTACTTTTATAGTGACGGCCCCTGCCCCTGCCCAACCATCTCTCAGGGACCCAGCAATCGGGCCCTTCATCAAGAGGAAGCATAACAAGTGAGGCGGGACGCACCCAGGAAGGGGGGGCCCCCCTTAGGGCGAACAAGACCGTGCTCGGATAAGTAAGACGCATACCAGTCGTTAAACAAGTCCGGCAAAAAGGCAGACCCAGATCGAAACGGGAGGATCTCAAAATAACAGGAAAGTGTCCAGAATGCAAACCAAGCTCCACTGCCACTAGAGCTGGGTACCCCGGAACAGATCAATTCCCGCCCTCTCACGACAGTCGGAACCGGGAAGCAGCCTAGGACATACCACCGGGCAGGCAATACCGCCTAGAGCTCACACCTCTAGGAGGAAGCAGCTGGAAAATCTCAACCACTCTCCCACAGTGGTTGTGGCCCGGGGCTTCCAGAACCATAGGGAAGAGGAAGACAAAAAAGGGGAGGGGGAGTTAGGGCAAAAGTCAGCTGGATGGTCAAGTCAAAACATGGTCAAGTCAGATTTTAGCAGCACAGAAATTAGGTTGTGCCTCGCAAACATCCGAAGAATCAACGTCCGAATTCCGCCTCCAGGCCAGGGTCCCTTTACCAAGGAGGCCACGGTACTCCAACTCCCATCACCAACAGCCATCTCAGGCACCAACCAGGAGTGTCTCCGCCACTGCAACGCTGATGCTGTTCCCAACCACGAATCATAGTAACAATCATCAATCCGCCAGCAGGCGGCTCCCCCGAGCAGCTGGAAAACTCCCCAGACGCCGCTGAGCTCCATAAAGTTCTCCCGGGCTCCACAGCTTCGGAGGCGCCAACCAGGGGCCGTAAATTCCACCAGGCTCCACCAAGCCCCCAGCAGCACAATAACAAAGCCGACAGTCAGCTGATTGGCGAAGCACAAGTCGGCAAAGTGTAGGCCTCCGAGATCTTCCGCCCAGCTCCAATGGGCTCCGCTGGGCTTTACAGAGCTCTCAAACTTCCACTTAGAACAGAGCTCTGCCGAGGTTGTCTGAATCTCCCTGGGCATTCCAACAGCCTCAGTCGGAGTTCGCCGAGCCCCTGCAGCACTGACAATCAGCTGGTCGGCACCGTGCAGCACAGGCTCCACTCCACTCAGCTCTTCCGGATTCAGCAAAAAACTCCCTCGGGCTGAGCTGAGAGTCCTCAGAAAGTCCAGGGTCCAAAAAGCCGGCAGCAAGCAATACCGGTGTTACAGGGACAGCCACAAAAGCCACTCCACATCCTCAACCCGAATCCATCACAAAGGGAAAGAATACCCTTTGTGAGGCTCCCAAGGGTCGCCAAATTGCTGGAGCTCAGCACGGAGCTCAATCGAGCAGGTCCGCCATCTTGGGCATGCGTAAAAATCAAAATCCCGTGGATTTGCTTGTTTGTGCAATTGCTGGCATGCCGCGGCCCTATACCGGTCAACGGACTGGGGGTTGGGGACTCCTGCCCCATGGTTATCCCCAGGGGTTCAGTAGCTAATATGGCCAGGACATGCCCTGCAATGGATCCATCAAGTTGACAGAATGAGATGGGGCTTTTTAGTCTCCTTACCTGGATCCCTAGTTTCCCAACCAGGGCTGGGCTGACCAGGCATCTGGTGCACCCCGAGTATAAAAGAACAGTCAGGGTTACTTTTCCTTCTCTGCCCAGGATTAACAGGTCTATGGGCATTGTCATTGGCGCAGTCAGCCCAGTTACCAACAGTCATTGTAATCGCTTTCTGGCATCCCTGATTATCTCCCAGTGGGGTTGGAGTTCCCTGGCTTTGCAGTTGTCAGAACTCCATGACCTCAGTGCTTCTCAGGGTGGTGTCTTCCTGAGAATTGGGCTTGGTTGACTTCCCTCCAGACTGTCTCTTGCCTTGCTTAGTCAAGGTCTTACTGCGGCACTCTGCTGCACGGTGATGTTCCTTGTCGCATTTAAAGCAGGCCATTGAGCGTGGTGTGCGGCTGAGATTTTAGCAGCTTCCCTTTTCTTTTCCAGTGCGGACCATTTCCACGCCTTGCCATAGTATGAGTTGTGATTCTGGTCACAACGTACTGGGGCATCCCTGGCTACGCATGCATTGTACAGATCGTCATTCAGCCCATCCTGGAAACAGCTGATTAAGATGTCTTCGGGCCAGTTGAGGCGGCATGCCAGGTTTCAGAATTCTTCCATGTACTCTGCTACCAGCCGATGTCCCTGCCTCGATCAGCCAGGTGGTCCTCGAACCTCCATCTCAGGGCTGTCATGAAGCAATTGAAGTTCTGGAGCTCCGGCACATTGCAGTTGTGTAGGGTAACCATCCACCGAGTTGCAGTCCCTTCTAGGGCTAGGTGACAACCCTGACTCGCTGAGGAGGGTTCTCCCATACACCTGTATGTAGATGAAAACCTGAACCAGAAATAAGCCCAGTTGTTGGGTCCCCATCAAATTTCACACCCAGGGGAACCAATTTTGGTTCCTCTAGTGGGGCTCTCCCTCTGGGGGCTTGGGGGGCTTTCCCCCTTCGGGAACTGCTGGTTGCTGAGCTGCTGGGATAGCCGCTGCTGTCACCATGGAGCCAGTCACATCCCTGCAGCTTCTGTCAAACCTGTCTCACTTCCACTGCACTTGGCTTCCTCCAGTTATTCCCTCTTTGTACTTCTGTGCCACCCAGATTTTGTTTTTAGGTCTTGGAATGCTTCCACCAAGTACTACTGCATTGGTCAGTTGACTCTCTCCCCTTCAGACTCTTCCTCCTTATCGGAGAGTAGTTCCATCTCCTGCTTCTAGCCTTTTTTCTGGCAGCCACAGGTGAAGGTGACTTGTTGGGTTCTTCCTTCCCATTCCTCTTTCTTCCCAACCCGGCTGACCCTCTAGGTTTCATGGAGGTCTCTGCTGTGGTCAATTCCTCCATCCATCTGGAATAGCTTTCTTCTGAATGGGTTTTTGCAGCAGACTTTTCCCTGCATTCGCTTTGTCTTGTTTGCTGCCATGGAGGGACATGGTGTGCTCAGTGCCCATGGTAGGGCAGTCGCCTCTGCAGGTTAACATTTTGCACATCTTCCTTAATGTAAGGTTCTGCTTCAACTTAGCCTCCCAAGAAAGCAGAACTCTTAAAACAGGCATCAAAAGGAACTTTTATTGAGAGGCAGTGATAGCAAGAAAGTAAAGCAAGATCTGACCTTTCCCTGCTTGAAACTTTATACTAAAGCATCACATTCAAACTCCACCCCAACAGCCAAATGTTCGGTTTAATTTTATCAAATCCCCAGGTGTGAAGTTGTGGGAACCAAGGTGATAAACAGAGTTCCCAAGTGCAGTCCTGTAGGTTTCATTTCTTGACATCCTCTTCCCATCGGAGCAAAGTAGAGATAAAGCAGATGACCCATGACACATTCCTTCCTCTGTTCACACCCCGATGCATCAAAGGGGTAAAGAACAAAGTGGAGGAAATACAGATCCTCCCCCCCCCCCAGCTGAATAGCAACCCCGAAAAGAAAACAACTTCCTCTCCCCTCCCGACAGAATGTCAGACCTAAAAGTATCTGAAAAAATATAGAAGTCGAGTGTCTGATAGTTAGGTTCAATTTCTTCCAACTTATTTTAGTAGTATTGCATAACACAATTTAACATCATGTTTTAATGTAATTTTTCATTTTTAATATTCTGTAAATACTAAAAGAAACCAAAATATAAGATAACAATCCAAAACAATATATTTCAACATTCAGCTATGGATTATATATGATATTGGCAATTTGTGAAAACCTGGCGTTGTATAGAATGCCTAGTAAATCTATAAAATGCATGACTTTTTAGGTAAAATATGAAATGTCTGTCTTATTTTAATAGGCTATATACTATCCCTAGGTATTGTATATAATACCTAGGCATTATGCAGAGTGCCAAAAACTATTTAGGCACAGTATGAAAAGCGTGTCATGAAAAGGCCTTTATTAAAAAAGATGTATATACAAATGAAAGGAACGCTGGTATTATATAATGCGTAGGAAATCTATAGAATGCGTGATGTTTTAAGCAAGTATGAAAAGTGTGTTATTCAATTTAGATCCAATTTTACCTTGGACAGCATTGTCAATATTGAAGCAAAGAGTGGACAAAATCTTAATCTCATAATCTTTTACTCTCCATCATTTTTATTGGCATACCCATAGATGGCATGAACATTTTAGTGACAGTTTCTGCATATATGGGCACCACTGGTTTCCATTAAACAGACACTAGAGATAGCAGAAATGAAAGCTTCAATAACCATGTCGTCATCACTTTGATTTCTTCCATCATGGACTATAATCTCATCCATGTTTTGTGCAGTGCTCTCTGTATTGCACAGGGTGATCTGTTTCTTCTTGTTGTATTGTTTAAATGTTTTCTATTATTTTTTCCATTTTTTCCTTAAGTCTTAACTATCTTGTAAAACATTTTGAGATAAGGAAGACATTGTGAGACTTTAGCTTTGTGGCCAAAGAATGCTCCCTATGGTGTTCTCTTAATCTCAGAATGAAAGGCCCTGTTCTTCGTAAATTGGTGATTTTGTTTATATAACATTTTAAATAAATAAACCTTTATTGTCAAAGTACAACATGGTATGCTGGTCTGACAGCCGCAGACAGGAAAGTATTACAGAGGGTAGTGAGCACAGCACAAGACATTGTGGGCTGTTCCCTGACACCACTGGATGACATCGCCAGGGCTCATTGCCTTGGAAGAGTGAGGAAGATTTTCAGGGATGACTCACACCCTGGACGGTATCTCTTTACTCTCCTACCATCCGGTAAGATATAGGAGTACAGCCAGCCATACCAACAGGCTGAAAAATAGCTTTTATCCGTGGGCTGTTAGGCTTTTAAATGGGATATAATCTCTGTGAACTTATGCAGAATTGACTTGGGAGGCCGGTGTGTGGTGTAGTTGGTTCACATGGTGTGGTAGGATGGAGGGTTTGTTGTCACTGTGTGTTGGGGGGAGAGAGCACGTGGGGAGGCTCAGCTAATCTCAATGTACACATGTTGTACTTTGACAATAAAGGTTTATTTATTTAAAATGATATATAAACAAAATCACAAAATAATTTTGAGCCACATATGAAAAGTACATTCAACTACCTGAATAGGAAAGATATTGCAGTATCTTCAAAACAACTGAACAATATCTATGCAATCTGAATTCCAAATAAACTAGAGGTTATTTGTACATTTGAAGAAAGAAGACAATTCTCTATTTATTGTATGTATATTTACTCAGTCTTCAGATGTCCTGTAGTCTTATCTATACATGGTCAGCAACATGGTGAGGTATGTTGAGCTGAGAGAGTGCTTGACTCACTAGACATACAGTGGGCTCTTTGCCCAAGAAGGGACTTGAAATGTTACCTTCCTAGTCCAACTTGAACCAATAAACAACTATAATGCATCATCTTTCGTCGGAATCACAAAAATGCATATTGAAATGAAATATTTGCATAAAAGTGATGAGCATGTGTAGATGAGAATGTGTGTGGCCCACATTTTAATTTAATCCATTTTATGGACTAGTGCGTCTTGAACACCAAAATACAGGCATCATAGACTTTTATATGTCAAGTGCTTTGAAAAAATTAATAAAACCCAATATAGGTAATCCCTAAGTTACGAGTGTACACTTAATGTTCATTCAAAATTACGTGATAAGCGCCGTAGTGCTTACGAGCAAGTCCTGAAGTTACAAATATTGCAGCACCATGTCATTCGCCATTATGAGTGATCGCAGTGGGTCTGTAACATTCACCCTGGTTATTCCCTCCTTCCGCACCCCACCCCCGGGTCGTCCTAGGCACCAGGCCTTCAATACTCACCCTACAAAGATTGAGATCCTTCGCTTTCTTGGCTGCTCTAGGCCTTTGGTGCATTCACAGACAACGGAGGCCTAAAATAATGCAAGATCACGCAAGATCAGTGGGGTGAGATCTCAAACTACTAATTTTGCATGATTTCATGGTACTTTAGGCCTCTGCTCTCTGCAACAGAGAATGGAACCGAAGCTGGGGGATGCTTCCATGTGCCTCCAGAGACTGGATTGGGGCTCTGGAGGCCTTTTACAGGCTACTGCTGCCTGGAATTGAGGCTGGGGAATGCTTCTGCGCCCTCCTTGCAGCCCGATACAGTTTCCAGAGGTATTTTCTAGGCGCTGCTGCCCAGATCTAAGGCTGGGGAATGCTTCCATGGCCCAATCTGGACTCCGCAGGAGTTTTTCAGGTCTGATCGGGCAACGGGGGTCTGCGGAAGCATTCCCTGTTCCTAGATCCGGGCGGCAGCTGTCTGGAAAACGCCTCTGGAGTCTGGATTGGGCTGCATGGGGGTGTGCAGAAGCATTCTCTGGCCTCAAATTTGGGTGGCAGCGGCCAGGAAAAGTCCTCCGGAGCCCTGATCGGGCTGCGGGAGATGGCCCGCAGAAGCCTTCCCTGGCCTCAGATAGGGGTGGCAGCAAGAACCATGGCAGAGGAGACGGATCTTTTTCAGGTGAGTCCAGTGCGGCAGGAAGGGAGGGGGAAACATGCGGCATCTTAGTGGGTCGGGGAGGCCTTGGGGGCCTGTTCCATCATTAGGCCCTCCATGGCCTTCCCCACTCTGAGATATTTCATATTCGCTTAATGAGCAGTGTGTATTTTAACAAGCAAGGAAGTGATCTTGTTCGAGATACAAGATTCACTCTATGAGGTTTTGAGTTACGGATGGAATGGACAGCCTCCATTACACTCCTAACTCGAGGACTACCTGTAATACTCACATTTTCTAATATTTGCTGCTTAATTAACTATACTTTTAATTAACTCTTCCATCAGTGACTATGCTCACCCATGTGTTTGTGTTTATTCAATGTTTATGTGTGCTTGTGTTTGTTCAGTGTTTTGAAATGGGTTCCACATATCCCCATGAAGTCAAGGCAGTAAATATACACAGTCTTCTCTATATATTTATCCCAGTGAGATGAGCTAGAAATCATGAGACTGTGAGTTCTGTCTTGACATGATGTCAGCTGGGTAGCCTTGGGTCAGTCACTAAGAGTAAAAAAAATACAAGTGAGATAGCTTGTATCAACAAAAAGTAATTAATTCAAAGAGAACTAATGATCTTTAGGTATAGATAAACTTCAATGTGAATCTTCTCAGTCAAAAATATATTCTTGGTGATTCACCAATGATGGCAAATCTATTGACTCAGTGTATCAAAAATTTAGAAAATGTTTAATTTGATTGGTATATCATACAGAGAGAGACACTGAACAAAAAAGAAACAATTCCTTATCTCCTCCCTATCTAGGCCACTCTGAACAATGGCACTTGGGGAGTGCCATTCCCCTAGATGCCTTGAGGAACAATGCAATTGTCCTGTGGCCCAGCACTTCCCAGGATCCGCTGCATGCCACTCTTCAGGCAATATTCTCTTTGTACTGATAGACCCCTGTGGTTTATTCAAGCTCACACAAAACCTTTTTTCTTGATGCAGCTTTGAGAATGCTCTTCTGAGGCTTCTGCAGTATCTGAAAACATCACAAAGCATGCCCTCTTCTCTCTCAATTTTCATATCATATGTTCTCCCATCACTGGTTTACACAATACACTTTTTGTTACTAACTTGTAAAAATTTAATTTGAGTAGCATTATTTTTAAAGTTAGAAAAATGCTTATCATCAGTTTCTTCATGTCAATTGCAGAACTAATTGAAATTATATATTTCTGAACTGCATGTATATCTTCTATGTGAAATATTGTCCTTTCCAAAGTAGCATGCTTTTTCATTTTGAATGCACCAAACTCTTCTTTGAAGTTCCCATCCTGCTTGCTCTGGTGGTGATATTGCACATTACTAAGTTGCATGTTGTCACGGCTTCAGTGCAATTTAGTGTGTGTGATATTTTCACATGAGTGCATGCACATAGGCTATTCATTAAAATTCTTGAAGGTTAAGTTTCCTGATATAGGCTAATTCACTTTGGAAATACATTATTTTGTTCAGGAAGTTGTTAACTATTGCTCATGAGTAATTTCTTTTTTTAAAAAAAATGTTTTTGGTTAATATGTTCCATTTTCCCATATTAATCACAAATAATTATGTTTAATGATATGAATGGTCTTTTAATTGTAAATGTTTGATTGGTTAGGTTTTGCTTGAAAAAAATCAACCACAGATGCATTCTTCCACAACTTATAGTAAAGTTACTTTTGTAAAACAACTGGATTATTATCCTATAATTATAAACATTGCGCCCAAGTTATAATTTTAGAGTATGTTTAAAATATACAACATTGCTGGCATTCTTTTTGTTGTTGTTAGTTGCAAAGTCGTGTCTGACCCATCGCGACCACATGGACAGGTTCCTCCAGGCCTTTCTGTCCTCTACCATCTTCTGGAGTCCATTTAAGCTCACACCTACTGCTTTAGTGACTCCATCCAGCCACCTCATTCTCTGTCATCCCCTTCTTCTCTTGCCCTCAACTTTTCCCAGCATTAGGCCTTCTCCAGTCAGTCCTTACTTCTCATTAGATGGCCAAAGTATTTGAGTTTCAACTTCAGGATCTGGCCTTTTAAAGAGCAGTCAGGGTTGATCTCTTCTAGGACTGACTGGTTTGATCGCCTTGCAGTCCAAGGGACTCGCAGAAGTCTTCTCCAGCACCATAGTTCAAAGGCCTCAATTCTTCGATGCTCAGCCTTTCTTATGGTCCAGCCATATATTGCAACTGGGAAGACCATAGCCTTGATTATACACACTTTTGTTGGCAGGATGATGTCTCTGCTTTTTAGTGTGTTGTCTAGATTTGCCATGGCTTTCCTCCCTAGAAGCAAGCATCTTTTAATTTCTTGATATTTCTCCCAGCAATCTTAATTCCAACTTTTGATTCATCTAGCCCTGCCTTTCTCATGATGTGCTCTGCATATAAGTTAAATAGTCAGGGCGATAGTAACAGTCTTGCCGGGCTCCTTTCCCAGTTTTGAACCAATCAGTGGTTCCGTGTCCAGTTCTCACTGTTGCTTCTTGACCCGCATATAGGTTTTTCAAGAGACAACTGGTCTGGTACTCCCATCTCTTTTAAGAACTTGCCACAATTTCTTCTGCCTCTTTGAAATCCTGCCTGTAGTTATAATAGTTCTCGATCCACATACTGCTGGAGTCTAGCTTGTAGAATTTTAAGCATAACTTTACTAGCATGTGAAATGAGTGCAATGGTGCAATAGTTTGAACATTCTTTGGCATTGCCTTTCTTTGGAATTGGAATGTAAATTGACCTTTTCAAATTCTGTGGCCGCTGTTGAGTTTTCCAAATTTGCTGGCAAATTGAGTGTAGCACTTTTACTGCATCATCTTTTAAGATTTTGAATAGCTCAGCTAGAATACTGTCACCTCCACTAGCTTTGTTGTTGCTCAGATTTCCTAAGGCCCATTTCACTTCACAGTGTAGGATGTCTGGCTCAGGGTCAGTGACCACCCCATCGTGGTTATCTGGGACATTAAGCTCATTCTTTGTTTTTTAAAAAAACAAGTTTTATTGGTTTTTCAGTTAAAATTACATATTTAGAAAGCATCATGATGACTGGGTAATCAGAGATTCAGTAACAGAGTTTTCAGTACATAATTCAGGTTACATTATCCAAACATCCTTCTCAATTTCCCTTAACATTTCATTCAACCAGTTTAAACTGATGAATTTCTAGAAATAGCATAGTCAGTTGAAAAATTTGTCAATTCAATTTCAATGAGATATATCTATGTCCTGTTATTAAAGTTTACCTAATTTTAATTTTAATTATGTTATTCAAATTAAGCCTTCAACATCCTAAATAATATTCACAACCCAAATTTCCCTTATTTCATTACAGCAAAAACTATAGCATCTAACATGTACACAGTGGCTGAGTAGCTATGTTCTACCTAATAAACATTGTCTGTTTCACATCCTAATACATCACACATTACTGACAGGACCATAGCCTATGTTTATCAATCTACAACTATTTATACACAACCAGATTCTGTTTTAAATTTTAGCTAATTCTTAATTCTTAAATAGAATAATCAAACATCTTTTAACATCAAACGTGGAATCTATAAACCATATTTCCATTATGTCAGTTCACAAATTATGTCTAAAATAAGCCTAATAGATACATAAACACATTCTAGTTCTATCTCATAAACATTTTCTATTTTAGGTCCTGATAGGTCACTGATTACTAAAAGGATAACCTTTAATGGTTCTCTAAGAACTCATTTTTTAAATCTAACTCTGGCTTTTTTTTTCTTTTTCTTTTTTTGCCAATCAGGTTTTCAGACCAAGGCCTTTGAATTGCCAGATAGGTCTCCCTTCGCTCCAATACATATTATTTGAATTGAAGGAGGCCATCTAGCCATCAGTGGTTCACAAAAACCAAACCATTTGTAATCATTATGTTGTTGCACTGTTAGTTCTAGTCTCTGTATTTGCTCTAAAAACTTTATCTTCAGTTCGGTCTGG
The DNA here is from genome assembly GCA_024449315.1 of Daboia siamensis. Taxonomy (NCBI): domain Eukaryota; kingdom Metazoa; phylum Chordata; class Lepidosauria; order Squamata; family Viperidae; genus Daboia; species Daboia siamensis. The sequence continues at coordinate 453,896 of JAKJMR010017792.1, forward strand.
ATTCCTCTTCCATCTGGGTTCATCTGCTTTAAATAAGAGAGTAATATCCAATTTTGTAATTAATGCTTGGCTATCCAGGCTTTTAGGAAACTATCTTTGTTGATCTTCCACATCCTCTATGTTAGCATCACTATCTTGCACATTAAGTTTTCCCATAGTATGTTGTTGATCCTTGAGGTTATTTGCCATAGTGATAGTTCCTTGTACTTTTAAAGTTGTCAATTCTTTGGATAGTTGTTGCTTATATTCCTCTGTCTCAATAGTAATATCTTCCAATTTTGTTATATTCTGAAATGTAAATTCTTTAGTTGCAGTCTGGGTTTCAATTTGTGACTTAAGGTTGGCATGTAAATTATTAAATCTGGAGACAGACATCTCAGTGACTCTGTAGATTGTTTCAAGTATAAGGTTATAGTCAAGCAAGGTTTGTGGCTGATCCTTCTCCATTTTGTAATAATTATAAATAGTTCTTGGTGGAAGCTATTTTTCAAACAAAAATCAGTAAGAGTCCATCTCCACAAGTCTAAGCCAAATTCATCTCCAGTTGTTTCAGGTTTTTATCTTAATGCCAAGGTCAGTCCAAAATGTAAGCAAGCTTGTTTGCCAATAGTATTCACTAGATATCACCAGAATACTTCAAAACCTTTTCAGACAGTATTTTATTTATGTATGTATGTATGTATTTATTTATTTATTTATGTATTTATGTATTTATGTCTCCTTTTTTAGACTAATAAGTAGACTACTCCATTTCTGTAAATATAGGAACTTTGGGCCAAAAGTAGAAAGGCAATAAGTCCAGTAAATCAGTATAATTTAATACAAGGCTTTTTCTTTTCTCTCCCAATGTAGACAAAGGCCGCTCTTAAGAAGGGTGGGGTGCGGGGAAATCCTTTCCCTCTCTCCTCGCAAGGGGAAGCAAATTCAAGAAGCTTTTGGCAGGGAAAGTAGACAATTAGGAAAACAAGAAGGCAATTCTCACCCTGCTTTCAAGTGCTTTGTTGTGCTTTTGGCTTCAGCAGGAAACGGCTAAATGATGGGCCATGGGAGTGGCTGATACTTTCTTCTTCAGTTCGAAGAGTAGCTCCAAGCTGATGGGAGGACCGCTGCCCTTCTACCACCGACTGGAGAGACCTCTCCCCTGCTTATTGCCCCTCCAGGGTAACTTTCAACCCCTTTACAGGGGCCCCCTGATGAAGAAATGCAAGTGACACGAGGAGCAATTCCCTCCTGTGTCTGGGAGCACCGATATTCCAGAACTGGAAGCCTCATTAAGCTCATTCTTGTATAGTTGTTGTAGTTTTGCCACCTCTTTTTAATCTCTTCTGCCTCTGTTAGGTCCCTGCCCTTCTGGTCCTTTATCATGCCCATCTTTGTGTGAAACGTTCCCTTCATATCTCCAATTTTCTTGAAGAGATCTCTGGTCCTCCCTATTCTATTGTTTTCTTCTATTTCTTTGCATTGTTCATTTAAGAAGGCATTCTTATCTCTTCTAGCTATTCTCTGGAATTCTACATTCAATTAGTGTATCTTTCTTTTCCCCCCTTGCTTTTCACTTCCCTCCTTTCCTCAGCTATTTGCAAAGCTTCCTCAGACAGCCATTTTGCTTTCTTGTATTTCTCTTTCTTTGGGATGGTTTTAGTTGCTACCTCTTGTACAATATTGCGTACCTCCGTCCATAATTCTCCAGGCATTCTGTCTATCATATCTAATTCCTTAAGTCTATTTGTCGCCTCTGCTGTGTATTCATCAGGGATATGATTTAGTTCATATCTGAGTGGCCTAATGCTTTTGCCTACTTTCTTCAATTTAAGCCTAAATTTTGCAACGAAAAACCAGTACTACTAAGTACAGAATTATTGTATTCCACCTCTACAAATGGTAGAAGCTCATGATCTGAGCCACAGTCAGCTGACTCAGGAATTCTGGAGTTGAAGTCTGTGAGTCATAAAAGAACCGAGGTTGCCTACCCCTGATCTAGGCAAACAGAAGTCACACAATGGCCAGAGAATATTTCCTCTGCATACCAAAGCTAAGAGAGACAAGCAAAGCACAAGCAAGCAGCAGTTACAGAGCTTCATGAAAACTTTCCACGATCTCCTGAATGATTCTTTCCTCCCCCCACAAGTGCCCATCACTCCCCCTTCCCCCCTTTGCATGGCAGCAAGCAGCATGCTGGCTGACATTTGTCCCCCTTAACAGGGCTATTGCCACATAACCCAAAAAGAAAGGACATGCAGGTAAACATAGGTAAACAAGGCAATACATGGCCAAAGAAAAGGTAGGTCCACACTCAGGGTTTGTTAGGGTAATTTTCTGTGAAATGTTTGGAGTAGTTTAGGAGCATGGAGATATTCAGGATTTGCCCACTCAGATTGCAAAGTGGGAAAGTGTTTCCATGCAACTAGGTACTGCACCTTCCCTCCATGTTTCCTTGAATCTAATATTTCTTTAACTTCAAAAAGCTGCTCTCCATCAATGAAAATGGGTACAGGTAGGGTGACAGGTGCAGGACCAAGAGGTGACACAGTTTCGGGTTTCAATAAGCTACAATGAAATACCGGGTGAATACATTTAAGATTTTTAGACTGGATTAATTAACTTTAACAATGGGGAATGGCCCAACATATTTAGGATCCAATTACTTTGACTGTTGGGTGGATTGTAAGTATTTTGTGGAGAGGTAAACTCTGTCCCCCACTTTAAAATATTTTGGCTTCATGCATTTTTTATTGGCTTGTTTCTTATGAGCTTGATGTGCTTCCTCTAGTGCTTTACAGGCTTCTGGCCAAGTGTTCTCTACTTGAGCTATCCACTCAGCTAAGGAGGGTATTTGAGGTTTTTCTTGAGGCAGCTCTGGCATAGCCACAAAGTTCTGACAGAGAGTGAACCCAGTACTTCTAAGTACAGAATTACTGTATGCCACCTCTGCAAATGGTAGAAGCTCAGCCCAATTGTCCTGCTCGTAATTAATGTAGCAACCGAAGTACTGTTCCAGAACTGAGTTGGCTCTCTCACATGCCCCATTAGTTTGAGGATGGTAGGGGGAGCTTAATCCTAATTCCCACCAAAACTGGAAAGTGAATTGTACCCCTCTATCTGAAATGATGTGGTCTGGGAGCCCATGTAGTCTATACATATGTTGGATAATCTTCTAAATACTTTAGTAGATGGAATTTTAAGACAAGGGACAAAACGTACTTGTTATGAGAAAAGATCAGTAACAATCCAAATAACAGTATTTCTCCCCCCCCCCCCTGCTCTCAGGTAATTCCACTATAAAATCCACCGGTATCTCTTTCCACTGAGCCCTGGGGCTAGCCATACTCTGCAGAAGTCTAGTGGGCTTCCCCAGCATCCTTTCACCACTGCACAGATGGGACAGCTAGTAACAATGTCTTTCTTCAAAGATGGCCACCAATTGGGCACTTTTGGGCACTCACAATTGGGCACTCACAATTGCTCTGAGTCTCCCTCATATATCACCCCCAAGGCTGGAGCCTTTGAAACCGAGTGTCTCTGAAGAGCAACCCTTGCAGGTGGAGGGACTTGTGCTGCAGCTACTGCTGCTGGTGGCACTGCTTGCATTTGTCCAGGTGGGATAGGCACAGCTCCCACTGTTGTAGCTCAGTCTACGTCTTGGTTCAGCGTGACCCAAGAAACCAGGCTAGTCATTTGTGTGAGGGTTTCCTGGGTTCTTTGACTCTCCATCACCTCTTGTATCAGGAATAGGGTTTGGCCTCCTTCAGGGTATCCTCAAGGGGGGGTGTCTTCCATCTTCCCCATGCCCAGCGACCGTCTGACATGTATCTTGTGGCGGTTCAGCTCCCCCTGCCATTCCGCCTGAACTCCAGCATGGTGCGGTCAAGGTGGGGAGCCTGCCGCAACTCCAGGGTCCTCCAACTCACTCCCAGGGTTCCACATTTAATGCTCAGTCCCCACGGTAGATTGATGTCTCCAGGTTGACCATTAAAGTAGATCTTGCCTAATGTCAGGGTTGCCTCCGTTCAATCCCTAGGAAAGAAAACTCCTTTGCTCCATAGCATTAGAGAAAAGGTACTTTTACTAGGAAAAAACTGAATACAGCAAATGTGAGGCAAGATCTTTCCACAAATTAGAGTGGTCACGGTGCTTCTCATTATTTTTTAAAAATATTTACAACAAACATACAAGTTAAACATTGTTACAATGATAGAAAATGGAGCACTATATAAATAAATTTCTTATTTATTGTAATACTGATTACCAAAGTATTTGCTATAGTTGAAAACTTTTAAAAGTTTAAATTTGTGATTAAAATTTATTGAAAAGATTATATTCCAAAAAGGGGAAACACCAGGTAATTATCACAGTAATAAAAAAAGGATGTGCTGTTCCATTTCTGATTTTTAAATTGTTTAATTTTTATTTTTCACAATATTTATGCCAAGTTGCAAACATGTCTTGGTTATTTTTGGATAAGGAGTTTAAGTATTATTTTATTCATTATTTCTATGTAAAAGTTTCTACTATTAAGGAACTAAAAGACTGATTAAATTTTGGATTTATTTTTACCTTTTTTAAAAAATGTATTGCTTTACAATTAAGAACACCAAAAAAAGGCAAATTAGAGATCAAGGTCAAGCACATATAAAAAGGATATATATTGCATTGATAGAAACTGATTCAGAGACGGAAGTTGTTAAAGATTGTATTATAAAGTGGGCTCAGAATTTTCAAGACATTATTACAATGGATACCTGGGAAAAGATCTGGGTTAGAAATGTAAAATTTACACAGGCCCAAAATTTAAGAGAGAATTTTTATAAAATGTTTTATAGGTGACACTTAGATCCTAAAAAATTAGCAAGTATGTATCCGAACTGCCAGTCCAAATGTTGGAGGTGTGGTTGTGAGGATGCAACCTCACATATATTTTCATATATGGTGGACTTGTAAAAAGGTTAAAGCTTTTTGGATTAAAATTTGGTGGAACATGCAAAAAATATTCAAGAAAAGGTTAAAGTTTTCTCCGCAACTGTTTTTATTGGGCATTACTACAGATACCACCGTTGTAGATACTAAGTTGATGTTGAATTTAATTATGGCAGCGAGACTTTTAATAGCGCAATATTGGAAGAAGGAAGAACTGCCGAATATAGAAGAATGGACTTTAAAAGTTTCTAACTTGGGGGAAATGGCAAAGATCTCAGCGTATTTGAAAGACCAATCGCAACGGAGATACATTGTGTAATGGAGGAGATGGATTGACTATATTCAGAATAAATATGGGACTAAAAAGTTTCATTTAGCATTTGAATAAGTAGCGGATATATATGATATATAACTAGCTTGTAGTTATTTTACTGAGAGTTAAAGTGCTATAGAATTTAATATTTTATTGTTGCTTGCATATTTTAGATTATGTTAGTTTGTATTTCTATACCCTGTATTTAGCTCTGGGAAGTCGGGGAGGGGAGGGGAGGGGGGGGGGAGGGCGGTTGTATTCAAAATGTATTGTAAAACTTTTCAATTAAAAAAAAAAAGAACACCAAAAAAAGAAAAAGAAAAAAAGAGCAAAACAAAAGAAGTAGTAATGTTGATGCTTATATTATCAAAAAGAAAAAAAAACATAAACAGTTTTTAACAAAAAAAGAACATTTTATGTGTTTTTTTTCTTTGACAATGGATTTATTTTTATTATTAAGCAAATTTATAGCAAATAGCTTTTAATTGGAAGAAACTGATAAGTACGTATTTATCATCATTATCTAAACAAACATTAATCTTGCAGTCTGATGCAGCATTTTTACTGGCTTTTATATTCTTCCAGAGGAGTATTTGATGCATCTCTCAAAATGGCTGGATTCTATGGTCTATATACCTGGCTGACTCATACCATCTTTGGAATAAACATTGTCTTCATACCCTCAGGTGAGAACAAAAGAAAAGTTGAATGTTTGTGTTTATGTTAATATCTAATGATCATGCTCTATTTTGGTAAGCGTTGACATTTTAGCAGAACTTTAGTGTATTATTCAGTACTGAATCCTACACCATACAAAATATATAAATCCTTACATTAAGCCGATTAACAGAATTGGAATGGACTTGGAGCTCAAGCAGGAAACTCTATATTGATTGGATGAAATCTGAATCCAGCCAAGGATAGGTAACATTCACCTTTCATGTGCTTAACTTAGCAGATCCCATGACATCTAAAGCGGTAAAAGTACAAGTGAAAAAGAATAGAGTAGCAGCATCATTTAGTTCTAGCAGGTATTTGAATAGCCACATCATACTTAAAAGCCTCTTCTCATCTAGTTGTATGAAATAGTCTATTAGGCTCAGCTACTTGGAGTTTAAGATGATACTAAAGCATTTCTTTTCCTGGATGCATATAAAACTGACTTAAAATAAATTCACATTTGCCATTTTAAACATAGGCAGAGTGTTTTTATTCATTAGCAACAAATGTCCCTTATATTAAGAGTAGTGTATCATTGTTTCAATTGTTATTTTGTTCTGTGTTTAACTTAAAAGGGGAAAACTTTATTAAAAAATTGCCACTACAATTTCTTGGAACAGGGATCAACTGGGACAGCCTGGGGATCAGTCAGGACAAAGATGTTCCCATACTTTTGTTCAGTTACTGATATCAATTAGAGCAAAGGCAGATCTTAAATGGAGAAGATCCTCCTCTTTCAGGCAGGGAGCATCCCTGCCAAGTGTCAAGCAGACAACACCAGTTCCAAGAGAAGACCACAGCAAAGGGTCAGCACTGAGCTCATCACCTGCAGCACCAGTCTTAAGTCCTTGCAAGCTTCCTCACTAGGAGAGAGTCAAAAAATTGTGCTTATGGCAAAAACTTTTTTTTCCAGGAAATGTTCTACACACCTAAATTTATTGAAATCTAATTCACCATGTTGATTCGACCCACTCTCTTTGTGTTTCTTAATTGTAATTTTAAATGTAAAGGATTGCAATAGCAATTCTAATTTTGTAGAATTTCTTAGCAATTTCTTCCCTTTTCTGATTAATGTCTCCTTTTTTGTTTTATTATAGTTTAACATCTATCAATGTAATTAAATTTCTTTATCTCCTTGATATGTGTGTCAAAAAAATGTGATAACTCAGTGGTAAAAGGTTGTCATAAAATAATTCTTACTAGTAAAAATGAAGCTCATCTAACAAAATCTAGACTCAATGCAATATAGAATTTCAGAATAACAATTTGAAGGACCTTAGAGGTCTTCTAATCCAACTCCCTGCTTAAACAGGAGACCTTAAAATATTCCAGACAAAAGGCTGTCCAATCTCTTCTTAAAAACCTCCAGTGCGGTTTTTTAAAAAAGAAAATAAAAGAAAAAAATAAATAAAGGAATTAAATTTGCTGCCTTCTTTAGTGCCGAAAAGGTATAGAAATCCTCCAACAATACATGAAATGTGGACCAAACATTTCACAAGGCTTTAAAAAGGGGGGAACTATCTTACTACCTACAGTTGAGTCATGTTTCAGAATTTCTTGAGGATTCTGTAACTAAGGGGTCTCTAAACTTTTCAAAGGGACGCGGTGGCTCAGTGGGTTAGGACGCTGAGCTTGTCGATCTGAAGGTCGGCAGTTTGGCGGGTCGAATCCCGAGTGCCGCGTAGCAGAGTGAGCGCCTGTTACTCGTCCCAGCTTCTGCCCACCTAGCAGTTCGAAAGCACGTAAAAATGCAAGTAGAAAAATAGGGACCACTACGGTGGGAAGGTAACAGCGTTCCGTGCGCCTTTGGCGTCTAGTCATGCCGGCCACATGACCACGGAGATGTCCTCGGACAAGCGCTGGCTCTTCGGCTATGAAACGGAGATGAGCACCGGCCCCTAGAGTCGGAAACGACTAGCACGCATGTGCAGGGGAACCTTTACCTTTACCTTAAACTTTTCAGTCTGAGGGCCACATTCAACATTTTGCAAATATTTAAAGGCCAGAAGAAAAAAATCAGTTTTCTAAATAAGCAAATAAAATTTAATTGAATGTGTTTTATTTTGCTCAGTGTAAAATGATTCATAACAGCAGCAAAAAAGAAATGTGACAATTAGGAAGAAACAATACCATTCTTACACAGACAAATGGTATAAGAAAACGCTCTGAAGAAATAATAAATTAATCCAATCTAGGTCAGTCATCGAGCCAGAGGTTTACTCTTCCAAGCTTCATTCATTTCCTTCACTCATATTAAATTAATAATTGCAATTTGAGAAAAGAAAACTATTTTTGTCAATAAATTTTATTTAGCTAAATTTTACAAATTTACAAAAGAACCTGCCCAATTGGTGCAAATATTAAAGAGGAAGATGCTTCTTCGTCCAGCATCCCTCACAACTGGCTCACAACCCTAGCATCAGAGAAATCAGTGGTGAATACAGTCCTGCTTTCTTTTCCTATGCTGTTTGGAAAGGATTGGAGCACAGCATATGGGATGAGCTGGCAGGCTGGAAGAAACTTTCCAGAGTGCCAGATGTAGACCATGGACTGTAGTTTAGAGAATCCTGCTTTAAGTGAAGAAACACTCAAAAGCGCAAGGATTTGCAAAGGGGAAGAATGGGCAAGAGTTTTCCATGGTAACCATTCTTGTTCTGGTGCTGCCTTGAATATAAATGATGATCTTCTAATTCAGTGGCACTGAAATTCAAGATATGCTAGCCCATTTTGTTTTTATAAGCAAAGTAATTATAAACTCTTTTATCTTGCTTTCTTATATTTTATTTAAGTTCTCTGAATTTAAGTATTGGTATGCGATATAGTTGCAAAATTGTAGAATTACATTCCTAAATAATTAATTGCAAATGTTACATTTTTCTTTCTAATTTTCTCTTCTTAGCTCTGGCTGCTATACTTGGAGTAGTTCCGTTTTTGGGAACATACTGGGCAACCGCACCTGCAGTTCTAGATCTTTGGCTTGTTCAAGGAAAAGGATACAAAGCTATGCTTCTCTTCATTTGTCATCTATTGCCAACTTACTTTGTAGATACAGCAATCTATTTGGATATATCTGGGTGAATATTTTAATATTTTTCTTTACTATAGTGAAAATAATTAGCCAACATACAGAAATATTTAGATGAATTAATTATATTAACACAGGAATCTTTATTATAAATAATGTTAAAAGAAAATAAGCATAGATGCCACTCTAAAAATTGTGGTGATTTTCAAAACCATATAGTAGTTATGGATTAGGTTATTTTCAGGAAATAGAACATTTATAAAATGTATAACGTGTTCTGGGCCACAAAAGACAGCATAGATAGTTAATGTGTGCAGTGGAGGGAATATCATTGGAGAGAATATAAATATAGAGTAGTTCTGACTTCCTTCATCACTGGCATATCCTCAAAAACAAATGTGATACATGCGAAAAAATCCTTCGTAGAAGGATAGCTTAAATATTTGGTTTTCTTCAACATTATTTACTTAGACCCTTTACTATGTTTCAAATTCTATTTTTCTCTTTTCTGTACAAGTCATGTTTTTGTGACTTCACAGAAATATATCTATCTCTGCTTGTGATTAGATATTAACTGCCTTCTTTTCGTGTCTTCCGATAACCCAGCATATAAAATCATCTTTCCAATAATAGTTCTTAAATGACATTGCAGTAATTTAATTTATTATTTGATTGCAGAGGAGGTCATCCTTATTTGACAGGTCTTGCAATAGCTGGTGGAACATATTACCTAGGACTGGAAGGAGCCATCATAGGACCCATACTCCTTTGCATTTTTATTGGTGCCTCTAATATCTACAGTGCTGTGCTTGTGAGTCCAACAAATTAATTACAAATGCATAAGACTTTGAACATTTACTGGTAAACATTCATCCAGAAAAAAGGATTTCAAAAAGGTTATAAATTGATTTGCATTTTAATGAGTGAAATAAGTATTTGATTCCCTATCAGTCAGCAAGATTTCTGGCTCCCAGGTCTCTTTTTATACAGGTAATGAACTGACAGTAGGAGTACTCTCTTAAAGGGAATGCTCCTAATCTCAGTGTGCTACCTGTATAAAAGACACTGTCCACAGAAGCAATCAATCACATTCCAAACTCTCCACCATGGCCAAGACCAAAGAGCTGTCCAAGGATGTCAGGGACAAGATTGTAGACATACACAAGGCTGGAATGGGTTACAAGGCCATCGCCAAGCAGCTTGGTAAGAAGGTGACAACAGTTGGTCCAATTATTCGAAAATGGAACTGTCAAACTCCCTCGTCTGAGCTGCATGCAAGGACTCACCTCGTGGAGTTCATGAGAATGATGAGGAATCAGCCCAGAACTACAAGGGAGGATCTTGTCAATAATCTCAAGGCAGCTGGGACCATAGTCACCAAGAAAACAATTGGTAACACACTACACCATGAAGCACTGAAATCCTGCAATGCCCACAAGGTCCCCCTGCACAAGAAAGCAAATGTACAGGCCTGTCTGAAGTTTGCCAATGAACATCTGAATGATTCAAAGGAGAACTGGGTGAAAGTGTTGAGGTCAGATGAGATCAAAATCAAGCTTTTTTGTATCAACTCAACTTGCTGTGTTTGGAGGAAGAATGCTGCCAATGACCCCAAGAACACCATCCACACCATCAAACATGGAGGTTGAAACATTATGTTTTGGGGGTGTTTTTCTGCTAAGGGGACAGGACAACTTCACTGCATCAAAGGTGCGATGGATAGAGCCATGTACCATCAAGTCTTGGGTGAGAACTTCTTTCCCTCAGCCAGGGCATTGAAAATGGATCATAGATGGGTATTCCAGCATGACAATGACCCAAAATACACAGCCAAGGCAACAAAGGAATGGCTCAGGGAGAAGCACATGAAGGTCCTGGAGTGGCCTAGCTGGTCTCCAGACCTTAATCCAATAGAAAATCTGTGGAGGGAGCTAAAGGTTCGAATTGCCAAAAGTCCGCCTTGAAACCTTAATGACTTGGAGAGGATCTGCAAAGAGGAATGGGACAAAATCCCTCCTGAGATGTATGCAAATCTGGTGGCCAATTACAAGAAACATATGACCTCTGATTGCCAACAAGGGTTTTGCCACTAAGCACCAAAACATGTTTTGTGAAGTGGTCAAATACTTATTTCACTCATTAAAATACAAATCAATTTTAACTTTTTTCAAATACATTTTTCTGGATTTTCTTTTTTTGTTATTCTGTCTCTCACTGTTAAAGTTAACCTACCATTAAAATTATAGACTTGTCAATGGGCAAACGTACAAAATCAGCAGGGAATCAAATATTTCCCTCACTATAATAAAAATTAGTCTACCAATGACATTGTCAAAATATGGATTTTTTCTTATGTAATTTCTATATTTAATGCTTTCGTGACTTGAAAAAAATGTTAAGGAAATAAAAATAAATCAAAAAAGATGAAGATGCAAAATTATTCAGATGAAATAATTTGTAAATTGATATCCTTTTTGCTAATTGTTTCACATTTATAAAATGACTTTTAAAGTAGACATCAATGAGATTAAAAAAATGAATCCCTGCAGATTTTACTCCACTAGTCATTGATGATTATAGTCGTGTTCATCTCCGTTTCAAGGCCATTGAGCAAGAGCTGTCCAAAGACTTTTCTCCGGACATGTGGCCAACAGAGTGCTGTTACCTCCCCACCAAAGTGGTGGCTACTTATTTACTCGCATTTGTATGCTTTCAAACTGCTAGGTGGCAGGAGTTGGGGTGAGGATGACCTCAACTACAGACAGTTGCTCGTTATGATAAAACTTCAAGACAACAGTCTGCAATTTAAAGCTCTGGGGGAATAAGGGAATAGCCATATTTGTCAAACCATATAAATATCATAAATATGTTATTACAATTCTGTATAGATTATATTGCAAACGGAACTGTACCATATAATTATCACATTACTTTAAAAAAATGTGTTGTATTTCTGTTTTTTAAATAGTTTAATTTTCATTTTTCACAATATTTGTGTCGCTGCAAGTACTTGTTTCCTTCTGGATTCTGTATTTTAAGCATTATTTTATTTATTTTATAAAGTATTTCTATTAAAAGCTTTCTACTATTCAGGAATTAAAAGACTGATTAAAAATGTGAGTCTTTAAATTTTGGGTTTATTTTTACCCTTTTTAATTTTTTGTTGCTTTTTAATTAATAGTGCCACAAAAAAAGAGCAAAACACAAAAGTAGCAGTAATAGAAATACATACATTAAAAAGAAAAAAAACACCTATAAACAGTTCTTTAACCAAAAAAATATCATTTTTATGTGTTTTTTTTCTCTGACAGTGGATTAAATATATTATTAAAGGATGCATTCAAAAAGTTTGTTAAATCTTTTGAATCATTGATATTTCTCCATAAATACGACCTAAAATGTGATCTGTTTTCCACACAAAAGAAAAAGAATCTCCCACACTCACACCTGAAGACTATCCCATGATTGAAATCTTAATTTCTCCTTTAAAAGAACAAATAATCCTATGAGTTCGCATACTTTTGCCACACAGAAATAAGTAGTTTATAACTTATGTGGAGAATTGTGATTACTCCCCTGAATGATTCCCCAGATACCTCTCAAGATGTCAGATTGGGGGAGGATGAAACCAGTTCTTGGCACATCAGAAGCTGAGTTGATTGATGGCTCTGAGCATCAGCCAAACCTCTGAAGGGTTTGGCTGATGCTTCAGTTAAGGAAACATGCACTTCAGCCAGTCATGAGGAAGAAGAACTGCCTTGTGCACCTGATCCAAGAACATGTAGGACAGAGAAAGACCAATCTGTCTTCAGCCAATTGGAACACAGATGTTTTGGATTAATAGGCATTCTTATTTATTTAATCCCATTTATATCCCGCCCTTCTCCGAAGACTCAGGGCGACTTACAATTTAAGCACAAACCAATGTGCTTAGCAATTCTTAGGGTGCCTGGCCTTGGAATCTGATGCAAATTGGTGCCAAGCTTCTCTGATCTTCATCATCTGTGATTACTCTCTCCCTATTTCCCATGGGCCAGCAGTTTGACACCCCTGCTTTAGATAAAGGAACAAGTTTAATAACTGTGTGGGATGCTAGTAAAGCTGTTATTTTATATAGTATAATTATATATAGAGAAGAAAAAACTTCAGGAAAAGATGCAAAAGATTCATACAGAAAGAAATCAAACTGCAAAAGACATGGACTCTAAAATTTTACATCAAATTAAACTGCTATGGCAACAACAATACAAGAAATTGAAACAATACAAAATTGAAGTATGTGGGGAAAAAAGACACTGAGTTTTCAAATAAACCAGGAAGATGGTTGAGATATAAAAGAAGAAAGGAAAACGAAAAGAGAATGACTGAGAAAATCTGTGAAGGTAGCAATGTAATAATGAACAATGAACTTATCAAAAAGCTTTTCAACTTTCATTCCAATTTGTATAAAAAAAGAGTTACACATGTCTAGAATAGATGGGATATCTTTTCAGACAACTATTGCCTAAATTATCACAAACTCAGAGACAACTTATGAATGACCCAATAACTAACTTTGAGATATTAGGAGATATTTAAAAAAAATGAGATCAGATAAAGCTCCAGACCCAGATGGCCGTACAAGCCAATCTTATTAGTATTTTGAGGATGAACTTCAGCCACTAAAGCAGGCATGTCAAACACAATGCCTGTGGGCCACATGCGGCCCAAAATATGGTTCTGTCCGGCCCAGGGACCTGCTGTGCAAAGAACAAAGGACCGGGCCTGCTGCACCTCGGCCCAGGGAGACCGGCCGTTGATCTATCTGGTTGCGTCCAACAAAGCCAGAATGCGCTCACCCCTTCCTGAGCATGGAGGAAGGAAAGAGATGAGAAGGAAGGAAATGTAGCGGAGAGGGGAATTGGGGCGTGGCTCTTGGGGAGGAATTTTTAAAGGGGAAGAGAAGTTTGACTGGGAGAAGATAGGAAGTTGGCGAAAAAGCTTTTTATTCTCTCTCCAGAGAATAAACTTCCTACCTCGTTCTCCCTCCTTCTGCTTTGTCTCTCCGGAAAAGAGAAAATAAAATAATCATCCCCCAGTCAAACTTCTCTTCCACTTTAAAAATCCCTCCCCAAGAGCCATGGCCCAATTCCCCTCTTCCTTTCTTCCTTCTTTCTCTCCTTCTCATCTCTTTCCTTCCTCCACACTCAGGAAGGGGTGATAGGAGGGGGAGAAATTCCCAGCACTGCCGTGTTGCCGCCGGTCTTGCTATGCCATGTGTGTGAGGTCTGCACTCAGCCTTAAATCCATGGGGCAGCCCCACCCCGTCCCCTGGGTGCGCATACAAGTAGAGTTTGGCATCCCTGTTGGCTATCTTGCCCTGCAGACTGACTTCACCCAGCCCCCCGAGAGCAAACAGTGAATACCTTAGGTTTTATTTTTTATAAACCTAGATTAGAAATGTGAAACCGACTGAAATAAAAATCTGGTTCTTGACCATATTGTCAGAATCCAGTTATATTTCATTTTTATCTATCTTCCTAGATTCAAAGGGTCCGAAGAACAAAAGGAAGAGTGTGTGGATGTATGTGTGAGGAAGAGTGTGCGGATGTATGTGTGGGGCACCTCTTCTGAAAATCAGTTGAATCTCACTCCCTCTGTATGTCCTCCAGCCGCACCCTGGCCTGCTGCTAGCTCCCCTTTAGTCGTGACTGGCAGGGCCCGGGAAAGCAAGAGGAGGACATCAGAGTGTGAGACCTTCTGAGAAAGAGAGAGCCGAGCAAGCAGTAATAGTGTCATAAAATCTTTTGTATTGGTAGACCAGACCCCTTTCAGCCACTTTTTTACATTGGTAGAACAGGACCCCTTCTGGAAAATCCTTTTGCATTGGTAGACCAAATCCCATTCAGAATTTTTTTTTTTTTTACATTGGAAGACCAGGACCCCTTTCGCCAGTAATTTATAAACAAAAGCCCCAAGTTAGGAAATTAAGCACTGGGCTAGGAGCGTCCCTTACCTCTGGAAAGCAAGCAGAGGTCCTCCCGAACATCTGAAGTTCCCAAACATTGATGGTGAAAAGTGAAGGTAAAGCTGGTAAGAGTGCCACATACCTTCTGTAGGGAGCAGAAGAGTCCTCAACAAACCTGTTTTTGGTCTGAAACCGTGGTGGTAGATCCCTAAAGGAGCATCACGAACTCTGAAGGATTCAGAGTGCTCCGCAGGCCCCCTTTTGGCTCAAAAACTGTGGTGTTAGGCAGAAGTCTCACTAGGAGCCTTCAGTGCGCCGGACCCAATAGAACCAAAGTGAACCCCTGCATCAGGAATAAGGGAATCATGGGAGGTTTTAGTTCAAGGGTCAAGATAGGCTTCCCAGTGAAAAGATTGCTTGAAGCTTGGGACGGGAATCAGCTACCCATCCAGGCAGGTATGAAAAAGGAACTTGTTAAAGGAATTATGTAAAAAATGGGCTTTGCTTAAAGACGAGCACGGAAAACATATTTGGCTGGAAGGTGGCACATTGGAATTAAAAGCACTGAAAGCACTTAGATCCAAAATAGAACCAGCCCAGCTACCCTATTGGTATTGCTGGGCTGAACTTTCCAGATTAAAAAGCCAGGCTCAAATTGAGTTCAAACCTCAGCCTCCCTTAGACGACCCCTAACCAAAAATCATGCCCCCCCTACTGAACAGGCCTGTACCCGGGTGATTGAGGGGCCAGACTGAACATATTTTAATTCACACCCCCTTCTCCCCATCTGACTTGGTTGTTTGGAAAAAGGACAATCCTACTTTCCAACCAGACCCCCAACTGGTCATAACAACTATAAAATCAATTGTGGAAACCCACAATCCATCTTGGGAAGACATGACCCAGCTATTGCATGTGCTTTTAACAAAAGATGAGCTAATGAAGTTTTTTGAAAAAAATGAAGAGATAGCCAAGGGACCTATAATAATTATACCTGGGCAAGTAGCACCAGCTAGAGTTGCCTGGCCCCTTAACTATCCAGACTGGGACTATAACAATCAAAACCACTGGAACGAATATACGAGGGCTAAAAATAATTTAATGGAAGCCCTCCAGGAGATAGGGAAAAGGCCCCTGAACTGGTCTGAATTCCAAAAAACAATGCAGAAGGACAAGGAAAACCCAGATGCTTTCTGGGTCCGTCTGTTAGACGTCTGAGTCACATTTGCTCATTTAGACCTAGGTTGTCAAAAGAACCAGAAAATTCTTGTTGCTGTCTTTGTTAATCAATCGGCAAGTGTTATCCAGGGGCACTTTCATTAGACATCTCAGAGTTGCATAGAATTGCAAACTCTATTTGACCAGAGGGAAAAATTAGCAGAAGAAAAAGGAAGGAAGCAGACAGAGAGAGAGAGCGAGAGAGAGGGAAAATAGGCGTAGAGCAGAAAGAAGGAAGGACTTACAAGTCTTTGCAATGTTAAAAATAGCAGACAAAGGCAAAACAGACCCAGTATGAAACTATTCACTTCAGAAAACATCACTTTTGAATGCTGCAACATGCTCAACCCAGCAACATTATTGCCCGCTAATCTAGCAGATAAAATATTACATGACTGCTTACACCTAGTCCAAGATACTGAACTACCACATCCTGACTTAACAGATGATCCACCTCCAAACCCAGACTGAGAATTGTTCACTGATGGCTCCTCCTACCTACTTGATGGGACCGTGTAATAGGAGCTGCAGTTGTCTCTGCACAAGACAGTCTGGGCCTCCCCTCTGCCTCTGCGCTACAGTGCTGAAGCAGCTGAGCTTATCACATTGAAAAAAGCATGCAAAATAGCAGAGAACCAGTCTGCCAATTCGAAAGTCGCTGTAAATCCTCCTTTCAATTACAAGTTATGCCTTGGACTATTTCCACACATAAAGAGCGGATCCTAAAACTAGGTTGGTTTCCTTCTACTGTACCAGAATAACAAGATTATGTTTTCAAATTTGAAGGTTTTTCAAACTTACTTTGGCTGAATGGGAATACAGCATTCGCTATAATAGGATTCCTAGCAATTGAAAGGATACCTTGCTGTTTTGTCACATGAAGATTGGATCCTGAAAGCAAGTGGTTTTCCTGAATTAATTAGACAGGGCCAAAATGATTATGTGTCTATTAAAAGTAATATTTCTCTGAAAAGGGAAGATTAGTGGCTAAATATGAGTTTGGAATTCACTATAAAGGTCTTCTTGCAACTACACGTTATGCCTTGGACTATGTTCTCAAATAAAGAGTGGATCCTGAAAACAAGTGGTTTTTTTCTGATTCTTCAAGGACTACATGCTTAACTGTCTTTTTAAAAAAATTGATGTGAAAAGGGAGGTTTTGTGCCTATATGGCAAATCACTATTGCTTATAAGATGAAATAATTGATAAATAATTGATATTTAATTAATAAAATGAAATAATTTCTGCATCTCCCTGTATATTTTTCCATTTGTGCCTGTCTCGCTCCTTCTTCCTTCCTTCTTTTAAATTCCAGGGATGGCGGAGAACCTGCTTTCATACATTGCAATAAAAATCTCATGCCTTCAAAACTGTATTAAGATGATATCTTGTACCTACGTAGTTCACCACCAATCCATTTGGTATTTCCCATCTCAACTGGAGTTGCCTCTTCTTTAATTCATCTGCCAAAAAAGCAAACTCTTTCCTTTTCTTTAAAATTCTTGATTCTTTCAGAATCAAAACCTCTTGACCAGCCACTTTAAATCTGTTATTGTAAAAAGCTTGAACAATCACATTTCTAATTGATCTCTTTGTGAAATAAACTACCACATCTCTTGGTAATTTTCTTTGCCTGGCAATCCAGGAGTTGACATGAAATATTTTATCTATATCCACCATAATATCTTCAGCTTGACACCCCAAAATCGGTTAAATCTCCTTCAAA
The DNA here is from genome assembly GCA_024449315.1 of Daboia siamensis. Classification (NCBI taxonomy): domain Eukaryota; kingdom Metazoa; phylum Chordata; class Lepidosauria; order Squamata; family Viperidae; genus Daboia; species Daboia siamensis. Next base: position 471,760 of record JAKJMR010017792.1, read on the forward strand.
TTTGCCTTTGAATCCTCTTTCAAACCTCTTATCCTCAGGGCAAACTCCATGTCTCTGTATTGTATCATTACCACATCATTGTCAATCTTATCCATTTTATTCTCTGTTTCAGACATTTTAGCCTCCAATCTCTAATTATTTTGATTTACTTCTTCCACACGTTCATCCAGACACTCAATACAAGCTGCCAGCCCCTGAAACACCAATAAAATGTCCTCTCGTATTTTCTTATCTTTCTCATCAATAAGCTCTGCCATTTGCTTAGATATTTGCTCAGATTGACTTTTTAAAGCATCTTGTAAATCTTTTAATGTCAATGCAGGTGTAGGTGCTGCGGGCGGTGGCATCAAAGTCTGTAATACAGACTGTTGCTGAATTGGTGATGCGCCCGCACTTCTCGAAGTAGAAACTCTGGGTGGTTTAGAAGCCATTTTAACACCCAATTAACTTTCGTCTCTCACCAGCCAAGCACTTTAAATTCTTGTTACAAAGAATCACTCAGGCGCCATCTTCCCCTTCCTTTTAAGACGATCATTAAAACAGAAAGAAAGTTGAGATTCCAGAGTTAAAGTCTTATACTTGCTAATTATACAGCTCCCGCATCCGCCCTGCCTGCTTCAGTTGCTCAAGATAACAATCAAATCCAGCAGGAGTGGATTCAGCGTCTTGCTCTGCTTAAAAGCAGAGAAGTCCTCCGATCCAGAGTATCTCCGGGCTTCGGGGGAGCTCTCACCCTTCAAGCCCCAGAATAAATATTCTAGGGCTCTAGAGGAGCTCTACCCCTACCCAGAACGCTCCCCTTCCCCTCTTTGCCCAAGGGGAAGGGTTTTCAAGCCGCAGAACAGCTGATCATCGCTGCTCTACGGCTTTAATGAGATCGGGGAGCTGGCGTTCGATCCCGACCGTCTGCACCGCTGAAGAACCACTTGGAAGTCCTACAATGATTATTTATGTTTCTGGCGAATCCTCAATGCTGCTGCACAGAATCTATCCACCTGTACCATGATCACTGCCTGCTCATCCTTAAGCAGCCACTGGAGATAAATACTTTCCGAACAACCATGATACCTATCAATAAAGGGGAGGACATGGATTTTCCGAATAGCTCTGTAGAAGGAACATCAAAGGAGTATGTGTCCAATGGTTAGTCAAACCAACAACAAAAAACACCACTTTGACTTAGATGAAGCCAAGGCACGTGAGTTTATCAATGCTTGGCATTCTACCAACTGGTCCATCAAGAAACATACTGACTTTGAACCACGGACCATCCGAACCACCAACTGAGGACAGAACCAACCACCCCCTCACCAGTTGAAGTCTACATCTGACTCAGAAGTCACAATCAGAAGTCACAAGACAAGAATCAGCTCTGTGATTCAACCAGTCACAATTGATCACCCAGAACTTATATAAACGAACAAGACCCTTTACCTCAAACCCTGCTGAAGATGTTACCTGGTTTGGTAATGAAATCTCCATGAGCTAAACAGCAAAGCTGGAGAATGGACCTTGCCAAATCCTACAATTCTAGCTTCAAATATTCTTAACAATTTCTAATCTATATGGACGAAAATTGCTCAAACTAGTTCCTCTCTGAGAGATCTTTGTCATCAGGCAATGATCAACCCATGAATAACTGTTTCCTCTATGAATGCCTCCTCAAGAAGATGCTGCCAAAAAAAGTTTGTTACTGGCCATCCATCAATCACTCACAAGCATGAAACTGGACTTCCAAAATGGGTGAAAAATGCTCAACTTCATGATCACTGATGCACACAACTGCCTAGAGAAATACCAACACATCATCAATGAACAGAAAACCAAATGCCTCTCTGCAATCAGACAAGATGTGACAGACAAACTAGAGCACATCAACAAATTCCAGACCCAGAAATGCAATGCTTTGCAAAGGAAACTCACCATGATCACCCCACAGCCACAAGATGACAGCTCTGACACATGAATCAACAACCTATACAACAGACCACTATCAAAAGAAGAAGAAACCCTATTCATGCATGGATTCAGTTTCAATCACAGAAACACAAACCTAATGGATTTCCTGCCCAACTTAGAGTCCATATTAAAAACCAACCATCTTGACCATGAACCACAGGAAGATATTAGATAGAGAATCATCCCAAACATCCAAAAAAACAATATGACAGGACCCTTCAGCAAGAAGAGAGACAAGCTCTGAGAAACCTGAAAAAGGATGAAAGCATTTTCATCCTGCCAGCAGACAAAAGCAGATTCACTGTGATTATGAGCAAAGCAGATTACATCAACAAAGCTGAAGGCCTATTACTGTATATGATACCAACACCTACCAGGTGGTTAACAATGACTCAGTGAAACAACTAGAAAACAAAACATACCCTGAGGGAGAAAGAAAAACAAATAACCATGACAGAAAAGAAACAATTGCAGCCACAAGACTCCATGATACCAAGCTTTACCCAAAACCCCTGCTGAAGATGTTACTTAGTTTGGTAACTAAACATCCAGGAGCTAAACAGCAAGCTTAGAGAATGGAGCCCTGCCAAACACTATAACCTGAGCTAAGAATATTCTCAAGAATCTCTTTATTCCTTAATGATATCTATTAGCCACTTAATAGCAACATAAAGAAATCTCAGGGGTAAAATTCACTGACAAAACACTTTAAGGTACATCATTATAAATATTTTTCAAATTTCAATGACAACTGATATATTGTACATTAAAATCTATTTTAATAACAATTTTGCATTTTCTACAGATAATAAAGCAATATTAAATATATATTATATTCTAGCATTCACTATGTTTTCATGAAAAAATATTCACTTTTGCATTTGTATTTTATAATCTGTAGCTTTTATCAAGAGAATATACTGTATGTAGGAAAAGATGAAATATCCATGGATACATGTAATGAAAGCACTATGCAAAACTGGAATCAAGTTCATTAATACTTAATAAGAACTGCACATAGGCCAATTTGTGTGCATATTTATTACTTGACAGGTATATTGTGTAAGTGAATACAAAATCAGAAAAAGTTTAAAACAATTTAGCTTACTGTGTCATAAATATAATATTTTCCAAAGGAATTTATACATAGAACTAGCTGCAAATTAATTTAAATCTTCCTGATCAAAATATAAATCATACAATTATGAAAGCTAACGAGGAATAATTATGGTCATTCATTCAATTTCTATAGCCACCCAACTCAAATCAAGTTACTAAGCAATGAGGTCACATGACATTGAGCTTTACAACAATGTTGCTTAATGACAGAAATTTTATCCCTGTTGTAACCCCAGGACTAACAGTAACAATGCCCCTGAAGACTCATATCTGTCCACATCTCATGCCGTTTACTTCATTCTGTAGCTCTCAAGTGAATAGTTTGTGTTTACAATCCAAAAACTTAACACATCCTATTTTAGTATAGAATATATTTAACTGATTTTAAAGCAGAATTTTCATGCCAAAAAGAAAATAAAAAGGACACCAAAGATACGTTGAACAAGAGAAAATGGCTATTTGCTAGATCACAGAAGGTTTGAGTGATTAAAAAGTAAGAACTTTAGGTATGCTTAATTTACAAGTGAGTTGATTCTGGGAGAAAAATCCTAGGTTGTTCTTCAGCACCATCTAGTTGCAAAAAAGAATCTGTGGATCTGTTGCTAAGTCGAATGGGAGCAAGTCTTTGAAAGCTGTTTGGAGAATAAGGTATTTGTACTCTGGCTCTTTGGGAAGGTACCACCATCTCATCACTGGATTGCCAAGGTGTAAACTTCATGATGGCATTTTGCTCAATATCAGCTGAAAATACTGGATTATCAATTCCTATAAAAAGTCCACCAAAGGCAAAATCAATAATTAAGTAAACAGGAACATGATAACTTTCATACTGTATTAGACTGTTTGAAAAATTGGAAATAAACAGGAACTTGCTTGAAATAGCAATTAAAAAAAACTAAAACTATTTAACAAAGCAAATCTTTTCAGAAAAGATGTTTCTCTAGGACAACACAGTGGTTGAAAATGAGCAGTAGAACAATTTATTTCTGAATGTCATCTATGGCAGGAGTCCCCAACCCCCAGTCCGTGGACCGGAACCGGGCTGAAGCATGCTAGCGACCGGTTCACACAAACAGGCAAACCCAATCCGTGGGATACAGGCAGCACACAAAATCATTTACTCTCCGGTGGAAAAACCTTTCTCTGTGGAACTGGTCTCTGGTGGCCAAAAAGTTGGGGACCTGTGATCTATGGGATTTAAATAATCTTTTCTTTTCCTTGTTTGTCCCAAAAAGGAAACTTCATCCTCTAGAAAGTGCATGAATAAAATACATTTTATTCTGTGATATGTATTTGTGACATTTTAACACTATGGTTAGAATAATAACAATTTCCTCACAATGCTGACAAATGGTGCATATAGCTTCTGTTCTACATTTCTGGAAATAGAATTTTTCTTTGTATATATCTATATAAAAAAAGACAAGCCAACAAACACAATGCTTTTATATTACTATGGTATATATTAATTCCTTTACCATTTGTGTCCGTGAAATTATCTTTGTTGACATAATCCAAGAAGTTTACTGCTCCACCTATCTGTGGATAGCCATAATCATTTTCCTCTGGCTCAGAAAACTCATTTTCTAAAATAAAATAATATTTATTTATATAACGACTGAGATAATTAGGTTCTGAGACAGTTTACTACTTGTAAAATTAAATTGATATATTATTAAAAAAAACAGTGTTGAATGTAACATATATTTCAACTTATAAAAATTTCACACAATGTAAAATACAATTTCAACTCTGATTTCTCTACAAAAAATACACATACAGTTCCTCAACCTGTAAATATTTTAATTGATTTCTGGTTTATTGTTAGCTTTCATCCTATTTAAAACTTCAAATATAGATGGATGGATAGATAGATAGATAGATAGATAGATAGATATAGATAGATAGATAGATAGATAGATAGATAGATAGATAGACAGACAGACAGACAGACAGACAGACAAACAGACAGACATAGACACAGGCACACAGAGACACAGACACACACACACACACAGAGAGAGGAGAGAATCAGCAAAACTTTCTGAATAAAATGAGCAGCATTATCCCTGAATGGTTTAAATTAGATTTTTTCTGCATTCAAGTCAGTGTTCTGTTGACTCCCTAGAGACAAGCCCTGCAATCTTCTTGATAAGATTTTTTTAGAAGAAGTTTGTCACTGCCTCTTAGGGCTGAAAAAGAGGGACTGGCCCAAGGTGACTTCTTGTTTAAGGCAAGACTAGAACTTAGAGTCTTTGGGTTTCTAGGCTGATGTCTTAATCACCACACCATCTTGCTCCTGGATTAAATTACAGATGCCTTATAAAATGAGCCTGTGTACTGAGTTAATCACTGAAAGGCTTTTTGTGCACCAGGATAATTTGACAACAGGTTGAATGGGGCTACAAAAATAGCTCTTTTAGTCAATTTTCATTTTTAAAAGTAAAAATTTGTTCCAAAGAATGCTGCTGCTGCTGGAGATAAAAGTTTGATTCTTTTTTGGTCTTCAGGTAGGGTATTCTAGAATTTTCATGAAAAATAGGTTTGCCAGGCTTAGCTGTTATTTTATTATTATTCATTAAAGCTATCAATGCATTTTTAAATTTAAAATTTAAAAAATTACCAAATTTGAAGCTGAAAGTCAAAATGAACTTGGAAGATTTTATGGCTATCCTCTCCTTAGACATTCAATCAGGGGGAAAAACCCAATAAATACAATAAAATTGGAAAATATTTATTCTATACAATATTAGCTAGCAACAGAAATAGAAAATATTTATTTTCATATTTGTACTCTGGTGAAATTCAGAGATTCTAGGCAAATAGTTATGTCACTGAATATTTACTCAATACTTTTAAAAAGGAAATTTACCTTTGTCTTTTATAATATATGCAGATAGGTTTCCATCTGGTATAACATTACTATTTTTCTGAAAAAACAAGAAATGACCATACAAATATATATTCCATTTTGTACAGAATATATACAATTTAATATAAGTGCTATCTTTTTGCATACCCAACATGTGATGCAAAGTTTATTATTTTATAATTAATTTAATTAATAAAAATATATTGCTTATTATATACACATTTCCAATTAATTTTACATAAACCAATTTATAAAACTAAATTTCCTTCGATATTCTTCTAAAACAATAGGATTTTACAAAGGATTACAGTTATTGTTGTCCCATAAATTATATAGATTCAGATGACTGATCTTAAGATAGTAGCATAATAATAATAAACACAGGAGACATAGTCATCTTAGGGCCCACAGACCTTCCCTTGTGTCACTCTTTTCTGCCCTACATCAACAAATCTGAACATTCAGAGGAGGGGCATCTTTTCCAGCAAGCTAGAACTTCCTTCCCCGCCCAAAAAAATGATTAGTTGATAACACATTGTGTATCTCTTTGTTTACTTGTTTTCCAGATTTCTATAGTGCCAACAGAAGCCATAGTGTTGTGAAAAAAACCTGAGAAGAGCTATTGCTATTGTTGCTGGTATCTCAGCTGTTTCTTCCAAGTCAACTGTAACATCAGCTGTTAATAGAGGTTCTGGAGGCCCTAGAAACTTCCTGCAATCTGTTTATTTCTACTTTTGCCTTTCCATTCAAGTGAAAACGAAAACAGATTTTCAAACTGAAAAATTCAATAATGAATTAAATATTCAATATGCAAAGAGATATTCAGGCTACAAAAACAGCCATTGGATGGCAATAAAAAGATGCAGTGCAGATATGCCTAAGAGGGGCAGGAGAGTGGAACAGTCTTTCAGGAGAGGGGGAAACGAATGTAGGATGCCACCCTGCAGAAGGGGGATGAGGTGAAAGCTTGCCTTTCTTCACCTTTTGGTACTCTTCTTCTTTTTCTTGTGCCATATCCGTTATTAGGCATTGGCAATCATGTTGGCGATCCTGTTTTTATCAGTAGCTGCACAAAAAAGTGCTGCTGAGTTTTGTCCAAACCAGACCCTTAGATTTTGAAGCCATTATGTTTTTCTTTTGCCTGGACCTTGTTTGCCTTCAAACTTTCCCTGGAGGAGTTAAATGGAGTGTGCCATATTTTTCTGGGTGTTGTATCACATGTCCGAAATATTCTAACTTTCATTTTTTAATTGTTTTGATGATTTCCCTTGGCTTTCCCGGGTGGCTTATCACCTCATTTCTAATCTTGTCAAGCCAGCTTATATGTAACAGCTGCCTGTAAATCCACATTTCAAATGCTTCTAGTCTCTTCAGGTGGCCTTCTGTCAGAGACCAACTCTCTACTCCATAGAGCAGGATAGAAAAAATATAACATCTGACAAGTCTGATTTTCAATCTTAAGCTTATGTCATGACTGCAGAAGACCTTTTTCATTCTGAAGAATGCTGATCGACCTTTCTCTATCCTTGTCTTTACTTCAGTGGTTATGTCCAGCTTTCATGTAAATTAGAATCAAGATTATTCTGTCAGGAAATTTCTTTTTAGTTCTAATTGTTTCTCTCATTGATTAGTTTCCATACATTGCTTCTTGTCCTGCCTTTTGGTGCTTTTGGTAAATAACCCACTCCTCTTTCTGACAGCCCCTCAAATATTGGAACACTGCTATCATGTCACCCCGGTCTTCTTTTTACTAGACTAAATATATCCAGTGCTTGCAACAGTTCTTCATATCTTTTAGCCTCTGGCCCCCTAATCATCTTTGTTGCGTTTCTTTGCACTCTTTTCAGAGTCTGTTTTTTATATTGTGGCAACTAAAACGTGATGCAATATTTGAAGTGTGGTCTTACCAAGGCATTATAAAGTGGTACTAACACTTCATGTGATCTTGATTCTATCCTTCTATTAATACAGCCTAAGATTGCATTGGCTTTTGTGGCAGCCACAGCACACTGCTGGCTTATATTTAAGTGGTTGTCCACTAGGACTTCAAGATCCCTTGATTATCTTTTCTAGGATCTTCCCAGGTATTGATTTCAGGCTGTTTAGTCTGCTCTTTTCCAGTCCTTTGGTAATTCCTTGATGGTCCAGGATCTTTGAAAAATATGGTTCAATGGTTCTGAGATCATATTTGCCAGCTCCTTCAGAAATCTGTGATGTAATCTATAAGGTCCTGGTGATTTGAATTTGTCTAATAGGTGGTTTGAAAAATATGGTTCAATGGTTCTGAGATCATATTTGCCAGCTCCTTCAGAAGTCTGTGATGTAATCTATCAGGTCCTGGTGATTTGAATTTGTCTAATAGGTGGATAGGTGTTTTCTTACCATTTTCTTGCATACTTTAATTTGAATTCCTAGTCTGTCTTTTACAGTTCTGTTTTTGATAGGTTGGGCTATTTTTCTTGTTGCATAAAGACAGATACAAAGAATGAAATTAAACAGCTCTGCTTTCTTCTTGCTGCTTGTCACTTCCTTGCCATGTTCTCCGATTAGTGGACCAATTGTTTCCTTGAACTTTCCTTGTTTTTCTACATGTTGAAAGAAAGAAATATCAAAATTATTGTTGACATTTGTTGCAAGTCTTAGTTCATTCTGAGCCTTAGCTTTCCTGACTTCATCTTTGCAGATTTGGGATATATGCTGGTATTCTGCTTTAGTTATGTATCCCTCTTTCTATATTTATACTTGTTGTCTTTCAGTTTATCAGAGACTTCTTTATGCAACCATGCTGGTTTCTTCTTGAATTTTTTATTTTTCTTTTTCAGCAGTATTGTGGTGGACTGGGCTCTTATAATCACATTTTTCAGAGTTTCCCAAGCTTCTTCAGTTGTTTGCCCCTTTAAGATTTTCATCCATGGAATCCTTCCCAAGTTCTCTCCAAGTTTGTTGGAATCAGCTCTTTTAAAGTTTAAAACACTAGTTTGATTTTGTTCTATTGTTTGTGTCTGCATTACATTGAATTCCAATATGACATGGTTGCTCTCCACCTAAATTCCTGCAACTTCGACCCTCTCTATCATTTCATCTCTGCTAGTAAGAATTAAATCCAGTATAGCTGACTTTCTAGTTCCCTCTTATACCTTTTGGATGACAAATAAGGAAACTGTTTGATCTTCTACTTGATGCAGAGTTTGTTTCCCAGTTGATATCAGGGTAATTAAAGTCCCCCATTGGTGTTGTGGTGTGTTTCCTACATACATTTGTTAACTGACTAGCAGAAAGTTCATCTACTTCTTCTGCTTGGCTCTCAACTGTATCTTTGCTTTTGGCTCCAGGGAGACAACATATCTCCCTAGATTGACTGTTTCATCTACAGATAGCTGTTTTCCTTACCCTGAAAAGTGCATTTCCTATCACCAGCACTTGCCTTTTTTTTCCTGGCAAAGTCTGGGCTACTTTTCTTCCTGTCACAGGAACAAATGTTGATATCCCTTCTCCAGGTGTCTGCATGTCATTGGGGAGGATATGAAATCGATAGCTCAACTCCAGGGGCTGCACTATACTGGGCTGCAGTAGATAGCAGGGACAATGCTCTTGGTTATTGTATTCTTCTATAAGTGACATGCTGCCATCAGTCTGTCTCTTAAGGTTCATGTACAGCAGGGGTGTCAAACTCAATTTCATTGAGGGCCGCATCAACATTGCAGTTGCCCTCAGGGGGCGGGGTGTGGCCTACTGCATGGGCATGGCTAGAGTGTGAATGGCCTACTGGGTGGGCGTGGCCAGCTCTACATCGTTCGCATCAAGGGTGCCTATGGGGGCCTGGGCAGGAGTGGGAAAGATCTGAGGGTCTCTGGCAGAAGGAGGGTCTCTGGGCCAGGGCCAAGGCAGCGGGGGCTGTTCCCTCACTGTTTCCAGGATGGTTTTGCGGGCCACATGAAACCACTTCGCGGGCCACATCCGGCCCCCGGGCCTTGTGTTTCACATGTCTGATGTACAGGTTCATTTGTTGCTTATTGTGTTCAGTTTGGATACAGTCTTCTTCCTTCAGTTGGAGGTTCTTCTTTTGTAGATTGAGCCTCAAATTGGCTAGAGTTGCTTCTAGACCTTTCCTCAAGTAATTTATACTTTATATTTGGTATATGTGTAATTTCTGTCTTCTATGGGCATGAGTACATACACCACATGGAACATATTTTGCAAATCACAATAGTAAAAGTCTCTTTTTCTATGACATTGTTTCTTTTCATGACTAGTTCATTTAAAAATTTAAAATTTGAAGTTTTCACAAAGTTCAAAAATGTAAAAGATTTTTCCAAACATTTTCAAAAAAGTTAAATCCAAAATTTAAAAATTGTAAATCATTTCAAAATTTCAATTTTTTAAAAAATAAATGTATTTAAAAATGTAAATAGATTTTTTCAAAAAAAATTAAAAATTCTAAAAATTCATTTAAAATATAATTTTTCAAACATTTTCAAAATTCCCAAGAATTTAGATTTTTTTAAAAAAAATAAAACTAAATTTTTATAATCTTAGATGTTAGTTTTTTAGAATAATAGAATAACAGAGTTGGAAGGAAATTTGGAAGACCCAACCTCCTGCTCATGTAGGAGACCCTGTACAATTCTGGACAAGTGGCTGTCTGGTCTCTTCTTAAAAGCCTCCCATGGTGGAGCAGCCACAACTTCTGAAGACAAGCAGTTCCACTGGTTAATTGTTATCACTGTCAGGAAAATTCTCCTTAGTTCAAGGAGGTCTTAGTTCTCCTTATGGTCCCTCTGTGGCTAATATTGCCCTCTAGATACATTTTGTAACCCACAGAAGTATTAAAAAATAATAGATGAATAAAAGATGAAAGGAAAAAATATTTCAGCTGACAGTAAAAAAATGAAATACCAGCTTGTAGTTAAAGAGTATAGTAGTTTGCAATTAATACTGAAGATGTTCTTTCATTGAAAAATCTTGTAGTCTTTATAGCTTGTAATCCACAGATAAAAGTAGAGTGATAATTGCAGTGTCAAGCAATAACATTTTAAGGTAAACAATGCCTCAGAGTCACTTGAAAAGCCCATACGTTGGAAATTCAACATGCAGATGAATAGAATCTACAATGTCTTTTTGAAATTTATGGCAGTTTTATAATCCTCATAAATTAATTTACAATCCTCATAAATTTGCAGTCTTGCTCTGTGGTTAGAGTAAACAATCTTAGTTTGTAACAGCTAGAGAATCTAGACGTGTAAGCAAAGGCTTGTAACATAATACAGTCTTGATTAAATGATTGTTCAGTTTTCTTAGGATCATTCAAAGTACATATATATCCAATCTATATAAAATTTCATACAGTTCATTCAGTATTATTTAGTTCATATAAAATATAAAGTACTTTTCAGAGATTATAATAAATCCTTATAAATATGCAGCACTTGTGGCTGGAGAAAAAATGTTTGTAAATAGATTTGCATCTAATTCATTTTGCAATTATATCTTTCAAAGTATGCACAGTTAATGGTAAAAAGAAGTATGCAATTAATACTGAAAAATAAAAAACAGTGTAGTTTATGGAGAGAAGAGATAACCAGACTACTCAGCTGAACTGACCAGAGTAAACATTACATCCAAATAAAACATTGTTTTCCACAAAGTCTTCTCTCCAAGTCCAGTCTTTTCTCTATTCACTTATTTTCTTGTGAATGCAATTCTATGTACCCACAAGAAGTTTTTTTTTTGTGGCCTTTGAAGAAATTATTTCTGGTCATTGGTGAGAAGAGAGATTGTCACACCTCTGTTCCCCATCCCCTACCATAAGTTAAATTCTATCCTATTCATTTCAGCTCACTGCTCTAGCTCATTTACAACTTTTTGTGAATAATGAATTGACTAGTAATGGATTAAATAGAGCAGAAAAGTATAATGCATGCAAATTATTATATAATGAAGAAATTTTGCAAGCAAAAATTTACAGAGGGCTTAAGAAACAAACATGCAGTGTGTTTAAATATCCTCAGGCAATGTATTTAAGGATATGGGAAGAGGAATAAGAAGCCCTGAATCAAAGTCAAATTCTTTTTACAATGAAATAGATGGAGATATATTTTCATTTAGAGTTCTTCAAAATAAAAACCTTTTGGTCAAACAGCTTTTATAGGGTAAAACGTAAAGGAGTCCCTGTGGATTTTACTCCACTAGTGGTTGCTGACTATAATGGTTCATATTAGATGAACACAATTACCATATCGTAAATGTTTCCACCTAATTCAAAAAGTATGGTAAACAAATATCATGGGGAAGCAAAGCAAGTATGACATAATAGGGATTACTGAAACATGGTATATATCTGGTGGATGGATACACCTTGTTTCAGAGGGACAGGCAGGAAGAGAGAAGTAGTGTAGTGCTGTACATCAGAAATGAACTTGCTTATAGAGAGGTCCATTGGCCTGGTGGTAACGATGCATCTGGGTTTAAAGACTGACAGGAATTCATTACAGACTGCCAAATCAATCTTATGATGAAGATTAAAACAGATAAGTGTCAAAAATATGGTGATGGTAAAAGCAGGACATATGGTAAGCATGCTAAACAAAGTTGATGCCATTGGTCTATTTCCCTTTGTTTTTAGGTTTTGCTTAGGTAATCTCAAATGTTTGGTCTTACCCCTTTTTCGCCACGGTCTTTCTTGGGAATTTTGTTTAGTTTCTTATGATGATTCAAACCTAGTTTTGTGCTCTTGAAAGATTCAAGTCTTTTCCTCATAGTTCTGTGAAAAATTTCTTTGTTTTGCTTCTCATCTTCATTCAGAGTTATTTCATGACGGCTGTACAGAAATTTTTGCTATAACAAACAGAAAAAGAAGATGGCAAAATATATGTCTATATTAAATAAATATATCTAGCTACATTTTTATATTGTCCCATTTATAATTGTTTTGTTCCCATCAACCAGACCTGAAAGTTTAAAAATCAAGATAATTTGTACACACTTAGTACATACTGCTTCATAAACAAACAAAAAGAAATATAACTCAAACATTATTTGGAAAATCTGACTATTTATGTATTTGATTTATATCCATCTGCTCTGATGAGAGCTCAAAGCAAAACCTAAAATCTAAAACAACAATGCATACTAAAATCATTCCTAAACATTGAGAAAGTGGGAGCCAAATACAACTCAAGGGAGTAGCATGATCAAAGCCTGTGAACGATATAAGAAAGGGGCTTCTCCTGTATTCGAGAAAAATTGGCATTTAATCAATGATGAGCTAGAAGTCTCCAGAACAGCTTGTGAGAGCTGATTATTAAATTTTCTGAAATAGTCATATCATTTTGCCTTTTGGTAATGTCCATAGGGTTTTCATGGCAAAGATACTGGAATGGGTTGCCATTTCCTTCTCCAGTGGATCATATTTGTCAGAACTCTCTGCTATGACCTTTCCGTCTTGGGTGGCCCTGCACGGCATAGCTCATAGTTTCATTGAATTATGCAAGCCCCTTCGCCACGACAAGGCAATAATCCATGAAGGGGAATGTCTATATTAGGTATGATAATATCCTTATCTCCTCATTTTTCTTCCATCTAAATTAGCGTTAGCTGTCTTTTAAGCATATTCTCTTTTTCACCCACTCATAAAATTTTCCCCAAATTTCATAATACTCGGACTCTATCTTATCTTTAAATATCATTGTTAATCTATTCATTTCCGCACATTCCATTATTTTCCTGATCACCTCTTCTTCTGGAGGAGCTCTCAGTGCCTTCCAGTTTTCTGCAAACACAATCCTAGCTGCAGTGGTTATATGAATAATCAAATATGTGTTCTCTTTGCTATATTTCTCTGGTAAAATACCCAACAGGAATATTTCTGGTCTTAATTCTATACGTTGTTGTATCATCTTTTCTATCCATGATTTGATTATGTTCCAATAGGTTTTAGCTTCTGCACACATCCACCACATATGATAGAAAGAGCCTGGTATTTGATGGCATTTCCAACATTTCATAGATCTGTCCTTAAACATTTTAGCTAGGCTTTCTGGAGACATATGCCATCTGTAGAATATCTTGTACATATTTTCTTTATACGCTGTCGCCATTGTCAGTTTATAGTTTCTTTCCCACAATTGCTGCATCTATCTAATTCAATCGTATATACAAAATTTCTTGACCATTTTATCATTGACTCCTTAACTTGCTCCTCCTCTAATTCCCTATATAATAAGTAGCTATATATTTTTTAATCCATTTTCCTTCAGTTCCCGTAAGTATTTCATCTCTGTTCACCCCAAATTAAAACCATCTATTTTAGCATCTTTTTCAAATCTAGATTGTATTTGTGTTCTCATATACCAATCCATCTTTATTCCTTGTTCCTCTAATTGTTGTTTGGTTTTCAGCTTCCCCATGTCTGTTAGTAGGTCTTTATATCTTATAAAATGTTTCCCATGTTAAACATATTGGGGTGTATTAACACTTCCATCGTTGAGAGCCAATCTGGAATCCTCAAGTAATGTTTCCTCTTTATTTTCTCCCAAACCATCAATAAAGAATTCCTGATATGATGTCTCTGGAAATATTTGTGTATTCTATTTTTCCCATACCATATGAACGCATGCCATCCCAACTGTAAGTCATGTCCCTCTAATGTCAATAATCTAGTATTCCTCAGTAAAATCCATTCTCTCATCCATAACAATGCTGCAGCCTGGTAATATAATTCCCAATTAGGTAAGCCAAACCCACCTCTGAGTCTTGCATCCTGTAACATTTTTAAATTAATCCTTGCCTTTTTCCCCTGCCAAATATATTTCAAAATTATTTTATTTAGCCCCTCAAAATATTTCTTTTCCAGTCTTATTGGTATTGTTGAAAACAAAAACAATTGTGGTAATATATTCATTTTGATTATTGCAATCCTGCCCATTAATGATAGTTGTACCTTTTTCCATTTATCCAAATCTACTTCGATTTGTCTTTTCAATTTGTAATAGTTATCTTAATTGTTGTACATCTTGCTGTCAGGTGAATCCCCAGATATTTTACCTTCTTTACAATCTGTATCTCTAACTTTCCCAACAATTCTTTTTTTTTGTTTTTCAGTAATATTTTTCACTAACATTTTTGTTTTATCTTTATTAATCTTCAAACCTGCTACCTCACCATATTTTTCTATTTGTTCTATTAATACAGGTCCTGTCTCTAGTGGCTCCTCCAAGATAAATACTAAATCATCTGCAAAAGCTTGTAGCTTATATTCCTCTCTCTTAACTTTCATACCTTTTATATCCTTATTCTGTCTTTAGTATCTCTAGTGTCAATACAAACAATAATGGGGATAAAGGGTATCCCTGCCTTGTTCCCTTCATAATGTTAATATTTTCAGTCATATCTCCATTAATCATTATTTTGACTATTTGCTTATTGTAAATTGCTTTAATTACATTTATAAATTTCTCCCCAAAATCCATAATCTGTAGTTGTCTTATCATGAATTGCCAGTTCACATTGTTGAATGCTTTCTGCACATCCAAAAACATCAATGCCATCTGTTTTTCGGGATGTGTTTCATAATATTCTAATGTGTTTAATATAATTCGCATATTGTCTCTAATCTGTCTTTTGGGCAAGAACCCATTTTGATCCATATGTATAAATTCGTTTAGGAACTTTTTAAGCCTTTCAACCATGATTGGTGCAAATATTTTATAGTCCACATTCAGCAAGGAAATCAGTCTATAGTTCTTTATTTTCTGTATTTCCATTTCTTCCTTTGGTATCAGGGTAATATGTGCTTCTGTCCACGAATGTGGTATCTTAGCTTCAGAGAGGAGTTCATTATAGAGTTCCAGCATTACATTGCCTATCAGTTCCTGCAATGTTCTATATAGTTCCGTTGGTAGCCCATCTGGCCCTGATGTTTTGCCATTCTTTTGTTTTTTATTTGCTTCTGTTAATTTCATCATTGTTATTTTCTCTTCTAGTAGCTTTTTAAATTTCTATGATACTTTAGGTATCTCTGTTTTTTCCAAGAATTGTTTTATCCTATCATCTGAAACTACTTGTTGCTTATATAAATTCTTATAATATTCCCAAGCTATTTTTTTTCTTTTCTTCATTCCGGTGTTGTAAAGTCCCCTCGGCATCTTCCAGTTGCTCTTCTGTTTCTCCTTTTTAATTTTATATGTCAACCATCTCCCTGGTTTATTGCATGTTCAAAAAAGATTTGTTTAGCTGCCTTTATTTTCCTTGCCACCTCTTCATTTTCTATTTTCATTTTATGCTTGTTCAACTCCATTAAATTTTTAATCTTTTTGTTTTGTGTATCTTTCTGTAATTCTTTCTCAAGACTCTTATATTCTTCCTCCAGTTTTTCCCTAATTTGTCTTTTCTGTTTATTCTTTTTCCCCATATGATATAGCAAGTCCTCTCATGTATGCTTTCGCCATATCCCAGACATTTTGAAGTGAGGTATCTTCTGTTTTGTTTTCCTTGAAGAAGAAAGTCATTTCTTTTTCCATATATTGCTGGAAGTCTTTTTTCATTCAATACAGTTTGATTTATTGTCCATCTTGTTCTTTATTTTTTGTCCTTTCCATGTAATTGTGACTGGGTTGTGGTCCACCCATGTGCTTGTTTCTATGTTTATATTTTGTGTACTTGTAAATAAGTCTATTGATGTCCATATCATATTTATTCTCGACCAGGACAGGTGTCTGTTAGAATATTGCTTCTTTTCCGGATATTTTTCTCTCCAAACATCTAGTATATTTAATTCGTCCACCATATTATGAAAAGATTTTGGAAGTGTTCTCCTTAGGGTCTTATTATTTTTGTTGTTGTATTATAATCCAGCCCAGCCTTTACAATAGCATTGAAATCTCCAATCATACATATGCTTTCAAATTCCAATTCTATTATTTTCTGGTGTAATTTTGAATAGAAATTTTCTTGATTTTCATTTGGAGCGTAAATCGTTACCAATAAAGTTTTTTTTACAATTCATAATTAGTTCCACCATTAAAATTCTTCTTTATCTGAATATAACAATGTAGTTTGTATTGCTTTTTGAATATATAATACCACACCTCTTTTACTCTGATCTGCAAGTGAGGTATATAATTCTCCCAATTTGGATATTCTAGTAGATTTTTATGTTGTTTCTTAATATGAACTTCTTGTAAACAAATTATATCCATTTTTAATTTCCCCAATTTATTTAGTGTTCTGTTTCTTTTTATAGCCGAATTTAGTCTATATACGTTTATCAAAATTGCTTTTATGTCTTCTTCCATGATTATTTATTTGAAGTTTTAGTTGCTCTCGTTATTCTCATCTCTCTTTGCTATTTTGCCTCTTTTGCTCTTGTCCCTTCTCTCAATACCCTTTCCTCCCGTTCTATGCTATACTTACAGCGTTGCTTCTCTGTCTCATCTCCTTGATGTCTGATTACTCTTTCCACTCTCAGCCTTTCTTCTTCTACTTGCTGCGCAAAGTATTGATCATAGAAAAGTTCTGCTTTCTCTATTGTGTCCAGTCTATGTCTCTGTTCTTGCCAATTTATCATTACTTCTTCTGGTATTAACTATCTAAAATTTATCCCTTTTTTAATTAAGCGTTTTGTCAGAAATTGATACTCCTTTCTCAGGTCTCTCACTCTTCTTGGGATCTGTTTTAATATCACTATCTCTCCTCCTTTATATTTTATTTTCACATTTCTCAGCTTCTGTAGTATATCTACATTTAATGCTTTTTTAGTAAATCTTATATGCACCTCTCTGGGGAGAGTATTTCTCGTTGCATAACTATTGTATATTATAAATATCTCATCTATATCATTAATTATCTTTTCCTTGCTTTCCTCCAATGCTTCTGCTAATATTCCTGCCATTACATCTGCTAGGTTCTCTCCTTTTCTTCTTCAACATTTTGGAATCTTAAATAATAATCAGTTCTATCCATGTCTAAAGCAATGATCTTTTTCTCCTGGTTCCTGTCTGTTAATGTGAGTCGGCTATCAATCTCCTCTAGTCTCTTATCTGCTAATTCAATTCTTTCTTCCGCTTGTTGCAATCTTTGTTCATTTTTCTCCATCAGTTCTTTGACTTTTTTTAGGTCCTCTTCTAGTTTGCCAATCCCTTCTTTGAAGTCTGTGTGTAGAGCCAGTATCATATTTTTCAATTCCATGTTGGATCTATCTTGCTATGTTGTGTTGTCCAGTGATTTCTGTGCTACCGGACTCTGTGATATTAGGGTAGCTGTTGTTGTGTGTGTTGTGGTCTTCTTCATTTTCTCCAGTAGTTTGTAATCCAAATGTCGATGGGGTATTATAATCCAAATGTCCCCCCCCCCAAAAAAAAGAGTACAAAAAATTTCAGCAACAAGTAAAGGTGAGTACAAAGGGAAAAGGAAAGAAAAAAAGAAGGAAAAAGCCAAATATCCTTATATCTAAAAAAAAAAAAAAGAAATTAATCCATACAGGTTACGCTCTTTGTTTGTTTCAGAGTCTCTGTGCCTTAGTCCAAAAGAAAAAAAAAATCAAAGTAAAAAACAATCCACCACCAATCTGCCAGAAGCCTTTCCTGTAGGTAATGTAAATCTTGGTCTAAAATCCAAAGTTCTTTTGATGGTATCATGCCTTGAGCCAGTGGTTTACGTATAGAATCCTTTGTTTCTTCATTGGATGGCAAACTTCCAACAGAAGTAGAGATGAGAACGCTACCTGTGCACCTAATTCTTTGCTTTCCTGGCTATAGTGGATATAAAATGTCTATTTACCCCATTAAAATGCCAGGTTTTTAAATGTATAAAAAAATCAGACTACAAAAAAAATCACATCAGAATTTTTTCCACCTTTACTATAACATATAAGCTGTATGATTCAATTGAAAAACAAACCGAAATCTTGTAGAAGGAAATAAATAAAAAACTTATAACAAGATTGCATTAGTGTGTACACTCTTAAATGAATATTTTTGATTTAATGACAGCATCCTGCCTTGGAAATCTTTGTCCATTCTTCTTTGCAAAACCATTCCAAGTCTGTCAGATTGCAAGGGCATCTCCTGTGCACAGTCTTCTACAGGTCATCCCATAGATTTTCAATTGGATTCAGATCAGGACTCTGGCTGGACTATTTCAAAACATTGAGCTTCTTCTGATGAAGCCATTCTTTTGTTGATTTGAAGGTATGTTTTGGGTCATTATGTTGAAAGGTGAAATTCCGCTTAATCTTCAGCATTTTAGCAGAGACCTGAAGGTTTTGTCCCAAAAGTAACTAATATTTGGAATTGTTCCTTTTTTAATTTTTTTTTTATAGTAAATTTTATTAAACAAATTTTAAATAAAAAAAAACAAGAATATTATTACAAAGTACAGAAAAGTGCATCAAATAGAAAAACACCAAAACATCCTAGACACCAAAAAAACCAAAACCAACAACATTAGACAGGACCGGGGAGTGTAATACTACCCCTAATTTCTTTTTCTCATGTATCCCAGGCTAAGTAACCTTTAATTACCAAATATTAGAAATCTATAATTGTATATATCTCCAGATTCTATAGCTCAATAATAATACACAATCATCTGGTATTTCCCCCGTTGAGATTAAATATTCTATTTTGTAACCATGAATACCAGGAGTCCCAACTTTTATTGAAAAGTGATTCACTTTTCCCTTTGAGAATATATGTCATTCGATCTGACTCTGCGCATAGTAATACTTTCTCTGTTACTTGATAGTCCGTTGGGATTTCCTTCGTCTTCCAATATTGCGCATAAATCATACACGCTGCTGTTGTAATATGTATTACTAGATACCAAACATTTTTTGGTACTTCTTGTGGCTTCATCCCCAAGAGGAAAATAGCTGGGTCCAATTGAAGATCATATCCTGTTATTTGAAATAACCAATTTTTTATATTGGTCCAGTAACGCCTAACCTTTGGACAAGTCCACCATTGATGGTAGAAAGTGCCCCTGGCAGAACCACATTTCCAACATTTGTCATTTGCATTGGGAAACATTTTTGAAATTCGTGCGGGAGCTAAGTACCATCTATACAACATTTTATACATATTTTCTTTAAATGACGTTGCTAACGTTAATTTTATATTTTTCTTCCAAATTTGTTCCCACTCTTCTAATTCTATAGTGCGACCAATATTTCTCCCCCAGGCAATCATTACGTCATTTATTGTTCCCCCTTCCATTCCATGGAACAAAAGTAGATTATAAGTCTTAGATAAAAATTTAGCATCACTTCCCCATAAAATCTTGTCTAATTCTTGTGGGATTATATTGATTCCAAATTCCTGCTTATCCCTATTAAACCTTGAGCTCATTTGAGAATATGACCACCAATCCAACTCTATACCCCCAGAATGTAACTCCTCCCTGGATTTAAGATTGCCTCTCAGATCTATGAGATCTTTATACCTATAGTTTCTGTCTGGATTGTGTAACATTGAATAAGTTACAGCTTCCAAAGGAGTAAACCAGCCAGGTATCTTTCTATAGATCCACCCTCTCACCATACGCCAAGAGTTTATCAATACATCCCTAATATAATGATTAGAGAAAACTTTATATTGACTATCCTTCCTTGGCCAGAGATAGGCATGCCTTCCCTGTGTTAAGTTATATCCTTCAATAGTTAACACCCTCCTTCTAGATAACACAACCCAGTCCCTAATCCAAGCCAAGGCAGAGGCATGGTAATACAGCTCCCAGTGTGGGAGCCCCAGTCCTCCCCTTGTTTTGTGCTCCTGCAGCGTTCTTCTTTTAATATGGGGCTTTCGATTATTCCATATGAATCTACCAACTATCTGTTCTAGTTTTTTAAAAAAATTCTTATCTAGTTTTGCAGGAGCAGTTTGGAATAGGTAGAACCACTTTGGCAAAATATGAGTCTTAATCACTGCGATTCGTCCTAGGATTGAGAGTTGAATGTTTTTCCAGCTGTCTAATTTCTTCTCCATCTCAAGTCATCAATTTTTGATAATTTAATTCCTTTATAGATGGACACCTTGAAGATAGCCAAATACCTAAATATTTAACTTTTTTAACTATTTGGATCCCCATCACCTCTTGTAATTGTACCTTGGATTCAGTTCCAATATTCTTTACCAAAAATTTAGTTTTATCTCGATTAATCTTTAAACCTGCTACTTCTCCAAAGGCACTAATTTCCTCCAATAATTTAGGGCCTGATTCCAGTGGGTCTTCCAAAATAAAAACTAAGTCATCAGCAAAAGCTTGAAGCTTATATTGCTGATCATTTATTTTTAATCCTTTAATATTATTATTTTGCCTAATTATAATCAATAGTGGTTCTAAAGTCAGAATAAACAGTAGAGGTGAAAGGGGGCATCCCTGTCTCGTACCTTTTTGTATATCAATTTTCCCAGTCATTTCACCATTGAATAATACTCAGGCAGATTGCATAGTGTAAATTGTTTGTATAGCTCTTACAAAATTTGGTCCAAATCCCATTTTAATCATCTGACATATTAAAAATTCCCAACTAACCATGTCAAATGCTTTCTGAGTGTCAAGAAACATTGCCAACTGTTTGCTAGGGTGCATCTCATAATATTGCAACGTATTCATTACTATTCTCAAATTATTTCTTATTTGCCAATTTGGAAGAAACCCATTCTGATCTGGATGTATAAATTCTCTTAAGAAAACTTTAAGCCTGCCTGCCAGAATTTAGGAGAAAATTTTATAATCTGCATTCAATAGTGAAATGGGTCTATAATTTTTAACCAAGGTACGATCTGAATCTTCCTTTGGGATCAAAGATATATAAGCCTCTGTCCATGACTGGGGTATTTTCCCTTCACTCAAAACCTCATTAAATAAATCTTTTAAATGGCCACTAAACATTTCCAACATCTCTTTATATAATTCCGCCAGGAGTCCATCCATTCCCGGGGTTTTCCCATTTGATTGTTTCTTAATTGCCTCCTTTATTTCCCC
>JAKJMR010017792.1:494090-506166 GCA_024449315.1 Daboia siamensis
AACCACTTTGGCAAAATATGAGTCTTAATCACTGCGATTCGTCCTAGGATTGAGAGTTGAATGTTTTTCCAGCTGTCTAATTTCTTCTCCATCTCAGTCATCAATTTTTGATAATTTAATTCCTTTATAGATGGACACCTTGAAGATAGCCAAATACCTAAATATTTAACTTTTTTAACTATTTGGATCCCCATCACCTCTTGTAATTGTACCTTGGATTCAGTTCCAATATTCTTTACCAAAAATTTAGTTTTATCTCGATTAATCTTTAAACCTGCTACTTCTCCAAAGGCACTAATTTCCTCCAATAATTTAGGGCCTGATTCCAGTGGGTCTTCCAAAACAAAAACTAAGTCATCAGCAAAAGCTTGAAGCTTATATTGCTGATCATTTATTTTTAATCCTTTAATATTATTATTTTGCCTAATTATAATCAATAGTGGTTCTAAAGTCAGAATAAACAGTAGAGGTGAAAGGGGGCATCCCTGTCTCGTACCTTTTTGTATATCAATTTTCCCAGTCATTTCACCATTGAATAATACTCAGGCAGATTGCATAGTGTAAATTGTTTGTATAGCTCTTACAAAATTTGGTCCAAATCCCATTTTAATCATCTGACATATTAAAAATTCCCAACTAACCATGTCAAATGCTTTCTGAGTGTCAAGAAACATTGCCAACTGTTTGCTAGGGTGCATCTCATAATATTGCAACGTATTCATTACTATTCTCAAATTATTTCTTATTTGCCAATTTGGAAGAAACCCATTCTGATCTGGATGTATAAATTCTCTTAAGAAAACTTTAAGCCTGCCTGCCAGAATTTAGGAGAAAATTTTATAATCTGCATTCAATAGTGAAATGGGTCTATAATTTTTAACCAAGGTACGATCTGAATCTTCCTTTGGGATCAAAGATATATAAGCCTCTGTCCATGACTGGGGTATTTTCCCTTCACTCAAAACCTCATTAAATAAATCTTTTAAATGGCCACTAAACATTTCCAACATCTCTTTATATAATTCCGCCAGGAGTCCATCCATTCCCGGGGTTTTCCCATTTGATTGTTTCTTAATTGCCTCCTTTATTTCCCCTTCTGAGATCTCTGAATTCAAAATTTGTTTTACATTCTCAAGAACCTCCTGTAAATCCACCCTTTCTAAGTAACTTCCAATCCTTTCTTCTAAAATTGGGTCTTTCTTATACAATGCAGTAAAAAATTTCTGAATCACCTTTTTCTTTTGATCATTTGATCCCACCATATTTCCCATCCCATCCTGTAACCATTCTTTTTTTTCGCGATTGCTCGCTTCCTAAGCCTATAGGACAACCATTTTCCAGCCTTGTTGGCATGTTCAAAAAAAAATTGTTTATTCCTTTGAATTTTCTCTGTTAATTCTTGTTGATCCAGGAGGGAAATCTCGTGTCGCGTAATATCTTTTTTCTCCCTCGCTATTACTGAGGATGGGTCTTTCTGAAAAGCCTCCTCAGCCTCTGTCAACATTCCCATCAACTCCAATCTCTTAACCCTCTCTTTCTTCCACTTATATGCCGAATACTTAATTGCTATCCCTCGAATCACTGCTTTCGCAGTGTCCCATATAATTTGAATTGGTGTATCTTCCCTTCTGTTCTCCCGAAAAAGTATCCCATTTCCTGGTTCAACAAGTTTTTGAATTGTTCTTCTTTTAAAAGAGCTGCTCTCATTGTCCATCTATACCTCTTCTTTTCTCCTTTCCAAACCAAAACTAATGGGCTGTGATCTGCCCAGTCATTAGTCGTAATCTCTATTTCCCTAACCATCTCTTTCAATTCATGGGATGCCCAGATCATATCAATTCGGGTCCATGTTTGATGCCTGGGAGAGAAATAAGTATATTGCCTCTCTTCCCTGTGAAAATCTCGCCATATATCACATATACCTAATTCCTCCCTCACTTGATCCCACACCTTAGGCAATGTTCTTTTTACCCCTTTAAGTAAACGTTGCCCCGGGGTATAGTTTTTATCAACATCTACTATTGCATTGAAGTCTCCTACGATGTATATATGCTCATATTCTAACCCTGCTATTACTTTATATAAACCTTGAAAAAAGGCATACTGATTACAATTTGGTGCATACACATTTACCAATAAGATTTTCTTCTGAGCCAATCGAAGTTCTACCATCACTACTCTACCTTCTGTATCTGAATACACCCAGTGGGCCTCAATATTTCGCCGGATGTAAATCACTACTCCCCTTTTCTTTTGTTCTGCCAGGGACACAAAAGCTTCCCCCAATTTTGGACACGCTAGTACATTCTGTTGGCTTTTAATAATATGGACTTCCTGGATACAAATTATATCATATTTTAATTTACAAAATTTGGACCAAGTTTTTTTCCTCTTAGTAGGAGCATTAAGACCATTAATATTGACAGAAAAAAGGCGAACCTCTTCCTGAATGTCACTGCTTCTCTGTATTCTTTATTTTTTTTGCTAACCATGTCTCCATTTGAGGCCCCGAGCCTCCCAATTCCCCAGCATCTTCCTTATCTATACTCTTCTTTTCTTTTAATCCTCCACTTCTCCCCTTGGAATCCAATTGAACTTCTTCCTGGCTTTTGCCTTCTAACTCCTCCTCACTCTCCTGATTGAACTGAGATTCAAAAAATACATGGGCATCCTGTAAGTTATCGATACGATATCTCTTGTCCTGCCACATAAAAGCCAATCCCTCTAGAATCAGCCATCGGTAGCGAATGTCAAATTTCTTAAACTGAGTTGTTAGGAAATCATATTTTTTCCTCTGATCTCTCACTCTTCTTGGTAGCTGCTTAAGAATAATTACTGATCTTCCTTTAAAGGATATAGTCTTCTCTCTTGCTTTCCTTAGGACCTGCTCCCACACTGATGTTTTATTCAGTCGGACATGTATCTCTCTCGGGAGTTTGTTTCGACGTGCATAACTAGTGTAAACCCGAAATACGTCATCTATATCCCTCAACATCTCTTGTGGGTTCACCTCAAGCACTCCAGCCAAAATCTCTGTCACAATGGTTTCCAACTGCTCCTCTCGGTCCTCTTCAATATTTTGTAAACGTAGGAAGAAGGCAGATTTATCTAATTCGAGGGCAATTATTTCATCCTCCAGGCGTTTATTAGCTATAATCAACCGGTGTTCCATACTTTCCACTTTTACATCTGTCTTATCCATTCTAGTTTCTACCACCTGGATCCATTCCTCTTGATTCACTACCATTGTCTGCATTTCCTGGAGCTTCGTATGTATACTCCTTATTTCTCCCTTTAAACTTTCCATCTGGTTACCCATCTCAGCCTTCATTTCCTTCTTTAACTCCTCAAATCCTATAGCTGTAGTCTCCTGATTTTTCAATATTAAGTCTTGAAGTGACTTAAACATATCTTGAACTCCCTGTATAGATAAAGCATCTTTATTCCATGTCACTGTCTCATCCGAAAATTTGCGAGCTGTCAGGGGTATAGTTGACGGGGATTGTGTGGGCACAGGCACTATGGTCTTCTTCTTGGCGAAAGTTGTTATGGTTGCCATTTCTGTTATTCTTTGGTGCTCTTCCAAAATAGCCTACACTTACTCAATCTCCAAGACTCCTCCCCAAGCACATCGTACTCTCAATATTATCCTAATCACCCAATTTCTTCTCTATTAAAGTAGAGGTTAGATATGTTGTTATTATATAAGACATAAAAAGAAAAATATAGAGAGAATATAGTAAATAGGCCCTATCAATGGCAAAAAAGAAAGAAAATAAGTAATAATATGAATAAGCCAATATTCAAAAAAGGGGATGTAACCCAGTTCAGTATATTTAAATTCCTTATTCTTCAAGGAAGTGTGGCAATCCAATTCAGTTCAGTTCAGTTCCTCTTCTCTGCTGACAAATGTTACGATGTTAAACCTCCAAGAAAGAAGCAGGGAAAAACAAACAAACAAACAAACAAACCCGATGCCAGATCAAATAGAAAAGGGGGTCTCCAGGCTGTTATGCATTAACGAATTAACAAATCACCATCGAGATCCCAGATATTTCAAAAGGAGAAAAAAAAAAACTTATCAAAATTTAAAGAAAGAGTCTGTCCATCGAAGAAGAACACCAAAGAAGTAACTGGAATCCTCAAATCAGCCTGTGAGTCTCTGTAAGGCGGCTATTGTTAAAAGCCTCTATTGTCTGCCGCTTTAATCAATTAAGGCTGGATAATACTTCACGCTGCTCACCTCTCAAACGATCAACAAACGAAGGCGGGGATTCTCATTCTCTTTTGATATTCACTCTTAACTCAGCCTGGAACACCAGTAGCTTCCTTCTAAATTGCTGAGTCACAGCTCCAGGGCAGCCATTCTTCAGGTGCCTTCTCTCAATACCGGCACCACGGGAGGATTTCTCACTGCTAAGCAGGGATTTTGCAAGTTCCCTGCAATTGCCGAGCGTCCTCTCTTCTTCGCCTGCTGATCCCCAGCTGCGATGGCTATGTAGAGCCGCACAGTATCGGGAAAAAAAGCTGCGATCCGAAGAGATATTCCAGGACCCACTTGTCTGCTGTGACCTCAGCCCCGGAAGATATTTGGAATTGTTCCTAATTCCTTGCACCTTGATTAAGGGCCCAGTTCCAGCTGAAGAAAAGCAGCCTGAAAGCCTAATGCTGTCACCACCATGTTTCATTTTTGGTGATGTACAGTTGAGCCAAACATACTTTTAGGAATTATGGCCTAAAAGTTCAACCTTCATCTTATTAGATCATAATATATTTTCCCACATGCTTTTGTCAGATTTGATGTAGTTTTGGAAAATGCAGCCAGGCTTGGATAAGAAAAGGCTTCCATCTTGTCACCCTATTTCACATCCCAGACATATAAAGAATATGGGAGACTACTGTCATATGTAGTACACAACAAGTTTGTAGAAATTCCTGCAGCTTCTTGTTGCTTTAGGCCTCTCAGACTAGTTTTCTTCTTTTTGCATCAATTTTGGAGGGACATCCAGTTATTGGTAATGTCACTATTGTGCCTTTTTCTCCACTTGATGATGATTATCTTCACTGTGTTCCATGGTATATCCAATGCCTTGAAAACTTTCCAACAATGAAATCCCTTTGATGCTTTGTGTATTAAGCACATTGAGCTACAAGTGTAATCCACAATTTTCAGTCTACAGCTACAATCTATGCATCCTTCCATTTAAGATTGATATTTTTCAGATCTTTCTGAAATGTTTGGCACCATATTTTCCTTGGCCTTCCTCTTTTTCTCAGGCCATCTAGAACAGCTGAACTATACAGGCTTGATCAGAGTCACTTTAACTGATGGCAGATATATACTGATTACTATTTAAGATCACTTTGAATGTGACTGGTTAATTCTGAACACAGCCACATCCCTACTTATAAGAGAGTAAATTTTGTTGTAAATTTTTATTTTCCAATTGGTTTTTAATTGAATTATACAGCTTATATATTATACTAAAGGCATAAAAATTCTGAAGTGATTTATCTTGGTCTGATTTATTTATATCTCAAAAATCTGGATTTTTTTACTGAAAAGTTTTAAAATACATTTTTGAAACATATACCCCATCTACCCCACCCCTCTCCCCATCCCTCCCATCCCAACACACACACACCCCGACTTCCCAGAGCCGAATACAGGGTATTACATCATACAATCTTACTCTAAAATATTCTAATTACTATAATTACTCTTTAAACTCTATCGCACTTTAACTCTCCTTAATCATAGAAAAGAAAAATAATATAGCCTCTAATTACAATAACTAATAACTATTCAAATACTAAATGATACTTTGTAGTCCCATATTTGTTCCCAACAATTGTAAATCTCTTATTATAAAAAATTTGAATAATCTCATTTCTTATCCTGCTCTTCGTAAAATACACCACCACATCTCTTGGCAATTTCCTCTGCCTAGCAATCCAAGAGTTAACTCTGAAGACTTCATCTATCTCCCCAAAGAATTCTTCAGGTTTAAACCCCTAAATAGGTGCCAAAGCATCCACCAGCATCTCTTGCAAGTTCTCCTGAGAATTTTCTTTCAAGCCTCTGATCCTTAGGGCAAACTCCATATCTCTATACTGTATCATCAGAACCTCTTCCTCTGTTTTATCCATTTTAAATTCAGCTTCACCCATTTTCGCCTCCAACAACAAATTCTTCTTCCACCCATTCATTCAGAGTCTCAATATATTCTGCCAGCCCCTGAATTGCTAAGAGAATGTCCTCCCGCATTTCCTTGTTCTTCTCCTCAATAAGCTCAGCCACCTGTACAGTTATTTTTTCAGCTATTTTTTCAGACTGAGTGGCTAAAGCCACTTTTAAGGCATCTTGCAGACTGCTGAACAGGCGATGTCCCTGCACTTTTAGTAACAGGGATTCTAGGAGGCTTAGAAGCCATTTTAAAGGCACTTAACTCTCCGTTCACTCTTCCACTTCTCTTCTCCTTTAAGAACTAAAACCACATCTTGTAAGTTCAGGCAGAGCAAATTTAAAGTCCAATTCCTCCTCAATCTCCCAGCAAACACTTTCACTATAAAAAAAAAGTGCGAGAGGGGAAAAAAAGAAAAAACCCTTCACCTCTTACAAAAAAGGAAAAAAAGTTCTTCCCCTCTCTCCTCCCTATTCACTCAGACGCCATTTTCCCTCTCTTTTCCAAATAGTAAGCAGGACGAAAAAAGAATTGTTTTTAGAGGGTTAAAGCCTTGTACTTGCTGTTTATACGACTCCTGTCTCTGCTCTGCTGCAACAATGTTTCTAGATGTCAATCAAATCTGTCAGGAGTGGATTCAGCATCTTGTTCTGCTAACAGCAGAAGAGTCCTCCGCTCCAGAGACTCCCAGGCTTTGGGGGGGCCCTCACCCTTCAAGCCCCAGAACAAACGCTCTACCCCTACCTGGGAACTCCCCCTCCCCTCTTCATCCAAGGAGTGGGGTTTTCATACCACGGAGCAGCTGATTGTCACCTGCTCAGTGGTTTAAACAGAAACAAAGGGCCGGCGGTCGATTCCGACATCCGCAACGCTGGAGAGCCACCCACAAGTCTCAAAAATCTGGATTTTTAACAGGGCTGTATAAAGTTTTTATATCCATAGTAGCTGTTCATAGTCCCTTGATATTATTTTCAGGCTCTTTGTTGTATTAATCATCCTAAAATGAACAATCAGTGGACATGATTATTTTGGAAAGCCTGTCTGTCACATCTTTGATCTTTGCACCTGAGAGACAATATACTTCTCTTGATACATTGTCTGGTGTACAACTTACTAATTCTGATCCTTTGAGCAGTGAGTCACCTATCACAAAGACGCCCCTTTTTTCTTCTCAGAAGTATGAGCTACTTTTCTTCCTATCATTGGAATACTTGAGGTCCCTTCTCCAGGTGTCTGCATGTTTTCTTCCAGGGGGAGGATGTGAAATTAATTGCTCAGCTCCAGTGGAGCTGGATTGGATTGGACTGTTCTCAATGATTTAGTCCTCTGAATGACATGTTGCTATTGGTTTATCTCTGTGGATTCGTTTCTCCTGGTAGTTGCTTGTTCCTTACTATGTGCAGTTTGAGCTTTACTAGGAGTTCCTCATTTTCTTGATTGAGTTTAAAGGTGGCTAGATTTGCCTCTAGGCTCTTTACTATTTCTTCCAGTAATCTAATTGGTTTACATTTGATGGAAGTGTAATTTGGGTTCTGTATGGCAGAGGTCCCGAACCCCTAGTCCGTGGCCCAGTATTGGGCCAGGCCCATTGGGAATTGCACCCACAAATGGCAGGTGAGTGCACAAAGCTGCATTTGCACAAATGGCATTCCCACACACAAAGAAATCCCCTCTCTCCTGCTGCCAGTCCACAGAGTTGGAAAGGTTGGAGACCACGGAATACAAGAATAAACTCTACATCATGACATACAGTATGCACTTTACCAGTTGTCTGTTTTTCCATGTCTGTTTTTCTTTTTGCAAATGCTCTCTGTAGTTTTAAGGAGGGTCTTTTTTTCCCCTTCCCCACCCCTCCTCTCATTAACAATATTTTCCTTTCTCCATTTGTTTCAATACTAGACTCTTGGGTCATTTCACTCTTTTAAAAATTAAAAAAAAATCCTTGCTAAAGGCTTGGAATTAAAAGTCTTTGAAAATACTGGTATGATGGGGAACCTACTGAAATTTCTTCAATTGTAGTTTCTTACCTCTTGCCTGGGCTTATATAGATACAGTTGTAAAGTATGATGGGTAAACATATCTTCTGCATCTCGAATGCTTTTCCTTCTCTGCTCTAATGCTTGCATATCAAGGCAGACAGAACTGGCAGTTTCTCTCCTAAAGTAAAATAAACATTTAACAATTGCTTTGTTCATGAGATTTAACAAATAAAACAAGCCAACAGTCTTAAAACAAAAACATTTTTAGAATCCAAGAATAAACTCTACATCACGATTTTTATAAAAAATAAAACAAATCCCTATAAGAAAATAGCTTCATAACAGAAAATCAGGATACTGGAAAAAAACAAGAAGTCACTTGATTTATTTTCTTTAAAAGTCTAGATTTTAGTGGATAGGAAATATTTTGATTTTTTTAACATTATGGAGAGTTCAAATTAAAGTATGCAAACATATGCTGTAATAGTGAACAAACTTTAAGTAAACTCCACAAACAACAGAAAGGAAATTAGGCATAGGGCTGTGGTACACATCTACTGAAATTGCCCAGTAAAAGTGAACTTTCAGATTTTAGAAATATTGTTTAGTTTAAATCCTTAGGAAAATGTGAGATACTGTTAGAGAGCAATAACCCAGTCAGGAGGAAAGATCAAACAGGTAATTAGCATGGACTTGTTACAAAAAAAACAAGAGGGCAAGACCTGACTCTCCTTGAATGCCTTTGAGCCTTATCTAATCAGGTGAATCTGCCAGTCTGGAAAGATTCTTGTGAATTTAGCACAGAACAATAAAGTAGCTAGTGTGAGTCTGGTCATTCATACCTGACAGAAACAAATATAATAGTACAATCCTGGTTGGGTGGGAATAGTGTGCCTAACTGGCATCATCTTGCAAAATCAAGCACTTTGAAATAAGTGATTTTTAAAAAATAAGTCTGAATCTTTCCTATTAAAACCAAATGATCTGAAAGACATTAAATGCAATATATCTGAAACTGTATGTTTCTTACCCAGACTTGATATTGAAAATCTACTTATAAAACCAGGGCTTAAATATTTATTCCACCTACAGCAGTTGGGTGACAGAAGTCTCTCCCTTCATTTGGTTGATAATGCTGAAGTCCACATTGGCGGTGTGTTCAATGCTTGGAGAGCGAATGAATGCCAACGAACCTCTTTGCTCTCCCTGTTCAATAAAAAAATACACACACACAGGTTTTTAATATGCTAACGTACCCCAAATTACAAAAAGGCAGTAGTTTTTATACACTGTTTCTATAGAGTTGTCTAAAAAAATACTTCAGCATTATATACTCTGCAACTATAATAATTATACATTACTTATTATGATTTGGGTTGCAATTGAAGAAAACATAAAACAAATTTAAATTCCTTTTCATTGTCACTTCACAGCACTTGCACCTAGGCTTTTGACATAATGGGAATTTTTTGCCTTGATGATGTGAATGCATGTCACTCTACATTAGCATGGCAAAACATCATCAATCTGCCCCAGGTTTGAGACTTCCAGGGATAGTAATGGCAGACTGAAGATGACTATAGCAAAAAGAGGAACTGGTGAATAGATTGGCTCCTAGAAATTCCTTTTGTGATCCACAATTTTGCCCAATATAGAATCTCCCTGTGAGGAGATAATAAAAGAGTGATCTTCAGTAGCTTGGAGAGCAATAAAGCTGGGAGGAAAAATCATCTTGCCCAAGTTGCAGTTTTGTACCTTCAAAGTGACACTGACTACATCTACTTTCTCTTTTAATTAGTTTAGGAAACTACTTATTAGACTTTCTAAATTTTAAGAACCTATTTTAAAGCCAAGTTTCATTACCCTGAATGAAAATAGTTCTATATAGGTTTAAGGATTAAAATGACTTTAACTTTGGGAAAACAGAAAAATATGGACTAGAATGTTTATTCTGGAAAGTTAATAGACTTGATCTATGTGAAAGAATATTTTCTGTGAGGTGTTTTAAGTTTTTATAAATAATATAGATTTTGAAATAAATTTAAGAAATCCTCTTTTGAGAAAGTTTTGCAGCAGAAAGATCAGTTAGAAACAACTGAATTGTTCCCTTTGCCCAGTTTCAGCCACATCTCACATATGGTTATTTGTGGCACAGGGCCTCTGAAAGCCATTCAGACTTCTTGGATGACAACTATTCTCATCTATCTGCTTTGGAGTTGTAGCTGGTGCCAAACTACAAACCCAAACCCAAATATATCTGAGTCTATCCAGGTTTTATCTATATGTGCCATGTTAATTGCCTCAACTACTATAAGACACAGATGAAATGAACTTTGTTACATATTGATTTTTTGTATCAAAGCTGCTGATTTGTGTAAAGGAGTTGTTGATACAGTTTTACAGAGGAATTATTAAATTTGTCATTTGTACTTCTACAGGTGAAATTAGAATATCGTGCAAAAGTTCATTTATTTCAGTAATGCAACTTAAAAGGGGAAACTAATATATGAGATAGACTCATTACATGCAAAGCAAGATAGTTCAAGCCGTGATTTGTCATAATTGTGATGATTATGGCTTACAGTTCATGAAAACCCCAAATCCACAATCTCAGAAAATTAGAATATTGTGAAAAGGTGCAATATTCTAGGCTCAAAGTGTCCCACTCTAATCAGCTAATTAAGCCATAACACCTGCAAAGGGTTTCTGAGCCTTTAAATGGTCTCTCAGTCTGGTTCAGTAGGAATCACAATCATGGGGAAGACTGCTGACCTGACAGTTGTGCAGAAAACCATCTTTGACACCCCCCATAAGGAGGGAAAGCCTCAAAAGGTAATTGCAAAAGAAGTTGGATGTTCCCAAAGTGCTGTATCAAAGCACATTAATAGAAAGTTATGTGGAAGGGAAAAGTGTGGAAGAAAAAAGTGCACAAGCAGCAGGGATGACCGCAGCCTGGAGAGGATTGTCAGGAAAAGGCCATTCAAAAGTGTTGGGAACTTTCACAAGGAGTGGACTGAGGCTGGAGTCACTGCATCAAGAGCCATCACACACAGACGGATCCTGGACATGGGCTTCAAATGTTGTATTCCTCTTGTCAAGGCGCTCCTGAACAACAAACAACGTCAGAAGCATCTTACCTGGGCTAAAGAAAAACAGACCTGGTCTGTTGCTCAGTGGTCCAAAGTCCTCTTTTCTGATGAGAGCAACTTTTGCATCTCATTTGGAAACCAAGGACCCAGAGTCTGGAGGAAGAATGGAGAGGCACACACTGCAAGATGCTTGAAGTCCAGTGTGAAGTTTCCACAGTCTGTGTTGATTTGGGGAGCCATGTCATCTGCTGGTGTTGGTCCACTGTGCTTCATTAAGTCCAAGGTCAACGCAGCCGTCTACCAGGAGATTTTGGAGCACTTCATGCTTCCTTCCACAGACGAGCTTTATGGGGATGCTGACTTCATTTTCCAGCAGGACTTGGCACCTGCCCCACTGCCAAAAGCACCAAAACCTGGTTCAATGACCGTGGGATTACTGTGTTTGATTGGCCAGCAAACTCGCCTGACCTGAACCCCATAGAGAAACTATGGGGCATTACCAAGAGAAAGATGAGAGACATGAGACCAAACAATGCAGAAGAGCTGAAGGCCGCTATTGAAGCATCCTGGTCTTCCATAACACCTCAGCAGTGCCACAGGCTGATAGCTTCCATGCCACACCACATTGAGGCAGTAATTGCTGCAAAAGGGACCCAAACCAAGTACTGAGTACATATGCATGCTTATACTTTTCAGAGGTCCGATATTGTTCTATGTACACTCCTTGTTTTATTGATTGCATGTAATATTCTAATTTTCTGAAATTGTGGATTTGGGGTTTTCATGAGCTGTACGCCATAATCATCACAATTATGACAAATCA
>JAKJMR010017792.1:506566-518429 GCA_024449315.1 Daboia siamensis
AGTTTCCACAGTCTGTGTTGATTTGGGGAGCCATGTCATCTGCTGGTATTGATCCACTGTGCTTCATTAAGTCCAGGGTCAACGCAGCCGTCTACCAGGAGATTTTGGAGCACTTCATGCTTCCTTCCGCAGACGAGCTTTATGGGGATGCTGACTTCATTTTCCAGCAGGACTTGGCACCTGCCCACACTGCCAAAAGCACCAAAACCTGGTTCAATGACCGTGGGATTACTGTGCTTGATTGGCCAGCAAACTCGCCTGACCTGAACCCCATAGAGAATCTATGGGGCATTGCCAAGAGAAAGATGAGAGACAGGAGACTGAACAATGCAGAAGAGCTGAAGGCCGCTATTGAAGCATCCTGGTCTTCCACAACACCTCAGCAGTGCCACAGGCTGATAGCTTCCCTGCCACGCCGCATTGAGGCAGTAATTGCTGCAAAAGGGGCCCAAACTGAGTACATATGCATGCTTATACTTTTCAGAGGTCCGATATTGTTCTATGTACACTCCTTGTTTTATTGATTGCATGTAATATTCTAATTTTCTGAAATTGTGGATTTGGGGTTTTCATGAGCTGTACGCCTTAATCATCACAATTATGACAAATCACAGCTTGAACTATCTTGCTTTGCATGTAATGAGTCTATCTCATATATTAGTTTCCCCTTTTAAGTTGCATTACTGAAATAAATGAACTTTTGCACGATATTCTAATTTTTCGAGTTTCACCTGTATAACTGTCTGGTTTGGTATGGGAGCCAAGCAGGATTCCAACAGATAGTTGGGAGAACTATCTGAATTATACAGAAAGAACAATTGCAACCACCCTAGCTTCCATACAAGATCTGTATACTGCATGGGTCAAAAGGAGGACTGAAAAAATATCTACAGAACCCTCACATCCTGGACATAAATTGTTTCAACTCTTCCTCTTGGGATACCACTATAGGACATTGTATGCCAAAACAATTAGATATAGGGACAATTCTTCCCCTTGTGCCATTACTCTGCTGAAAACCTTATGCTCACAGTACTGTCTAATGTCTATGTATATTTACCCAAGTGGTATGACTGTATTATTATTGTTATCCTTATTATTATCTTCTTTACTACATCCTATAAATATAAATATAATATATCCTCTTACTGGTATTATTATTATAATTATTATTATTCTATTGCTTTGCATATCCATTGAGAGCTTCTGCATTGGAGACAAATTCCTTGTATGTCTACAACTTGGCCAAACAATGTTTTTGTATTGTATGTGTTGTTTTGTGTTGCATTGTATTTATATTGTATTGCAATTGTAATTGCATTCTATTCTATTCTATTCTATTCTATTCTATTCTATTCTATTCTATTCTATTCTATTCTATTCTAGAGCTGGAAGGGACCTTGGAGGTCTTCTAGTCCAGCCCCCTGCTCAAGCAGGACAACCTATACCAGGCATGTCCAAAGTCCGGCCCGCGGGCCATTTGTGGCCCAGGGGGCGATTTAATACGGCCCTCTAACAGCCCTCCCTGCTCTGTGTAAATGCGGCCCTCCCACGGCCCTCCCTTCTGATTGAGGGCAGCAAGCAGAAGACTGTCTGCCACAGGAGGGAGGGCGGTGAGAGGGTGTTTCTGAGCAGCATATGGAGTTTTGGGTGCTGCCAGATCCCCTCCTTCTTTTCCCCCTTCTCTCTCTCTCTCTGTGTCTGTGTGTGTTGGACCCGCAGGGAACAGCTGGTAGGGAGGCGGCAGTCCGGCATTTCCCCCCCTCTCATTTGTATGTGTGTGTGTGTGTGTGTGTGTGTGTGTGTGTGTGTTGGACCCGTGGGGAACGGCTGGTAGGGAGGCGGCAGTCTGGCATTTTCCCCCCTCTCATTTGTGTGTGTGTGTGTGTGTGTGTGTGTGTGTGTGTTGGACCCGCGGGGAACAGCTGGTAGGGAGGCAGCAGTTCAGCATTTTTCCCCCTCTCGTTTTTGTGTGTGTGTGTGTGTGTCTTGGACCTGCAGGAAATGACTGGTAGAGGTGGTGGCAGTCTGGTGTTTGCATCTCTCTGTGGACCCGACACACACACAAAGGAGGGGGGGAACGCCAGACGGCCACCTCTACCAGCTGTTCCCCACAGGTCTAACACACACACACAGGAAGGAGGTAAACAACGCCGGACCACCGCCTCCCTAACAAACCTCTCCTGCGTGCGGAGAAATGCCCATTCCCTCTGCTGAGCCATCCCAGTTGCTTGCATTGCGGAAGGCAATCATTTGGAACGAAGACACGAGATTTGGCGGTTCTCTGCCCGCGCTGATCTCGCCCTCCTTACAGTCTCCCTCTCTTTGTTTCAGCTTGCTTTCTGCATTTGGGATGAAGACTCGAGAGAGGGAGACTGTAAGGAGCGCGAGATCAGCGTGGGCTGAGAAACGCCGAATCTCGAGTTTTTGTCCCAAATGCAGAAAGTGCTGATTTCGCGCTCCTTACAATCTCCC
Source organism: Daboia siamensis (assembly GCA_024449315.1). Taxonomy (NCBI): domain Eukaryota; kingdom Metazoa; phylum Chordata; class Lepidosauria; order Squamata; family Viperidae; genus Daboia; species Daboia siamensis. The sequence goes on from JAKJMR010017792.1 coordinate 509,042, forward strand.
TCTCTCGAGTCTCCAGTCTGTGTCCCAAATGCAGAAAGCAAGCTGAAACAAAGAGAGGGAGACTGTAAGGAGGGCGAGATCAACACGGGCTGAGAAACGCCGAATCTCGAGTCTTCATCCCAAATACTTGCCTTCTGCAACGCAAGCAACTGGGATGGCTCAGCAGAGGGAATGGGCGTTTCTCCCCACGCGCTGATCAGCGAGCGCGGAGAAACGCCGAACCTCGAGTCTTCATCCCAAATGTAGAAAGCAAACTGAAACAAAGAGAGGGAGATTGTAAAGAGCACGAGATCAGCGCAGGCTGAGAAATGCCGATCTTGTGTTCAGATTGTTGGGGGCAATCTCGCTCCAGCGTCTCAGCGAGCACTTGGGCCGCCCTGCTCCTTGGGGCTCGCTGCTGCCATGGGGGCCGGCTCGGGGATTTGTTTCTGCAGGTTAAATCGGAACCAAGCAGCAAGTGAAAAAGTTAGCAGCAGTAGCAGGAGTGGTTTTAATTGCCAAGCGTCCCCATGGAAGTCAATGGAGGCGCCGCGGCTGGCCTTTTGAGTTGGTGAGTGAATGAAAGCGAGAGAGAAACATTTTTTGAGCAGTGTGAATGAATGAGAGCATGAAAGAGGCTTTTTGGAGCAAAAGTGAGGGAATGAGAGAGCGAGAGAGAAGCTTTTGCAAACAAAATATGAGTGAATGAGACCGAGAGAGAAACTTTTCCAAGCAAAGGTGAGTGAATGAGAGCGGAGGGGCAGGGCGCCTGTATGTCTCCCCTTAGGCTCCACTGTTCTGTCAAGCCTCTTGTTTTGCACATAAAATACATTGTGAAAACTCAGCTGTCAGTTGATCTTATTGTTATAAAATGAAAAGTATGCCATTTGTAATTAACTTGGCATAAAATAATTCATTTGCATTTAATTGTAATTGTTCAAAGAATGTTCGGAAAAATGTTCGGCCCTCCAGCATGTTCACTTCATCCAATCTGGCCCTCTTTGAAAAAAGTTTGGACACCCCTGACCTATACTGTCTCTGACAGGTGAATGTCTAGTCTCTTCTTAAAAATCTCCAGTGATGGAGTGCCCACGATTTCTACTGGTTGATTGTCCTCACTGTCAGGAAGTTTCTCCTTAATTCCAGGTTGTTTCTCTCTTTGATCAGTTTCCAAACATTGTTTCTTGTCCTTCCATCTGGTGCTTTGGTGGCCCCAAAGATACTGAAACACTGCTATCATATCTCCCCTATTTCTTCTTTCCTTTAGACTAGCCAAACCCAAATTCCATAGCCATTCTTTGTATGTTTTAGTCTCCAGACCTTTGATTATCTTAGTTGCTCTTCTCTGAATTTTTTCACCATATCTTTTTTGTGATATGGTGACCAAAATTATCTGTAGTATTCCAGGTGTAGTCTTACTAGGGTTTTATAAAGCAGTAATAGTACTTTGTGTGATCTTGATTCTATGCCTCTGTTTATACAACCCAGGACTGTAGTAGCTTTTTTGTTTGCTGCTGCACACTGTTGGCTCATAGTCAAGTGATCATCCACTAGGACTCCAAGGTCCCTTTCACAGTTACTGTTTTGGAGCCAGGTCTTGCCCAGTATGTACTTATGCCTTTGGTTTTTCCTGCCTAGATATAAGACTTTGCTTTTCTCCACACTGACACTCATTTTGTTGGATAGGGCTCATTATTCAAGACCACTAACGCTCCAGTGATCAACTACGGATGAATATTGTGAGCTAGAAGATGACATCAGTATTCAGTATTGCTTCTGCTTTTCCCATCGGCGCAGCTCTCAGATTCCTGCTATTTTTTTCTGCCTGTCACCACTTGAATGATATTGGCTATCCTATCTCCTTCATCTTGTTGAAAACATGAGGACAGAAAGGAGTGAAAAGCAAAATAATATTGTTGTATATTGTAGAAATGGACAACCTGTGGTCTCTAGGTCCCATGCTACCATTTGTGAGCCCTCATCTGTGCCCAAAGATAGCCAGTTAATATAGTGGTTAAGGCACCAGGCTAAAAATTGAGACACTATGAAAGCCAGCTGGATGACTCTTTCAGCTCTAGGAAGTGGGCAATGGCAAATCATTTCTGAAATCTTGTCCCCAAAACTGCAGGACTTGTTCAGGTAGTCACCAGAAGTCAAAACGGACGAAAGCACAGATACACACTTAAGCTCGGAAGTTGTACTATTTCAGCGAATTTTTCATATTCTGAATGGCTTTAAGTGAGATAATATGAGTACTTTTTCCAAAAAAAATTCTTCTATTTTATGTTTACCTTTATTCCATTTTTAAAATTAGAAAAATTGGTTAAAAAAGTTTGGCTACATCTCTTAAGTGAATCACACTATAATCCAATAATTTTGTGTGAGCATTTAGAATTTTGGAAGATTGAGTCGAGGTCCTCAACTTCATAAAATAGTTCATCTCTGTTGTAGCAATGTAGTATATATCCAATCAGCTGGAGATATATTTTCTTGGGAAAGATATTTTTTTATACAGAACAGTGATAATTGTGAGATTTTCACTTTTCTGATATCTATGGAAGATTAAATTAATCAAAATTGCAACATCCAAAATATTTTTACATGCCTTGCTGATTATTTTGCTTCCCAAGATATATTTTCAATGGAAAGGTAAAAACAATGGAGCTGATTAGTGACTTGGATTTAATTCCAAAAAGCATGTTGTTTACCAATGCACACTGAAGCATGATTTTGGAATTGAATTGGGAGCACTGTATAACACTAAAAACTTCTCTCTTGGCCTTGTGCTGCTCAGCACTTTTGTTAATGATTTGGATGAGGATACTGAAGAATACCTATTAAGTTTGCAGTTGGGTGGGATGGTGACTACTAAAGAAGAAAAAGATTTTAAAAAATCAGGACAAGCCAGTACTTCCTCATTCCATAGGATTGCTTTTCATTTTTCTGCACAGATGGAAAGGTTTACATTTAACACTATTAAATTCCATCCTATTCAGTTGAGCCCATTCCTCAAAACCTGTGTTAATCTCAATTCCTTCAGCCAGTATAGACCACCACAGCGCTTAGGACAAAGTTCACTCCAAACTAAAGTAGAGGCATTATCTGTGTAGAACTTTTTGAATGTAATCATTCAACTAACTGAATCCATTCATTTAACAGCAACACCATATTTTACCATTCTATTAAGGGGAATATGATGAGATTCTTTCAAAGCCTTTGCTGAGGTTCTGATACATATCTTGGGCATTCATAAGCCTATCAAAGGACATAAGGTGAGTCTAGTATGTTTTGTTTTGGTAAGCTGTTTGTTTTCAGTATATCCAATGCTTAAGTATGGTGTATAAATCTGTCAAATTTGCAGTCCAGTTCTTTTTGTTTGCTCAGAAACAACCATCAACATTTCCAGTAGGAATTTAACTATGGTTACTATAATTTGCTCTTCATCTTCTCTTCCAGTAGATAAAGTTGAGAGATGAAAAAACAGCAGTGACTACTACTACTTAATAATCCCATGTCCAAATTTTAACAAAATAAGATGGTTAATGGGCTGGAGCATGGGGACAGATGTGCATTTTGTTGTTAAATCTTAGAAGGGAAATCCAAACAATAAATTAGAAAGACAGAAGTGGACTAGGCATCTAATTAAATTAGCCACCCATCTTGATCTGTGAAATGTGTGGCATATAAATTTACTCAATCAATCATCAATTACACCAATCATTTTCATGTGTTGGTTAAGTAATTAGAAGTTTAATCTCAAGTCATCTAGAATAGCTTCTAAAAGAGAATTGCTACCTGTTCTGTTAGAATACAGAAAAATGTGCGAAAATGTTTATCAATAAATAAGTAATCTTTCTTCAAAAATTAGGGCCAGGCTAGATTGTGCAGTGTTAACATATTACAAATTGATATATTACTCCATTATAAAAATATATAATTCAGTACTATTAAATCTTCAGTTTACAATCCTTTGTAAGATATGCTAATTTTATTTTCTATGAAATAATTGATATATGAATGATAACTTCCCTACCACAATAATTCTACAAAGCCCATCTTTCAAAAATTCAAACATCTCAGAAAAACCTCAAAGCTATGAGATTAATGGATTAAATCAAAGTTGCACATTTTTTTTCAAGAAAGGATTACATTTGCATTCTTGAAGAATGTAGAAGCCACACTGGGGCCAGGAGAAAAAATAATTTAATTTCATTTATCTTTCATTTAAATGTAAATTGAATCACATGAATCATATATTATCCTTCATAAAAATGTATTTGTATTAAACATTTAAAATTACAATAATTTTTAGAGTTTATCAGAGCCACGCTCAATTATTTCCAGGCTGGCAGTTAACTAAGGGCTCTCGTTCTTTCTCTCTGGATTAAATAATAGACTTTCCCATTGTACAATTTCGTAATATATTTTTGGAGCTTATTTCAAACTGTAATAAAATTTATTACAAATTTATAAGTACAATCAAATTTAGACAATAAAGAGTGTATTTTCACATACTCAGATTTCCCACTAAAACTAGTGGAATGAAAATGCTAGAAGAAAGAGTATATACGGGGAGGCAGTTTTTTAAAAGTCAAAGTGCAACTATTTCATTGAAGCTACATTTCACATTTAAAAGGGATAGAGCGTCAGTGAATACATCTTTGCTTTCTTAACCTTCTGCACGTATATAACCTTAGCTAGGAGATTCACATCCAGTATCAATTTAGCACTGAGGGATGGAGAGGAAAAAAAGAAGTAGCATTTTTGTAATTATAAAATTACCTCAGCCACATAACTAATAGCATCCTTCATGTTGAGCTCACGGAAAACTTTAAGAATACGATCTCTAGTTTTCTGAGCAGATCTTCTCATAAGTACTTTGCTCAGGATTTGTCTGTCAAAATTGGTCCATCTAATGATACAAAGAGATAACATGCAACAGTCATATATTAAAAGGATATGTTGAAATCAATAGAACATTAAAAGAAACTTTTAAAAATAATATTTAGTTGGGAATATAATATTCACAAGTCTTCCTATATTGATAATGATTTGTGAATTGTAATTGCTAGGTAGCAAAGAATTTTTTTTCATGTTAAGGATCAGACAGTCTATGGTCTATATGCTCAAATTTGGCATTGAAAAGTAGAAATATAAAATATGAATCTAAGTAATTAAACAATCCTACATAAATGTTTATCATGTTATAAAATATTTTCAGATGAGCAGGATTTCCATGCCAAATTCATCTTTACATTTTGTAGCATTTTGTGATATTCAGTTTTAGCTTCATGTCTGATATATGACCTATAGATCCACCTGTACAGTAGATAAAAGCAGAAACTGAAAATAGTTTATAAATGTTGTTCAAAAATGTGTGAAAAGAGGAAAATGAATCATCTTTCTCTTTAATACACAAATATTACTTAAGATATATGTCAGAACATCTCATTGTATAATAAAATATTCTTATTCTACAATACATAAACTATAGAGGTATGAAACAGCAAAATTAATGACATTGTTTTAAGCTCCATATATAAGCAATAACAGTCACATTTATAAGAAAATAGATTTGAAAACTATTTGCAGAGTCTAAAATTACTGAAATTAACAGGGGTGTCAAACTCAATTTCATCGAGGGCCGCATCAGCATTGCGGTTGCCCTCAGGGGGCCGGGTGGGTGTAGCCTGGGTGGGCGTGGCCTACTGGGTGGGCGTGGCTAAAGTGTGTATGGCCTACTGGGTGGGCGTGGCCAGCTCTACATCGTTCGCATCAAGGGTGCCTATGGGGGCCTGGGCAGGAGTGGGACAGATCTGAGGGTCTCTGGCAGAAGGAGGGTCTCTGGGCCAGGGCTAAGGCAGTGGGGGCCATTCCCTCACTGTTTCCAAGATGGCTTTGGGGGCCACATGAAACCACTTTGCGGGCCGGATCCGGCCCCCGGGCCTTGTGTTTGACATGTCTGTTTTAGAATGTAATCTTCACAAAATTAAATAGTAGATCCATAAGACAAACTTGAAGACAATTTCACAAACCTGGAAGTCTCTTAGAAAAGAGACTATTCATTTACAAACACAATATCAGCCTGAAAAAAAATCACCTCAAGGATGTTGTTTCATCATTCAATATTTTATAGATATACATTTCAAACTGAAATAATTATGGAATTTATAGAAATGAGAAACTGATACAGGAACCAGCCATAGGCTTATCATATTTTTTCAGAACCAAAACTGAAGCTCCCAAACCTTTTATTCTGCTATTATACCAATAAAGGAAATATGTGGGACTTTTCATGCAGTCACATAAAACTAACTGCTCAAATAAGGAATAAAATTTTGTGGCCAACTGAATAGAAGAAATAAAACAAACACAGGAAGAAAATGATTATAGAGGGCTCATCTTTTTGACTTTATTGTTCTCCTTGGGCTCCTTCATTTAAAAAAACCTAATCTTCATTTAACCTTATCTTTGAGTTTGTTGAATAACTAAATGTACTAGGAGTGCATTCCTCAACTTGGATATCCTTCTGAGTCTTCAGTTTCCAGAATTCTCAGCAATGCTGGTATAAGAATTTTGAAAAGCAAAGGACCAATACCTTTAAGAAATCTTTCTGATTATCTAGTGTGGGAAGAATCCAGAGAAATAAATTTTTTGGGAAATATTAAAAAGACAGAATATATTTCCTCAAAGGAATAAAGGAGAAGATCTTTAAAAAAGACAGAAACCAGCCCCTAGAAATGAGCCCAGTCCCTAGGTAGAAGCCAGCTTTTAGAAATGCAAATTCAATAATCTGTTCAGAAAGGTTGGAGCCTTCCAGCTAGAAACTGAAGAAATTAGGAAGACCCCTAAAATCTACATACACCACCCAAACTCTAAGACAAGACATAATAGGATTAACCCACCAATACCAAAAAGGCACACTCAGACTCAGGTCAAAATACATGACACAAGAAATGCAAAGCCATAAACAGGAACAGGAAACAACCTCAAGAGGTATAGAAGCCCACCACTCTGCTCCATGTGATCAGTTGTTTTTACAGAGCCATCTTTCTGTCTGGCTCTCCTCTTCAATAAATTACAACCTTCTTTCTAAAGCAATCTCCATTTTGATTATTCCCAGCTTGGACTGGACCCTGATGAAGATTTTTCTCTCAACAATTTGACACCCCTGATGGGACTCCAAGCTAACCACTCCAAGGGACTGAAACTAGTAAGCCCCATCTTGCAGGCAGCAGATTCCTTGTGTCTGTGGATGGGTTTCCCAAGCCCTGCCTATATGGAATGAGTATAGTAAAGGGAGTCTTGAGTTTGAGCTCAAGGGCTGCTTTGGAAAGGTGAGTACTTCTAAATTTTAATTTTAAAGCTCAGAGGAGCAAGAGAAATGTGTGTATGTCGGTGTGTTTGAGTGAGAAGACCCTTTTCCCAATCACAGTTGGATTTTGCTGTCTCTGGCCTTTCCTAACCACAGAAAGAATCTATTCAAGTGGCAGACTCTGGAAAGCATGGGGGTTTTGCCAAAGGACAGCACCTTTTGTTAGGGAAAAGGGACAGGCTGTGTGAAAATGGAATGGAAAAATGAGTGAGAGAATCAGATTTGGGCAACCAGCTGGTAAGGTCCTGAAAGCAAAGCCCTGAAAAAGGAGGGGTCCATACCTCTGGGAAGCAAGCAGAGGTCCTAACAGACTCTACTGAGTCTGAAAACTGAGGCAGGAAAAGGAAAAGGCCAAAAAGGAGGTGCCAATACTCACTGCAGGGTGCAGTGGAGTCCTCCCAGACCCCTTTTTGGTCCAAAAACTGATGGCAGAGTTCCCAGGGGAGGAGGGGTCCATTCTCTGTATAGGGAAGCAGAGTCCTCCCAGACTTTTTTTTTGTCTGAAAACTGAGACAGGAGAGAGGATTTCACTAGGGAGCCCAAGATTTGCCGGGACCTGGTGGAGCCAAATTGAATTCCTACATTGGTAATAGGGAAACATGGGATGCTCCAGCTCAAGGGTCAGGGTAGGCTTCCCATTGGAAAACTTGCTTGATGCCTGGGACAGGAGGCAGTTACCTGTCCAGGCAGGTATGAAAAAGAAAAAGGTGAAAGATTTGTGAATAATGGGCTTTGCTCAAGGCTTTGCTCTCTCTCTCTCTCTCTCTCTCTCTCCAAGCATGTTTAAAATTTGTGCCTTCCCTAATTTGAGCTAACTGAGATTTATAGTGGGAATGACCAGGATGTGTAAAACTAAGAATTCTGTTTTTTTTCCTGTTCTCTTTTCCTTGTCTTTGTGTGTGTATGTATGTCAAAGTCTTTGTGTGTGAGGTAAATGTAACTGTTAATTGTCTCTAATCCAAAGAGTAAAGAATTTTAAAATTTAGAAATTCTGCTTAAAATAAGCTTCTAAAAGGAAAATACCCTCACTCTGTTTGTCTGGCCAGCAAACAGGGTGAAGAGAAATGTGTTTTGTTTTGTTTTTTCTTCTTTCTCTGTCTCTATACTTGTAAGAACAGCCCAAAGTTGTCAGGAGGAAATGTTTTAAGTTCATCTACAGGAAAAGTTTCGTTCTTCCTTTTCTCTATGTGTTGTAAATGGGTTTTATCTGTCTATCCTTTTCCTGAAACATGAGGTATGTCTAACTACAAGAGCCTCATGAGCTTAAGTTTGCTTGTGTAGTGAAATAATCTTCTTAAGTTACTTCTTTTATCCTATCCGTAATCAGTGAAACTACTATGAAACTAACCCTGGAACACATAAGCATTTATTTTCAATCTCTAATGTGATATTTTTATCTAAACTGTGCATTGGTAATATTGGGCAAAATGCTGTCATGATGTTTCAAATTTTTTGAAAACAGATATAAAAGATAGCCCCTGGGCTATTGCACACCTTAAAATATTAGGCTTTTAGAATTATTTGGAGCTTTCAGCATTCCCAAGCTGCCCAGCATTTTCAAGTTGCAAGTCTTCAAGTCTTCTTTAACATGTTGCAAATTTTCAGTTTCAGAAGTGAGACTTATTTTTTTGTTGTTCTCTTACCAGAATCCAGCCTCTCTTTTGTCCTCATCTGTGGTGTCCCCATTTTGTCTGCTTATCTGTTTCTTTAACAACTGCAGTAACGTCTTTTCAAACTCTGCCTGCGAGCTTCCCCCCCCCCCCCATCTACTTCTCCATTTCTTATCTTCTGTTCTCCATGCCTTTGTCTGATCAGCAAAGCCTCTCCTGGGAGAGTCCACCAAAAAAGGGGGGAGGGGATTTTGTTTTCATGTTTTTCAGCACTGCACAGACAATCCCTGCAACCCTTGGAAGCAGAGCACACTGACCCAGATGCAGCCTCCATTCATTTGAGCCATAGAATTGGGTTTGAATCCAGCCATTCACTAGAAAATCACAATGTAACCAGAGTGGAACAGATCTTCATAGTCCTACC
>JAKJMR010017792.1:520119-539354 GCA_024449315.1 Daboia siamensis
TACGGTTTGCAAGGCATAATACTTTTTGCAATGCCAATAAACCAGGCAGATGGTTAGCTTATATGCTAAGAAAGAAGCAAAGGGTTTCTAATATAGACAAAATAGAACATAAGGGAAAGATTGTGTATCAACAGAATCTTATTAAGGAAACCTTTGTTGATTTTTTTTCTAAATTATATGCTAGTGACAAGATTAATGAAATGGACATTGATTTATATTTAAAAGACTTTAGCATCCCGGTTCTTACGCAAGAGCAAAAAGAAGAAATGAATCAGTTGATAACAGAAGAAGAAATATATTTGGCAATCAAACAGTTAAAACTAGGTAAAGCACCAGGCACCGACGGTTTGACTGCTGCGTATTATAAAAATCTACAGTTTGAGATGATAAAGCCATTAAAGGAACTGTTTCAGACAATTCAAAAAGGGGGAGGAGTGCCTCCGTCTTGGAAAACTGCTTTTATTTCTTTAATTCCGAAAGAAGATCAGGACGTTACTCAAGCAAGAAATTATAGGCCAATATCACTTTTGAATACGGACTACAAGATATTTGCTAAGGTTTTAGCTAGTAGACTGATGAGGGTATTGCAACAGGTAATCCATGATGATCAAACTGGGTTTATAAGTGGTAGACAAATGAAAAATAATGTGAGACATATAGTTGACTTGTTGGAATTTTTGGAAAGGAATAACCAGATCTCTGCAGCATTGATCTTTTTGGATGCTGAAAAAGCCTTTGATCAATTGGATTGGAAATTTTTGCTAAAAGTATTAGATAAAATGAATTTTGGGGATGAATTTTTACAACCAATTAGGGCAATATATCAGAAGCAAACAGCTCGAATAATTGTTAATAATAGTTTGACTGAAATGTGTAATATTGAAAAGGGCACGAGGCAGGGTTGCCCGTTATCACCTTTATTATTTGTTTTAACGTTGGAGATATTACTGATTAAAATACGGAATTCGGAAACAATTAAGGGAATTCAAATAAGAGATCAGGATTATAAATTGAGGGCGTTTGCGGATGATCTGGTTATTACGTTGACACATCCAGAAGATTCTGTTATAGAATTGATGGAGTTAATATCGCAATATGGAAAAGTTTCTGGATTTAAGATTAACATACAAAAAACTAAAATCTTATCTAAAAATATGACAGCATTACAAAAGGTAGCTTTAGAAAGTTTAACTGGATTTGAAATTGTTGAAAGGGTTAAATACTTGGGGGTATATTTAACACCCTCAAATGTTAAATTATATAAAAATAATTATGAAAAGTTATGGAATAAAGTGCAAAAAGAATTGGATAGTTGGAAAAAATTACAATTGTCATTACTGGGAAGAATTGCAGCAGTAAAAATGAATGTTCTGCCAAAATTTTTATTTTTGTTTCAAATGATACCCATTCTCAAAAAGGATTCAAATTTGGAGGAATGGCAGAAGGGTATTAATAAATTTGTCTGGGCAGCGAAAAGGCCACGGGTCAAATTTAAAATTATGCGGATACGCGTGAAAGAGGTGGTCTAAGAATGCCCAATTTTAAATTATATTATGAAGCTGCTGCATTATCAGCTATAAGTGATTGGATTAATTTGACACAGGGGAGACTATTAAACCTCGAAGGGCATGATTTGTTATTTGGTTGGCATGCATACTTATTGTATGACAAAAAGGTAGATAATGTGTTTAAAATGCATATTTTGAGGTATGCTTTGTTGCGAGTTTGGAAAAAGCACAGACAAAAGTTAAATTATGAGATACCGTTATGGGCAATACCCAAAGACGCAATAGAGAATATAAATGTTGGATTTAAACATGATGTGATTACATATAAGGAAATTTTGAGTTTGGAGAGGAATGTGTGGTGTTTGAAGTCATATAATCTTCTACGAGAAAAAAAGATTGTACAAACTTGGTTTCAATATGGACAATTACAAGCCAGGTGGAAAGAGGACCAGAAGATTGGTTTTTTAATGGATGATGAAAATTTGGTAAAACAAATTAGAAATCAGGGTCCAGCGCATATTAAACGGATATATCTTGCATTGATAGAGATTGACTCAGAAACAGAAATTGTTAAGGATTGTATGATAAAATGGGCACAGAATATTCAGGAAGTTATCACAATGGACACTTGGGAAAAGATCTGGGTGAGAAATATGAAATTTACGCAAGCTCAAAATTTAAGAGAGAATTTTTATAAAATGTTTTATAGGTGGCATTTAGATCCTAGAAAATTAGCAAGTATGTATCCGAATTATCAGGCTCAATGTTGGAGATGTGGTGATCAAGATGCAACGTACTTTCATATATGGTGGACTTGTAAAAAGATTAAAGCATTTTGGATTAAAATTTGGTGGAATATGCAGAAGATATTCAAGAAAAGGATAAAGTTTTGTCCGCAGTTGTTCTTACTGGGCATTATTACTGATACTACTGTGCTGGACATTAATTTGATGTTGAACTTAATTACGGCAGCGAGACTTTTAATAGGGCAATACCGGAAGAAGGAAGAACTGCCGACCATAGAGGAATGGACTTTAAAAGTTTCCAACCTGGCGGAAATGGCGAAGATTTCAGCATATTTGAAAGACCATTCACAACAACGATATATTGTGGAGTGGAAGAAATGGATTGATTACATCCAGAATAAATACGGGACTAAAAAGTTTCATCTAGCATTTGAATAAGTATATTGCTTGTAGTCAATTTATAAGAGCTAAAGTGCGAGAGATTTAATAGTTTATTGTTGTTAGTATATGGGAGTTTATGATTGGTTACTTTATTTTTATACCTTGTATCTAGCTCTGGGAAGTCCGGGGGGGGGAGGGGGGAAGGGGAGGGTGAGAGGGTGGGATAGGGTTGGGAAGGGTTGGGGGATGGGATGTAATAATTAAAATGTACTGAAAAAAAAAGAAGCACCCATCAAGTCTCCCTGATAATCTTCCGCCAGTAAAAGTGTGTCATCCACACTCTTATGGCACAAAGGGGGGGGAGGCGGTATTGCGGGAAGAATCCAGAGAAAGAAATATTTTGGGAAATATTAAAAAGGCAGAATATTATTTCCTCAAATGAATAATGGAGAAGATCTTTTAAAAAGACAGAAACCAGCCCCTGGAAATCAGCCCAGATTCTAGGTAGAAGCCAGCTTTTAGAAATGCAAATTCAATAATCTGTTCAGGAAGATTGGAGCCAGGAAGCTATTAGGAAGACCCTGGACCCTGATGAAGATTTTTCTCTCAACAGTAGACACCAACTCCTGCTTTCATCTATTCTTCCCTCCTTTTATGGATTTTAAGTTTTCTTGCTGAAATAGAATAGATTGAGCTTGTTTTCACTTCTTTAGACATAGTGAACTCAGCACTGTAACCTGCATGAAATTTCATGAAGAAAAGCAGACTGGGTTTTTGCTCTATAAAGATTAAAATGGATCATTCTTCCAGGAAAATTACAAATCCAGTATTACAAATTATACACTCAATATTAATGAGAGACAATGCAGAACTTGTCAAATCAATGAAGTAAGAGAGACCCAGCTTGTTATAGCAAAGGTACCAGACATCATGACTTGTAATCTGATCTTAGGCACAAAGCACTGGTGACCTTAGACTAATCACAGTAGCATACCATTGCTAGAAAGTGCTGGGACGAAAACTTCAAGTACTATTCCAGGCAATTGCCAGTGGTCAAGACTGAGTCAAAGGAAGGTAAGCATTCATCCACACACACATAAACAAACAAACAACAAACAAAAATTCTTCTCATAGGACATAGTAAAATTAAATATTAAGTGCCTTAAAAATCTTTACAAGCTAAGGTAATTGCAAAATAATTGAGTTAAGCTTAATAATAATGAATTTATTACTCATGGCCCATTTTGTATTTTTGCCAATAAAATGGTTTGTTATGCTTTCCTTGAGGATTTTTTTCCACTCCCTTGTGTGGCCATTAGCATTATTTTTTAAAAAAAATATCTGTGAAAAACAAATGTCAAAAAGAAAAGGAAAGGAAAAAAATGTACAAAATTATAAAATAAGGGGGGGAAAGATGTTTATGGAGGTTATCAATCATCGACATCATGGTTGTCCCAAAGGTGCTTTTCAAAAGACAACTGGACTTTCCTGTTTTTTTAAAAAAATGTTTTGTTTCTCATCCAAGAAACTGAACTTGAGCAGTGAAGAAGCTTCTTGAATGAGAACTGAAACATTTTCATCTATATATTTATTATATTTTATCAATAGGAATAAAATACAAAACAGAAAAACAAAACAGAAAACAATATATATCCAACAGTAACAACAAAAAAGAAAAAAAGTGTACATAAAAAGAAAAAAACGACCCAAACACCCAACATTAAACATATAAAAAATCCACCTGTTAAATTGTCCTCCCCTTACATAAATAAATTGATATCCAATTCATTTTTTAACTCCTGTGAAAACAAAGCTTTTTATCAAGTTTAAATTTTTCAAAAATTCTATAATAATAACCAGTCATAAGCAAAACCTTCACTTACTAATTGTTGTCTTGTCTTTATTTTAAGTCCCTCTTTTTCAAATGTCAATAAGTCCTGCTATGTCATCCATTTAATTTCTAATAACATTTCTCTTCTATGTAATGCTTCATGAGGAAATAACCAAAGTAGCATTTTTTTCAGTCAGTCTTCTTTTATATTTCCACCATACACATCTAATGAATTGCTAATAATATGATTCTTAAATCCAGGATTAATTTTTACTTTGTCATACCACAAATAGGCATGCCACCCAAATCTCAAATCAAAACCTTCAAGGTCTAGCAATCTCGAATTTAATTATCACCTTGTTTTCTATTTGTTTTCTTAATTTGTGTACTAACTATCTTCCTGGTTTATTTGCATGTTCAAAAAACATTGTTTCATATATTTCAATTCCTTTTCAGTATCTGAAACAGTCAGCAAAGAAATTTGTTGTGGCAGCAATTTTAGTTGATTAAGTATATTGGGATCCTCTGGTATTTTCTGAAGCTCTTTTTCTTTCAGTTTAATTTCTTGTAAAACTTTTTGAATTTTTCCATTCATCTTAATTACTATATTGTGTTGTATAAGATATCCTCTTATCACAGCTTTATAAGCATCCCAGACTGTTATCAAATTGATTCCCTTACCCAGATTAAAGTAATTGTGAAGTATCTGTTCACATTCTTTAATAATATATGGCCTCTGTAACAGAGATTCATTTAATTCTATTTGAAAGACTGAGAACCAAATTTAAGATGTAAGGACACTGGATTATGATCAGAAAAAGATTTAGGAAGAATATTAGCTTTAATTGTTTAATTGTTTTGTGGATCATTTTTTTTGTAGTACAGTTTATATCAATTTTGGAAAAAGATTTGTGTCTCTCTGAAAAGAAAGTAAAGTCTTTTGTCAGTCCATTTTTACATCTCCACACATCGATCAAGCCTAAAGTATCAGGCAGTTAAAAAAAAAGTTTGGGGCAGTTTCTTTAATTCCTTTATCAACGGATCTAACCAATTCTGGGGTTGCTATCTCATTGAAATCTCCAGTTACATACCAAGAATAGGTATGTAAATAGGAGATTAAATGTTCAGACAAATGTTTAAAAAGCATAGCTTTTTCTTGGGGTGGAACATATAATCCCACTACATTTTATTTCCTGTAATTCAATTTTCATGATTATATTTCTGCCTTAATCATCAGCCAACAATAAATATGGATATAATTGGAATTTTATATACAAAACTTGGCTGTGAAAGTTGGACCGTAAGAAAAGTTGAGCACCAAAGAATTGAGGCCTTTGAACTATGGTGCTGGAGAAGACTCCTGCAAATCCCTTGGACTGCAAGGCGATCAAACCGGTCAGTCCTAGAGGAGATCAACCCTGACTGCTCTTTAGAAGGCCAGATCCTGAAGTTGAAACTCAAATACTTTGGCTACCTAATGAGAAGGAAGGACTCACTGGAGAAGAGCCTAGTGCTGGAAAAGATTGAGGGCAAGAGAAGAAGGGGACGATAGAGAAAGAAGTGGCTGGATGGAGTCACTAAAGCAGTAGGCGTGAGCCTAAATGGATTCCAGAAGATGGTACAGGACAGGAAGGCCTGAAGGAACATTGTCCATGTCCAACACAACTTCGCAACCAACAACATATACAAAACTACCCCATTAATTAGCAGAGATAAATTCCAGATCCAAGGTCTTATTTATTAAATACTTTTGTCAGTCTCTTTGATATGGGTTTCTTGCAAACATATTATATCATAATATAATATTTTTTCAAATAATGAAATAACTTTTTTCTCTTTTATAGAGAATTTGCCCTATTAACATTCCATATCAAAATCTTATAATCCATCTGTTCTAAAGAGGAGGTTCCAAGCATTCCAGCTGTGGCTCCCATCTCCATAGCCTGTCCGAGATCAACATCAAATATCTTTTTGTCTTTTTCTTTCAAAACTATTTCTTGCAGTAATTGATATTTGTCTTCTGAAAGTTCTGATCCATATCTTTCCATAAAATCTTGTGATTTTGAGTCTGTATTTAGTCTATAACATTGATTTCTAAAAATAAAGATAATCCCTTCCAGTTTGTCCCAATGAAAGAGAATATTATTTTGTTTTGAGAGATCTGTCAGGAAGGAATATTCTTTATGTTTTCTTAATATTATAATAGGAATTCTCTAAATATTTGCACCTCCTTTCCAGAAATACTAAATCTCTGATGGTAATGCTTCTGAATTACTTGCTCTTTGATAGATTTTCTTACAAATTGGATCATAACAGCTCTTGGCAATTGTCTTCTGACTGCATATGCTGAATTTATACTGTAAATTTTGTTTATTTCTTTAGAGAAATCTAATTTCTCATCATGAAACCATTTAGTAATTTCTGTTACAATTACATCTCTTTGGTTTTGGATTCCTTCAGATAATCTTCTTAGGCTCAGAAAAACTTCCTTCTCTTTCAAAAACAATAATATGATGAGAGCACAACACCCCCTCTTCACCCCAAAGAGAAAATACCTTGGCAAATACAGGAAGAACCCAATACAAACTAGTCTGACTCAGCGGCAGCCTGAGGCTAAATAAACATTTAATACACACTGGCTACAAAATATCAAGTCTAAACCACAGAAATGCAGAACCCATTAACAGCAATTAGGATTGACAGGATTAAAATAGAAACACTAAAAGGTACATAATAATAAAATAAATCACACTGGATCCCTCCTGGGGCAAAGATTAACATTTTCCTAGACAGAATTTTTAAAGAAATTAACCTATCAATAGTGTCAGAATCCATTTATATTTCATTTCTAACTGTCTCTTCTGTGCAAAACCCTAATCTCACACACCCCCTTGGATTCTGCCATTCCCAAGGAGGAGAGGGAATAAACATCGAAGTTTATTGCTTCCACTTCCTTTCCTTAGATGTAACTTTTGTTTATTTTGCCTCCCTGTTACCCATCACAATAAGATGGATGAGAGGCAATTTCCCTCTCATCTTACGGGCAACTAAGAAAGGGGGTGGGGGAATCTGGTTTGTTTCTCTGGATGGAATGTGAAGGGGTGGGATTGATTCTGCTATGGATGGACTGATGTTTTTCCTTTTCCCACGAGGGGCTTACCACCTGGAACTTGGCTGATCTGGAACTGACCGAATGAAGTGAGGGGTGAAGTTTGCTTGGGGACACTTTAAAAATATCGATCTGTGAGAGGATTCCTCAGATCCTGTCTATTATACCCTCTATCATCTATAATTTAGTAAAAGTTTCTGCTTGGATAATCTTGTCTCCAAGAGTCTTTCTTTCTTAAGATGTGGATTGAAGTGGGTTCTGACAAATAAGACACTGACCAACAAATCAGAGAAGACAATTTTAAACTTGCGAATCAGAAATGACAGTTTTGAAAACCATGAAAGGGTATAAGGACTCACATTTGGGGACCATTCTATTTAGCTAGCTGAGGATTAATGCTGAATTGTCACTCAGTTTTAATCTGCATCATTAAACCTCTCTTTCTGGTAGCTGGCTTCACGTTCTATTTGTTCTTCTCTGCGCCACTTGTGAAAATCTTGGCTGGAAGAGCCTGAACGGGGGAGTTCCTCCCAACAATAGTAAATTTGAATTTTTAAAAAATCCAACTTTATATCTATCTTACCCAAACTGATCTGTATATTTTAAACATCTTCTTTGATTGGTTTCAACTCTGTTGATAATTCAAACTTTTTATCAGATTTTTCATTCACCTCTTATAGGATGTCAACTAAGACAAAACTTTTTCTCAAATACTTCCATAAGAAGCTTGACACTGGGTTCACATGACATTTTACTTCTCTCTTAGGTGGTATTTTACAAATGTATACAATTCTCTTACAGCCAGTTGCTTGGAGTAGAGAAGCAAACAAGAATCACAGTTCTTTTTTCAAGGATGGAGGGAAAATTCCAAGAGCAAAGCAATTGGCAAGGACAATAATATTGATATGCAAACTCCCAACATGCAAAGAAAAAAAGGGGATTTCTAAACTTTTAGCATAGAAAGCCGAGAGTTGTATACAAAATGTAATAAAAATAAAATGAAGATATAAAATCTTTTCAATTTGATAATATGTACAGTTTTTTGGTAAAAGTTCAATATGATTAGATCATTTAATCATTCTCTCAGTAGTCTAAGAAGACTTGTTGCTGTTTGCTTCTTCCATACAGAAAGATAAGTGATTTCCACTCATACCTCCAGTACTATAAAATCAATTAGAGTCCATGAGGGGGAAAGTATCCAAATTCCAGCACACAGCCAGCAGTTAACATGCAGAAAGAAAAGAAAAAAGAAAAAGCTTTGCAAAAAAGTGGGGTTAAAAACAGAGGCATTTTTCAAGAACAAAGACTGGGTGGAGAGGATGTGAGCTCCTTTGGTTGAGCTTACCAGGGAGATGAAATCCTCTGAATTTCACTTCCCTCAGCAAGGCACAAACCATCCAAAGAGTTTCAGATTGATTCCGCATTCCTCCTTTTCTGATCCAGGACTGAGTAAGCTACAGAGACAAGTTCCTAGCCACCAAACCAGCCATTTGTCTAGCAGAGAAAGAAAAAAAAGCACTGCTAGTTCAGAACATCATTTTCTTGGCAGAGCAAGAAGAGAAATATTTTTAAGAAAAAACTCTCTCTCTCTCTCTCTCTCTGTGTGTGTGTGTGTGTGTGTGTGTGTGTGTGTGTGTGTGTGTGTGTGTGTGTAGATTTAGGTGATAATTTACTATAGACAGGTTAACACTAAGATAGAAAAATGAGGGTTAGGTAGCAACATCAACAAATGGATTATAACTGGCTGACCAATCACACTCAGCATGTAGTCCTTAGTGGAACTGCATCTACATGGAGGGAAGTATACAGTGGGGTACCACAAGGCTGTGTCTTAGGCCCAGTACTCTTCAATATCTTTATCAATGACTTAGACAAGAGAATAGAGGGGGAACTTATCAAAGTTGCAGATGACACCAAGCTGGCAGGAATACCAATACTCAGAAAATAGGCTGAAGATACAGAAGGATCTTGACAGACGTGAACACTAGGCCCTGTCTAACAAAATTAAATTCACTGTAGAGAAAAGTAAGGCTTTCTATATAGGGAAGAAAATCCAAATACACGAGTATAGAATAGGTGGACCTGGCAACAATAGTAACTACAAGAGGGATCTTGGAGCCCTAGTGGACAATCACTTAAATATGACTGCCAAACAAGCCAATACAAACTTGGCTTGTTAATAGAAGGATTAAAATTAAGAGCATATAGAGTGTAAATACCACTTTATAATGCCTTGGTAAGACCATACTTCAAATATGGAATCCAGTTTTAATCACCACAATATTAAAATGATGTTGAGACTCTAGAAAGAGTGCAGAGAAGATTAACAAAGATTATTACAGGATTGGAGGATAAAACATGAAGAATGTTTTCAGAAATTGGGTATATCTAGCTTACTGAAAAGAAGTAATAGGAATGATATGATAGCAGTGTTCCAATATCTAAGGGGCTGCCACAAAGAAGAAGGGGTCAACCAATTCTCCAAAACACCTGAAGGCAGGACAAGAAGCAATGGATGGAAACTAATCAAAGAGAGAACCAATATAGAACTAAGGAGAAATTTTCTGACAGTTAGAACAATTAATGAGTAGAAGAACTTGCTCCAAGAACTTGTGGGTACTCCAGCACTGGAGGTTTTAAAGAAGAGATTGGATGACCATTTGTCTGAAATGGTATAGGGTTTCCTGCTTAAGCACGGGGTTGGATTAGAAGACTTCCAAGGTCCCTTCCAACTCTATTATTCTGTTACTGTTATCCATAATTGATAGTAGGGATAATGTTTCCTTCCAGTGTT
Source organism: Daboia siamensis (assembly GCA_024449315.1). Lineage (NCBI taxonomy): Eukaryota > Metazoa > Chordata > Lepidosauria > Squamata > Viperidae > Daboia > Daboia siamensis. The sequence continues at coordinate 530,489 of JAKJMR010017792.1, forward strand.
AATTTTTTTGACCATAACTCAAAATTCAGATAATACATGTAGTTGCTTCTTACTTAAATAGTATATTTAAATAAAGCATTAATTTTACTGCATTTCCAACAACATAAACGTAATAAGTCTTCCAAATAGCTCTTCTTTTTATTGATTATGTAAATCATAGAAGTATAAAAGCAAAAAGGAAAGGAAAAGACATATATACATAATTTCAAATATTGTTTTAAAAATGAAAAAGCAAAACATTTTTTTAAAAAACTACATAAAAAGCATTCTTTTTATCCTCCTCTTTTTTACTCCCCAACTTTCCCCCCCAGCCACTAATTCTTACTGAAGTAATTTTATATTTTACATTCAACATTGTTACATATTTCTGTTTGGTGATGATTCATTTTTCTTTTTTCTTAAAAAACAACAACAACCATAGTCTAAGCTCTTAGATTGCCTTACTATGTTGTATGTTTATCTAATGGAACAATTCCTGCTTGAATTTAGCTACACTTCTAGCAGATGCTATCAGAAACAGCAGAACTTGCGGCTTTCAGTTTGCGCACGCAGTGCTTACGGACGTGCAAGAAGAGCTATCTCTCTGCCATCTGATCTATTTTCCTTGGAGGACCCTGAAAAGGGTCGAAAGTCACCCACCAGCAATTAAACAATTGAGAGTGGGTAAAGCGCCGGGTACTGACGGGTTGACTGCTGTGTATTATAAAAATTTGCAGTTAGAAATGGTGAAACCTTTAAGGAAATTGTTTACGACAATTCAAACGGGAGGAGGGGTACCTCTATCTTGGAAGACTGCTTTTATTTCTTTGAGTCCGAAGGAAGATCAGGATGCCACCCAAGCTAAAAACTACAGGCCTATATCACTTTTGAATACTGATTACAAGATATTTGCAAAAAATTTAGCTAATAGATTAATGAGGGTAATACAACAAGTGATTCATGGTGATCAAACTGGATTTATCAGTGGTAGACAAATGAAGAATAATGTGAGACATATTGTAGACTTATTGGAATTTTTGGAAAGAAACAATCAGATCCCTGCAGCCTTGATCTTTTTGGATGCTGAAAAAGCTTTTGGTCAATTGGACTGGCAATTTTTGATGAAAGTATTAGAGAAAATGGAATTTGGGGACAAATTTTTACAACTAATCAGGGCTATTTATCAAAAGCAAACAGCCCATATAATAGTCAATAATAGTTTAACTGAATTATGAAATATTGAAAAGGGTACAAGGCAGGGGTGCCCGTTGTCACCTCTATTATTTGTTTTAACATTGGAAATATTACTGATCAAAATACGTGATTCGGAAAAAAATAGGGGAATTCAAATAAGAGATCAGGATTATAGATTGAGAGTGTTTGCAGATGATCTGGTTGTTACAGTAACTCAGCCGTATTACTCAGTTGTAGAATTGATGGACATAATGATGCAATATGGGGAAAGTTTCTGGATTTAAGATTAATGTACAAAAAACTAAAATATTGTCTAAAAATATGACAGTATTACAAAAGGCTGCTCTAGAAGAGTTAACGGGATTTGAAATGGTTAAAAGGATTAAATATTTGGGGATATATTTGTCAGCCTCAAATGTGAAGTTATATAAAAATAATTATGAAATGTTATGGGGAAAAGTACAAAAAGAATTAGATAGTTGGAAAAAATTGCAACTATCTTTATTGGGAAGAATTGCAGCAGTGAAAATGAATGTCTTACCAAAATTCTTATTTTTATTTCAAATGATACCTATACTTAAAAAGGATTTAAATTTGGAGGAATGGCAAAAAGGAATTAATAAATTTGTTTGGGCAGGGAAAAAGCCACGAGTTAAATTTAAGATAATGCAAGATACGTGTGAAAGAGGTGGTCTTAAAATGCCTAACTTTAAATTATATTATGAAGCTGCTGCTTTGTCAGTGATAAGTGACTGGTTCAATTTAACACAAGGGAGATTATTAAATCCTGAGGGTCATGATTTGTTATTTGGTTGGCATGCATATTTATTGTATGATAAGAAGGTGGATAATGTGTTTAAGATACATATTTTAAGGTATGCTCTGTTGAGAGTTTGGAAAAAGTATAGATATAAGTTAAATTATAAGATACCCATTTGGGCAATACCTAAACACGCAATAGAAAATATAAATGTGGGATTTAAACAGGATGAGACTACATATAAGGAGATCTTAAGTTTAAAGAGGAATGTATGGCAATTAAAGCCATATAATATTTTAAAAGAAGAAAAGATTGTACAAACTTGGTTTCAATATGGGCAATTACAGGCCACATGGAAAGAGGACCAGAAAACTGGTTTTTTGGTGACTGATGAAAACTTGGTAAAACAAATTAAAGATCAAGGTGAAGCACATATAAAAAGGATATATAATGCATTGATAGAAATTGATTCAGAAGCAGAACTCGTTAAAGACTGTATGATAAAGTGGGCTCAGAATTTTCAAGAAGTTATAACAATGGATATTTGGGAAAAGATCTGGGTTAGAAATGTAAAATTTACAGAGGCTCAAAATCTAAGAGAGAATTTTTATAAAATGTTTTATAGATGGCACTTAGATCCTAAAAAATTGGCAAGTATGTATCCGAACTGCCAGCCCAAATGTTGGAGGTGTGGTTGTGAGGATGCAACGTATTTTCATATATGGTGGACTTGTAAAAAGGTTAAAGCTTTTTGGATTAAAATTTGGTGGAATATGCAAAAGATATTTAAGAAAAGGATAAAGTTTTCTCCGCAATTGTTTTTATTGGGTATTATTACAGATGCTACTGTTATAGATTCAAAGTTGATGTTGAACTTAATTACGGCAGCGAGACTTTTGATAGCGCAATATTGGAAGAAGGAAGAACTGCCGACTATAGAAGAGTGGACTTTGAAAGTTTTTAACTTGGTGGAAATGGCAAAGATTTCAGCGTATTTGAAAGACCAATCGCAACAGAGATACATTGTGGAATGGAGGAGATGGATTGATTATATTCAGAATAAATATGGGACTAAAAAGTTTCACTTAGCATTTGAATAAGTAGCGGATTTATATAATGTATAATTAGTTAGTAGTTATTTTATTAATATTTTGACGATGGAGACTTAAAGTGCGATAGAATTTAATGTTTTATTGTTGTTAGCATATTTTAGATTATGTTTATTTGTATTTTTATACCCTATATTCAGCTCTGGGAAGTCGGGGAGGGGGGAGGGTAGGGTACGGGGGGGGTGGGGGAGGGGGAGGAGGGGGGCTTTTTCTATTCAAAATTGTATTGTAAAACTTTTCAATAAAAAAAAAAACAAATATCTGAATGTAAAATTAAAAAAATAATAAAACTTGTACAAAAGAAACGAAAAGAAACAGCAGAACTTGCAACATTTTTTTAGGAATTATTTTCTAGGCAAAAATTGTCAAAGGAAATTTGAAAATATGCATTGAAAAGTCAGAGCCTAAAAAATGTAAAACACTGAAAAACTAAAACTAAAAACTGAACACATTAGTTAATGCCCTGTTAACAACATTTAATGAAGATTCTGGTCTATTCAGTTGAGATTTCTTTGGATCATTCCCTTCTTTGTATATTAAACATTATATATGCCTCTTCCCAATTTTTTGGGATCATTAAATATTTGCTTACAAATCTTAAATTAATAATAATTCAAGATAACTCATTTAAAATTAAATTAAAATCAGTAAAACATCAAGCTCAAAGACCATATATTATAAAAATTCAGGTCAGTACATTTTTTAAATCCCACCTTTACTATTTTTATAAATAACTCAAGATGGTAGACATATCTAATAAACTTCCCTTTTATTTTCCTTACATTTTATGTGAGGAAATTCTATGAGGTGAATTGGGCTGCAAAAGAGTAACTGGTCTCAAGACATTCAGCTGATTTTCATGACTATGGCAGGACTAGAATCCACAATCTCCTGTGTGTCTAGATCAGCACCTTAACCCAGAAAAGCCAATTTGATGTAATGGTTAAGGCTCCAGTCTATATTCTAACTATTTTATACTTTATCTTGGATGTTATTACTCATTTCTGTTTGGATGATGATTAATTTTTCCTTTTTTCTTAAATTCTAACTTTTTGACTTGCCTTGCCTTGCCTGTTTGAATTTGGCTAGGCTTCTAATAGATGCTATCAGAAACAACAGAACAATTTGCAACGTTTTAAAAAGAATTATATTCTAGGCAAAACATTGTCATACAGATTGAAGCTTATTTATCTGGTTGTATTTACAAATTGATCCTTAAATATACAGTAAAATGGGGACAGGACAGATTAAAAATTATGATAAAATATATGTAATATTTCAAAGTAATAACAACTATGGATCAATGGCAAGATTTATAAAAAAATCAACGGCCTTTACATCTATCTATGCTCTGAGGAAAACTGTTACAAAATATTTTGCAGATGGTATATAACCCCATCAACAATTGCAAAGATGGATAAGCCAAACAACAAATATTGGAAATGACACAGCAAAAAAGGAACATTTTATCATATGTGACTGTTACATAAAAAAACCCCCTAAAAATTACTGGAAAAAATATATTAAAACTTTCTGAAAAGTCTGAAACTAAACTGTGAATTAAAAAAATAATTTAATTAAAGCCACAAATATTTTATTAAGAATGATTCCAGAGATCATTAATAAAAGCCATTTCAATTCATTAAGATACATACTGATAGCAGCAAGAATTAATTTGACACAACATTGGAAAAGAAATTTTGCCATCAGTACAGAATTGGGAGATTAAAAATGGAAGTAACTGACTATGCATTCACAATTTTAGTATTTCCCATCCAAGTACTAGTCATGTATAATCCGGTTTAGTTTTTCATGATGAAGTAAGTTCAACTAAAGGTAGCCCACAACTTATGACTATTTATTCAGTGAGCAAAATTACAACAATGCTGAAAAAATGGAGTAAAAACCCATCTCCAAAGTTACAGCCATTGCAATGCCACTGCGATCACATGATCAAGATTTGGGCATTTAGCAGCCTGCTGTGGTGCTGCAACTCCATCCACCCAATTATCTCCCCTTTATGTCCTTTTGGGCACCCTACACAGCAACACTTGTTTGATGACAGTATCAGGATTGGGATTGAACTAGGGGCTGGGGGTAGTCTCAGACAGCCAGTTGCCACAAACCTCAAGTCTTTATTTCAGCTCTAGCACCACTGCTGCCATTCAGATATGTAGTCTCAAGCCCCACATCATGGGCAGTCATGTCAGCATAACTGCACAAAGCCCAATTGTCCTTGTCATTCGATACTCCACAGGCTATACTTTACCCTGCTGATGTTTTCCACCTCATGCTATACTACAAACCACACATCCCTTCCCTTCTCCAAGTTATGTGTCCCATTCTCACAATCCTTTTAGTGTTCTCCAGATATCATGAGAATGGGATCCTGCTATTCTCCAAATAACATCTTGTTTTATGACCACATTGCTTAGAGATCAAACTTCATTGGTCCCAATTGTAGCCATAAGTCAAGGACTACCAGTATCTCTCTTCAATGAGACTAATAACAGTAAAAAGAGAAACATCCAGCAAATAAGTATATTTCATTCTCAATATTTTTAAGTATTGGGCAACCATACTTCAATATCATATCTTAGTATTGAGTAAATCTTTTGTATTCATTTCTTTCATTCTCTTACAAATCAACTTACTTGTCTCTCAGGTAATTGTGTCCTATTTGGCCAGATATATCTTCTATAGCTGAAAGAATGTGATCAAAGGCCTGCAAAATAAAAAATATATAACTTTACTGTATATAATGTAAAACATTTTAAATGCAGATAGAGCCATGAAAAAATCTGTTATCGTCAGACTAATTGGAATATTTTGTTTCAGTATCTCACCATCTAGGCCAAATTTCCAGTTTTAACAGAGCTATTCCCCGAGCTATTGAGTCATGGTGACACAGCAGTTAAAATGCAATATTGAAGGCTAACTATGCCCATAGCCCAGAATTTGATTCTGACTGGCTCAAGGTTGACTCAGCCTTCCATCCTTCTGAAGGCAGTAAAATGAGGACCTACATTGTTGGGGTCCTTACATGCTGACATTGTAAACTCCACAGAGAGTGTTGCATAGCAATTTGGAGCAGAATATGAATCTAAGTGGTATTGCTATTGCTATTTTCTAGATTGTCATATCATTCAATATAAAAGACTAAATATTCAGGCACTATTATAATCAATGCTTTTGTAAGAAAGACTATTTCACCTGTTATGATATGTCCAATAGAAATACCATTATGATACATCTTAGATGCTGTGCTATCAATACAGGTAAACTCCAGGTGATTATTATAGAAGAACTTTCTCAATTTATCTTGAACTTACTTTATTCTATCACTTTGGAAGTGTAATTAGCTAAATCTGGAATTTTAATGTAACTGTTATTAAATCATGGAATTTGTATTATTAATAAATATTGATTAGTCCTTGGGCCATATCAAAGTGCAAAGTTCCAGCAACAAATTGTTACTAAAATCTGATAAAGGCAATTTAAAATGGAATTAAAATAAAATACAATTTAAGATGAAATAGTAATAAAATACAATCTAAAATGAAATTGTAATAATGTACAATAATTTAAGGTATCGATAAAATATGATAACATTATATTTCAGAGTCGCCCTTGCAATCTACCCCGATCAGTCCCACATATGCAGATTTCAACCAGATCATTTTGTTTAAGTACTGTGCTACGTTAAATGTTATTTTCAAGTTCTGGCCAGACATAAGGTAAGTTATTTTGATATGGGGATTCTAATGGGTCATTCGTTTGGTATATAGACCAAGATACTTGTCTCTCACCCTCTTATACAGGCAACAGTCAAATAGGATGTGAGACAGGTCCTCTACCTCTGCCGCTCCGCAAATGCAGAGACACTCATTGTACGCTATAGCATGAAATCTCCCATATCTGACCATTGTGTCAAGCTGTTCGAATCGCGCTCTTGTAAATATCTCACCAAGATGTTTTGGGAGTTGTAACTTCAAATAACTGTCTACTTGAAAACTTGTAATAATAGCAGGACAGGAGTTTGTATTCTTTCAGCCTTAATTCATCCAAACTAAAAAAAAATGCTTTTGTAAACATTTTATAGTCTTTTGCATGTCTATCAACATATATAGTTCCATTTTGTAATCATACATTAGGTATTCACACTAGAGTAGCCCTTTAGGTAAAATGCATTATATCAGATTTTTTTTCTTCCATTCAAATGCATCTGATTGCTGGAGATTGACTGGAAAAGTCCTTGCAGTTTTCTTGCCAAGGGTTTTCAGAAGTGATTTGCTATTGCCTTCTTCCTAGGGCTGAGAAAAAGTGAGTAGTTTTGGCTGGCTTGCTAGCTATCTACCTAATAATATGTATATTATGTATATCTACGTGTGTGTGTGTGCGTGTGTGTGTGTGTGATAAATTATATATCTATATCTAGAAATATTAGAAAAATTTTATATTTAATTATTATTTATTAAAACAATAAGAATTGTATTAACATAAGGTTGGTAAAAGAGAACACTATGGGGAAAAGAGGAAATCAAGTAAAGTTATCAGGTGGATTATAGATTATAGAATTTAATTGTTAGTGAATGTTTGTTAAATATAAACCCAGACAACACACACTATCAAATATTAAGGTAATTATGTTAAAAAAATTAATAAAACATACTTTAAAAAATTATATATCTCTCTCTATTTATCTGTCTGTCTGTCTGTCTTTCTCTCTGTCTGTCTATCATCTATTTAAATAACAAACAATTGCAATATAAGCTTCAAATCATCCAAACTTATGTGCCAACTATAACCTATAGCGATGCTGAGGTCAAAGAGTTTTATTATGATGTGGCCCATTTTCAAGACAAAGAAAAATGCCAATACAAAATACTAATGAGTGACTTTAATGCAAGAATAGGAAGAACAATAACTGGAGAAAAAGTGACTGGCCTATATAGAAGTAGTGAATGAGATAATAGAGGCGATAGGCTAGTAGATTTTGCTGAAGGATAGGAGCTTTATATCATGAACTCTTTGTACAAGAAAAAGGCTAGCAGAAAATGGACATGGAAGAGTCCATCTGGGTACAAAAACAAAATTGACTACATCATATCAACTGATAAGATCATATTTTGCAACTGTACTTTCATCAATCACTTTAATGTTGGAAGTGACTACAGAATAATATGAGCTAAAGTGAAGAAAAACTGTTGAAACTCCCTATCAAAAAGAAACAAAAATTTTAGAAAACTACAGAAATTAAATATAGATATAATTGTTTGCAAGAGACACATATACAAAAACAATATTATAAGCTGTTGGAATACACCAAATTTGGGAAACTTTATTATGCATCAGCACAACAGAAAAAAGTGGTATTGCTGTATATATTAAAGAGACAAAAGATTCTAAAATGATTTATTCAGATGAAGAAGGAAGAATTGTGATGGTAGAAATATACTTACATTAAAAACAAATATTGTTAGTAGTAATCTACGCACCAAATAAAAACCAGGAAGAATTCTATCAAAATCTCCATAGAAAAATAATAGAAATGGAGTACCAAAATATTTGTTTAGTATGACACTTTAATGCAATACTGGATGGGACATTAGACTATGAAAGTACTAAAACAGCAAAAGCTGGAAGAAGAAGATTACGTAAGATCTTTTTTAATATGATAGAAGAAATTGGAGTACAAGATGTTTGGAGGGAAATTAATCCAGGAAAATTACAATATACATTTTATTCAAACAGTCAAGAATCCTGGCCCAGAATTGAAATAATAATAATAATAATAATAATAATAATAATAATAATAATAATA
>JAKJMR010017792.1:539454-583050 GCA_024449315.1 Daboia siamensis
ATGATGATGATGATGATGATGATGATGATGATGATGATGGAATGGACCTTGGAGGTCATCTAGTCCAACCCCCTGCTCAGGCAGGAAACCTTATACCATTTCAGGCAAATGGCTGTCCAGTCTCTTCTTAAAAACCTCCAGTGTTGGAGCATTCACCACCTCTGGAGGCAGGTTGTTCCACTGGTTAATTGTTCTAACTGTCAGGAAGTTTCTCCTTAGTTCTAGGTTGCTTCTCTCCTTGACTAGTTTCCATCCATTGCTTCTTGTTCTGCTTTCAGGTGCTTTGGAGAATAGTTTGGCTCCCTCTTCTTTGTGGCAGCCCCTGAGATATTGGAACACTGCTATCATGTCACCCCTCACCCTTCTCTTCATTAAACTACACATACCCAATTCCAGCAACCGTTCCCTATATGTTTTAGCTTCCAGCCCCCTAATCATCTTTGTTGCTCTTCTCTGTACCCTTTCTAAAATCTCAACATCTTTTTTACATCGTGGTGACCAAAACTGGATGCAGTATTCCAGGTGTGGCCTTACCAAAGCATTGTAAAGTGGTATTAGTACTTCACTTAATCTTGATTCTATCTCTCTGTTAATGCAGCCTAGCACTGTGTTGGCTTTTTTGGCAGCTGCAGCACACTGTTGGCTCATATTGAAGTGATTGTCTACTAAGATTCTGAGATCCCTCTCACAGTTACTACTATTGAGCAAGGTACCACCTATACCATACCTATGCATTTGATTTTTCCTGCCTAAATGTAGAACCTTACTTTTTTCACCATTGAATTTCATTTTGTTAGATAATGCCCAGTGTTCGAGTCTGTCCAGATCCTTCTGTATCTTAAGCCTATCTTCTGGCGTATTGGCTATTCCTGCCAGCTTGGTGTCGTCTGCAAATTTGATGAGTTCCCCATCTATCCCCTCATCCAAATCATTAATGAAGATATTAATGGATGACATCTGAACTGAGGATAAATATGCAGGAAATTGAGATAGAACCAGGTATATGGGCAGATCACAACCTTTAAAAGTGACCTGGAAAGGAATACAAAGAAAATCAAGATGGACTTTGAACCAATCTATATTAAAAGAAAGAGAATTTATAGAACTAGCAAAAAAAGAAATGCAGTTTTTCTTCAAAGAAAATAAAAAAGAAGATACAACATTACAAAATGTATGGGATACAGCCAAAGCATACTTTAGAGGTATAGCTATAACATACATAGCAAAAACAAACAAACAGAAGAGACAGCAATATGTATTTTTTAAAAAAAAAAAACTAGAATCAGAACTGCAAATGAATCCACAAAAGAAGATTCTAAAGAGAAATGGAAACAATAAAACACAAATATGTGTTTGCAACAATAAAACACAAATCTGTTGGATTCAGAAAAATTGGCACAGCAAATAAAAAGAGCAAAATAAAAAAAAATTGAAAATGCAAACAAACCAAGAAGATGGTTAGCTTATAAACTTAAAAAACAGAAAGAGAAAAAAATAATAAATACATTAGTAGATAAAAAAGGTTGCCTACAATTTAAAAATGAAGAAATAAAAAAGATAAATAACATAGAAGAAATTCCAAGAGAGAGAATGATATCTGGAAAAAAATAACCCTTCAAACATTTCAGAAACCTGTCAAAGTATGCTAGAGGGAAAAATAACAGTGATGGAAATAACAGAGGCCATAAGAAGACAAAAAAATAAGAAAACACCAGGGCCAGATGGATTACCGGTGGAGTAATATAAAGCTTTACAAGATATACTAAGTGAACCACTGAAAGATGTTTGCAATGAACTTTTGTTGGAGGCCAAATTTCCAAACACATGGAGAGAAGCAAATATTACCTTAATACCAAAAAAAGACTCAGGCTTGACACAGATAAAAAATTATAGACCAATATCATTACTGAATGTGGATTATAAAAATTTTACTTCAATAATGGCAGAGAGACTGAAAAGATCCTTAACTGAATTTATACACTCAAACCAAAATGGCTTTTTGCCAAAGAGACAAATTAAAAATAATTTAAGAGTGATAATGGATGTATTGGAATATTATGAATTACACCCAGGGAAACAATTGGCACTAATATTTCTAGATGCCCAAAAGGCATGTTTCCTGGCAATTTATGATTCAATAATTAGAAATAATGGACTTTGGACAGAACTTTATAAACATAATAAAAACAACATATAATAAACAAATACAAAAATAAAATACAAAAATACAAAAGCAAATAGTAGGACACAGCGGGAAGGAAGAAGGGGGGGAAGGGAGGGGGGAAGGGAAAAAGGAAAGGCATTGACTTCCAACTTCCTCCATTGCAACAGAATGAAGCATTAACATTGAACCTGAACTTTTTGCTTTTCCGTAACAGTATAAACTAGCCATGTCTATAACAACAAATGAATCTAATTAGTAAAATCCAAAATCCACCCCTCCTTTTTTTTTAGTCATCAAGTTTTTGACACCTTGTTAAGCACTAATGGTCCTTGAATATTGTCATGTCCTAAAAGTGGCACAATCTGTGAAAAAGTTGAAAAACCCTGCCTTAAACTACATTTCTTTGGAACATAAATTAGCTTACCCTGCTATGGAGCTTCTCATTCAGTTTGGGTTCTCTGTGTTCACTTTTTTTCACTTTTAACCACTGCACTAAAGGCTTGATTGTTAAACCCTTTGAAGGAAAACGAACAAATTACCTTTGTTTTAATTTAAAAAAAACATTACAAACTTAAAAGATACAAAAAAAGGAATGAAACATGTACATATCACTAAATAAAGATACTGATTTAGGTACTCTTTCACATATTGTGACACTTAATGTTAATATTCTTTCCTTATAAAATTATAATACATAAACATCCTCATGTTTGGTCATTTGATGTTGATATAGTATTCTGGAAGCATTTTAAATGATACTTCTTTGCCCACAAGAAAATAGTTCTATATATTTCCTTGTTGGCAAAGCATATTTCATATTTTTTAAAGAATGTATATCATATTCTTTGCAGATAAACATGTCTTCACAGAATTTGCTATAATAATGTTGTAGTGTTTCTAATTAAAATCAATGGTTCATTATCATTGAAATTAGAACCCAATATTATAAAAACTGTGTTAAAGAATACTAAATAGCAAATTTCTTTTTGCAAGTAATGTTGAAATGGTTTGCCTTGCTTATATAACTCCCTTGAAACATGTATTTTTATTTATGACATGTAACTTGACTTACATGGTGAAAATGTATAATAGGATATCTTTATTTAAAATAGATACTTAGTTCATGGTTTTTTAATGGTCAGCTTTTCTTCCTCTATTTTTTTTTAAATGGAAAAGTTATTTTCTGCTCTGGAAGTACAAAGCCTATTTTTAGGAAAATATACAACTGAACATAAAAGACATGAGACAAAAGTTTTAAAAGTCTGCATCTCAAAAGCCTTCATTTGCTGCTTTTCTTTGTAAATGCATGTAATATCTTGATTTGTTTTATAGAGTGGCAGATGGTACTATTAACGTGGCACTACATCTTACAATATCTTGAATCCCCAAGGATCTATGAAACGGTCCTTTTTGTAGATTTCAGCTCGGCATTCAATACCATCTTTCCATAAATTCTTCTCTCTAAACCAGGGGTGTGAAACTGCTGGCTTGTGAGCCGGACGCGTCATCAGGAAACTGCGCCCACCCCCTTGCCGGCAATGGAGAAAAAGTTCTGATATGTTGTGCAACGTCTCATGACATCACGAGTTTTACATCTGCTCTAAACTGACTTAGCTAGCTGTGCCTGACCACACTTGTAGGTGGATTATAAGCTTTCTAACAGACAGACAGCAGCAGGTGAAGCTATGTAAAATCACACAGAATACCCATTCACTTAGCACAGGCACCTCTCAGGGCTGTGTGCTCTTTCCATTATTCTTTTCTCTCTAAGCAAAGACTTAGGATCTCAAAGGATCCTTTCTTAACATACTGAAGTTTGCAGATGATACAGCAATCATTGGTCTCATTCAAGATAGTGATGAGTCTGCATGCAGATGGGAGGCCTTATGGTGCATCTGGAACAATCTGGAGCTGAACACACTTAAAACTGTAGATATGACAGTGGATTTTAGGAAGAGCCCTCCTACCATTACACAATACTAATATCAACAATAGAGACCTTCAAGTTTCTGGATTGTATAATCTCCCAGGACTTGAGATGGACACTTTATACTAGAACCATTATTAAACAAGCACAACAAAGAATGTACTTCCTGCATCATCTCAGAAAGCTCAGACTGACCAAGGAGTTGCTGACAACAGTTCCAAAGAGTAATTATTGAATCTCTCATGTGTACTTCTATAACTGTCTGGTTTGGTACAGCAACCAAACTGGACAGATATAGACTTCAACAGATAGGACTGCAGGAAAAAAATGCAACCAGCTTGCCTTCTGTTGAGGACCTGTGTACTGCATAAGCTAGAAACAGAGCTAAAAAAATATCTACACATCCAGGACATAAACTGTTTTAACTCCTCCCTCAGGATGCCACTATAGAGCACTGCAACAACTACATACAGTTGTTTCCCTCATGCTATCACTCTACTGAACACCTAATTCCACAGCTCTGTCTTATATCTAAGGATATTTAACCATGTACTAGGGCTGTAATTATTATTCCCTTTCTCATATTTCCTATTACCTTCTACAGTTGGTATCTTATGATTATATTATTTTGTTGTGTGTTCTTTGTGTGAACACTGAGAGCTTATGCACCGGAGACAAATTCCTTATCTGTGCAATCATACTTGGCGAATAAAGAATGTTGTGTGGTATATTGTGTTTTTTTACTTCTGAGACAGAACCCATACAGATATGTTTTATTCCTAAGACAGAAAACAGCATTCAAAGCGATCTTTCACACTTTAGGCTAAAGACTACAAAAGGACATAACACGCAATGCATATGTACAGGTAGTCCTTAACTTACGATCACAATTGAGTCCAAAATTTCTGTTGCTAAGTGAGACAGTTGTTAAGTGAGTTTTGCCCATTTTATGATATTTCTTGCCACAGTTGTTAAGTGCAGTGGTTAAGTGAATCACTGCAGTTGTTAATAATAACAGACCCGTTAAGGTAACCTAGCTTCCCCATTGGTTTTGCTTATCAGAAGGATGCAAAAAGTGATGACATGACCCCAAGACTTTCCAACTGTCATAAATATGAGTCAATTGCTGTGTGTGAATTTTGATCATGTGACCCTGAGAATGCTGCAAAAGCCGTGTGAAAAATAGTCACTTTTTAAAGTGCTGTTGTAACTCTGAATGGTCATTAAATGAACTGTTATAATTCAAGGGCTATCTGTACAATCTTTCACCCACTACGACAAGGATTTTTATTTTTTCTTCTAGGAAAAACTGAATTGAATACCTGGAATATCACAGTGAAAAATACAACTATGATAGTTGTGCTGACAAACAGGTTTTTATCTTGCACTTTGTTTTCATCCAAAAGTACGACTAAGGCAAAAGCAACAGCACCACGGAGACCGCCATATGACATTACTACTTGGTCTATTATTCCCAGCTGTACCATTCGATAGTGATTTAGAATCCAAGTCTGTAGAATTACACCTGCTTAAACAAATGTATCAGAGTAACAAAAATATCAGATTAACACACATTTCATTGGGAATTAGGAATTAGATACAATGTGCCAAAAATCATAATGTAAAACTATTGCCAGAACACAAAGTGATACCTCCTTACCATTTGTTTTTCCTAACTGATATTAGAGTTTTCATCTGCATTAAACAATCTATTACATAGAATTGGTTATAATCACTGGCAATGAGTCAATCTCTTTTGTTGTTGTTAGCTGCAAAGTCATGTCCAACCCATCGCGACGACATGGACAACGTTCTTCCAGGTCTTCCTGTCCTCTACCATCTTCTGGAGTCCATCTAAGCTCACGCCTACAGCTTCAGTGACTCCATCCAGCCACCTCATTCTCTGTCGTCCCATTCTTCTATTGCCCTCAATCTTTCCCAGCATTAGGCTCCTCTCCAGTGAGTCCTTCCTTCTCATTAGGTGGCCAAAGTATTTGAGTTTCAACTTCAGGATCTGGCCTTCTAAAGAGCAGTCAGGGTTGATTACCTCTAGGACTGACGGGCTTGATCGCCTTGCAGTCCAAGGAACTCACAGGAGTCTTCTCCAACACCATAGTTCAAAGGCCTCAATTCTTTGGCAGTCAGCCTTACTTATGGTCCAACTTTCACAGGCATACATTGCAACTGGGAAGCCCATAGCTTTGACTATACGCACTTATTGATAGGGTGATGTCTCTGCTTTTAGTGTGCTGTCTAGATTTACCATGGCTTTCCTCTGCAGGAGCAAGCGTCTTTTAATTTCTTGGCTACAGTCCCCATCTTCAGTGGGGAATTGCCAGGAATTGAGAGGGCTGGATGCCATGATCTTGGTTTTCTTAATGTTAAGTTTCAACCCAACCTTTGCACTCTCCTTCTTCACCCACAACAAGAGGCTCTTTAGTTCCTCTTCACTTTCTGCCATTAGAGTGGTATCATCTGCATATCTTAGGTTATTGATATTTCTCCCGGCAATCTTAATTCCAACTTTTGATTCATCTAGCCTGCCTTTCTCATGATGTGCTCTGCATATAAGTTAAATAGGCAGGGCGACAGTATACAGCCTTGCCGGACTCCTTTTCCAATTTTGAACCAATCAGTGGTTCCATGTCCAGTTGCTTCTTGACCCTCATATAGGTTTCTCAAGAGACAAATAAGATGGTCTGGTACACCCATCTCTTTAAGAACTTGCCAGTTTGTTCTGATCCACACAATCAAAGGCTTTAGCATAGTCAATGAAGCAGAAATAGATGTTTTTCTGGAACTCCCTAGCTTTCTCCATGATCCAGCGTATGTTGGCAATTTGATCTCTAGTTCCTCTGCCTCTTCGAAATCCTGCCTGTACTTCTGGTAGTTCTCGATCCACATACTGCTGAACTCTAGCTTGTAGGATTTTAAGCATAACTTTACTAGCATGAGAAATGAGTGCAAAGGTGCGATAGTTTGAACATTCTTTGGGATTGCCTTTCTTTGGAATTGGAATGTAAACTGATCTTTTCCAATCCTGTGGCCACTGTTGAGTTTTCCAAATTTGCTGGCAAATTGAGTGTAGCACTTTTACTGCATCGTCTTTTAAGATTTTGAATAGCTCAGCTGGAATACTGTCACCTCCACTAGCTTTGTTGTTGCTCAGCTTTTCTAAGGCCCACTTCACATCACATTCTAAGAAGTCTGGCTCAAGCTCAGTGACCACCTCATCGTGGTTATCAGAGATGTTAAGCTTGTTCTTGTATAATTGTTCTGTGTAATTTTCCCACCTCTTCTTATTTTCTTCTGCCTCTGTTATGTCCCTGCCCTTCTGGTCCTTTATCATGCCCATCTTTGCATGAAACGTTCCCTTCATATCTCCAATTTTCTTGAAGAGATCTCTGGTCCTCTCTATTCTATTGTTTTCTTCTATTTCTTTGCACATGTTCATTTTAGAAGGTATTCTTATCTCTTCTAGCTATTCTCTGGAAGTCTACATTCAATTAGATGTATCTTTCTTTTTCTCCCTTGCCTTTCACTTCCCTCCTTTCCTCAGCTATTGGCAAAGCTTCCTCAGATAGCCATTTTGCTTTCTTGCATTTCTCTTTCTTTGGGATGGTTTTAGTTGCTACCTCTTGTATAATGTTGTGAACCTCTGTCCATAGTTCTTCAGGTACTCTGTCTATCAGATCTAATTCCTTAAATCTATTTGTCACTTCTACTGTATATTCAACAGGGATATGATTTAATTTATACCTGAGTGGCCTAGTGATTTTCCCTACTTTCTTCAGTTTAAGCCTAAATTTTGTAACAAGAAGCTCATGGTCTGAGCCACAGTCAGCTCCTGGTCTTGTTTTTACTGACTGTATAGAGCTTCTCCTTCTTTGGCTGCAGAGCACATAGTCAATCTGATTTCTGTGTTGACCGTCTGGTGATGTCCATGTATAGAGCCATCTCTTGGGTTGTTGGGAAAAAGTGTTTGCTATGACCATCGTATTCTCTTGACAAAATTCTATCAACCTGTGCCCTGCTTTATTTTGTACTCCAAGGCCAAACTTGCCTGTTATTCCAGTTATCTTTTGGTTTCCTACTTTAGCATTCCAATCCCCCATGATGATAAGGACATCATTTTTTGGTGTTAGTTCTATAAGGTGCTGTAGGGCTTCATAGAACTGGTCAATTTCATCCTCTTCAGCATTGGTGGTTGGGGCAGACTTGGACTATTGTGATATTGAATGGTTTGCCTTGGATTCGAACTGAGATCATTCTGTCATTTTGGGGATTATATCCCAGTATTGCTTTTCCTACTCTTTTATTGACTATGAAGGCTACTCCATTTCTTCTGAGGGATTCTTGCCTACAGTAGTATACCTGATGGTCATCTGAATTAAATTCACCCATTCTTGTCTATTTTAGTTCGCTGATTCCTAAGATGTTGATGTTAAGTCTTGTCATCTCTTGTTTGACCACGTCCAGCTTGCCTTGATTCATGGATCTTACATTCCAGATTCCTATGGAGAAAAAAATCTTTACAGCATCGGACTTTCCTTTCACCACCAGACACATCCACAGCTGAGGGTCCTTTCGGCTTTGGCCCAGTCGCTTCATTCTTTCTGGTGCTACTAGTACTAGCCCTCTGCTCTTCCTCAGTAGCATATTGGACACCTTCTGACCTGAGGGGGCTCATCTTCCAGCGTCATATCGTTTTGCCTTTTGGTACTGTCCATAGGGTTTTTATGACAAAGATACTGGAGTGGGTTGCCATTTCCTTCTCCAGTGGATCACCTTTTGTCAGAACTCTCTACTATGACCTGTCCGTCTTGGATGGCCCTGCACAGCATAGGTCATAGCTTCATTGAATTACGCAACCCCCTTCGCCACGACAAGGCAGTAATCCATGAAGGGGAATCTTTTTACCTTTAAATTACAGCAACTAATTTGAACATTGATTGTCCCCACTGTAAATTTGTTGACATTAATCACATTAATTCCATTAGTATGATGAAAGCTAATCAGCATAATATTAAAATTGGTGTTTTGAACATATAAATGATTTTATAATACTTTTAATCAGTATCAAAAAATATATTGACTTAAAAAATATTATAAAATAATCAATGCTTTATATAGAGCAGTCTAGAGCAGTCTAGAGCAGGTGTCCCCAACCCCTGGTCCGTGGACCAGTACTGGGCAGCAGCATCCAGCAACCGGTCCACACAAACAAGCAAAGCCCGATCTGCGGGATGCAGGCAGCACACAAAACCACACCCCTTCCAGTCTGTGGAAATACCTCTCTCCACATAACCGGTCCCTGGTGCCCAAAAGGTTGGGGACCTCTGGTCTAGAGTCATAGGATTTTGGAAGTTACTCATCAGTAGCCTAACTCTAAAGTAGGCAAAAGTCAGCTTGATCTTCAACTGCTTACTATGAAATGTACAAAAACTACAGTAACTACTTTTGAATCATTACCACCAAACTTCAAAGCAAGCATAATATTAATTCCCTCTGTTTGACAAGGAACTTTATTTTCTACAGAACAAAGGAAAATACCCTCACAGTGTTATGAGAGCAGTGAATTCAATACTGTGTCTTCATGTTACAATAACAATGTGCATTGCTATTTTTCTTATCCAGATCTCCTAAATAATAAAAAAGCAACATTTGAAATCACTTATGCAGAAAATAAAGCCCTTGTAAAAGAGTCAACTCACCGCTTGGAACAAGTAGTCATTTTCCCTCCTCAGATCCAGATTTTTACTGCTGCGTGGGAAGGAGGGTTAAAACAGTCCCACCCTCTCTTTAATTGGACAGTCTTTTATAAGGCAAATGAAAGCAAGCATGCTTATGGGTGTGCTGAGGAAATATGCTGGAAAGACAGTAGAGACTCAGGAAAGACACCAACCCAAAGAGAAGTGCCTCAGCAGTAGTCTTCAGGCAGCATGGAAAAAATCAGGTTTGGAACTGCAAGACTGTTGAGAGGCAAAGCTGAGAGACAGGGAAGTAAGAGAACTTGATTAGCCTGTGAATCTGAACAAGCCTGTGGTGTGCTGCAGCCCAAATGCAAAGCTTTACAAATTTGCTCTAGAAACAGAAGACTTTGAATATGTGGGGAGGGGTGTTTTCAAAACTATAAAAGATTGAAAAGGGTTTTCACATGGAAAAAGTTTGAGATTGAGAAGAGTTGAAGAGTTCTTGATTCAGCCCTATTTCTGGCTCAATCTTTGCTTCCTGAGCAGAGTTTGCTATCTCTCTGGCAGGGAAGGCAGGTTCTGAATGGATCAGGGGAATTGGAGTCTGGAATAAACTCACTTCCCTTCTCTTTCCCATCAATGCTTGTAATAGGAAGTGATGAGACAGGAAAGTAGAAGTATGTAATAATCCCTGAACACTTCCTTGTGAAGGGAATATGCTGCACCTGTTTTGGCCAGTAGGGCCAAACTTTATCTATAAGCTAGCTAAATGCAAAACATATTACTGTTTTGTAGGCAGAGTACTATACATGTGAACACAGAACAAACAGTTATAACAAATTAATCCTGTCCTGCCAGAGCAGCAAATGTTCCAGGGACAGAACATAGTCTTGTCTATCCCATATTAAGAAAGTACTCCTATTAACAAAGATAAAACCAATTGTCTTACCAATGATTCTATAGATAGAGATGAAAACCAATGTCAGGAATATGAAAGCAGTGTTCCAAGTCCAAATTTTAGGGTTAACAGCAGAAATTCCCAGGAACATAAAAATAATAGTTTCGGCACCACTTGCTAACATTTTCATGGAGTACCTCACGGTGGTAGAAGATTGGTCTGAAATATTTGCTTTGACATATTTCTGACAGCAGATACCACAGAATGTTATCCTGGAAAAATACAGTGAACATATTAGTCATATATCCTTGTGATCCTTTTTTCTAAATTGTAATTTTTATTAAACTAATATGAAGTATGAAGAAATAAATAAATATATCTGATGAATAATATGTTAACTGTCAACCCAGTTATGACTGAAGGCCATAACTTTTCTATACTTGAGATTTTAAGTAACAGTGTACTCTTAGGTGGTTTATTACACAAAATAGCTGTTCTTGAAATCTCAATTAATAGTATTTGAATGGGATATTCCCATGGGGCAGAAGCTATATTATACAGGTATGTTCTTGTAGCATTATAGAAATAAATGCAGTTCAGCTTTGAGATCCTATACAGATAATCCTTGACTTATGGCCATTTAGTGACTATTCTAAATTATGAGGATGCTGAATGGACTTAAGCTATATACCCAAAGTTATTGCTGCTGCAACAGCCCTGCAGTCAAGTGATCACTATTTGGGTGCTTGTCAACCTGCTTGCCCTTATGTTCAAGTGCAAGGTTGTTGCAACTGCCTCTACCTGCCTATTCATCCCCCTCTCCTGCCTGGCGGGTGCCACCTGGCTGGATCCCCCACCCTTGGGTCTCTGCTCCACCCTGTAATGCCTTGCTTCACTTATGTCTTCTCAAAACTGCTGATGTGCCTGAACTGAATCAGCTGATGTGCCTGAACTGAATTGGAAAATTGTGCCCTTCTGAGAGATTGTGTGAATGGTGCCTGTTGTGTAGTGAGTTCTTTGGAGGTAGTAAGCGAGATGAGAGGTTGCAAACAGGAACATTGCTTTATTGATGCAAACAGGAACAGAACTGAATCAGAGGCTTCTGTGCAGCTACTTATATGGTTGGCCACTAGGCAATGACCAATTAGTTTAAAGGAACCCAAATCATCCAATGATCTTCTTGGAGACAGCAAGTCTGGCAAGTCAGTGACCGTTACACAGACACACCAATTGAGCAACCTTAAGCAGCATTCAAACAGACATGTGAAATAGTTCAAGTAAAATCCCAATACATTACACCCCTCCCCCCTACAATGTACACACATTATTAATATTATTTAAGAATAAAATCTTGTAAATATAGTGGTGGTCTGCGCGACCTTGCGGACCATCTGGAGGACCAAGGCAACCCCTGGTCTACCAGCTTGCCTGCCAGGCTGGGTAGACCAGGGCTCACAAATTCACAAGAGTCGGATTGACTTGAGTCTCTTTGGCTGGCCATTCCAGGTCAGCCCAAACCAAAGTCCAAAGAAAAAACAGAGTCAGCGCAATTGCTGTCTTATTCGGGTTAACTTTCCCTGTTGTACTGACTGGTTGGGTCCTCAGAGTGGGTGAACTGCCAAGCTTGGCTGCTGGTTTCTGGCTGTATTTGTGGACCTGTCATGAGGTGGGCATTTTTCAAAACGCTTCTGCAGCTGATCAAAATGGTGGTGAATGACTCGCCCCCCCCCCCATCCAGAGCCACCTCATAGGAAAGAGGTCCTGAAATTTTGACAATTTTACCCAGCAGCCACAAGTTCCCATGCCCATAGTTCCGATCCCACACCCCATCACCCACTTGCAACCCCCTTGGAGCCTTTGGGCATGAGGTGTCTGCTGTCACCCTGTCAGGATGCAACCTGTTCAGTTTCATGATGAGCCTTCTTCCCCAGAGAAGCTCTGCTGGGCTCTTGCCTGTTGCTGTACAAGGCATAGTGTCCTGGCAAAGCAAGAAATCAGCCCCCCCCCCCCCCCCCATGGTGCCAATCTCTGGTCACAATGCACTTGAGTGACTCCTTTGTCATGCACACCATTCGTTCAACCTGCCTGTTAGTCGAGGGGTGAAAGGGAGCTGATGTTGCATGCCTTATGAGATTAGTCCTCAAGAAGGCTTGAAACTCTGCCACTGTGAACTAGGCTCTGTTGTCCGAGACTACGACATCTGGTAGCCCGTGTGTGGCTAAAAGCTTTCTAAACACCTGGATGGTCCTAGCAGTAGTCATAGTTGCAATAGGAATTACTTCCAACCATTTAGAGCGGCTGTCGACCACTATCAAAAATAGCTGTCCCTGAAAGGGCCCAGCGAAGTTAATGTGAATCCTTGATCACGGTGTATGAGTTTCCTCCCATCTGTGGACAGGAGCATGTGGCATTTCTGGCCTGGACTGTTGACACATGTAACACCCGTGTACTTGGGCCTCGATAGCCTTATCTAACCCTGGCCACCAATAGGTAGCTCCGTGCCAATGCCTTCATCCGGACTATGCCTGGATGGCCCTCATGCAGAGACTGAAGCACACGATGCCTTAATGAACTGGGGACAATAACCCTGCTTCCCCATAAGATACAGCCTTTGTGAGCTGAAAGCTCGTGTCTACGTGTGAAGTATCTCTGGAATTCTGGTCCAGGGCTATTTTTCAAGCCACCCTGTGTGAATCCATGACGACTCTACTTAAAACCTTGTCTGCAGCAGTTTCTGCAGCACATCCCCAGCATGGAGGGGAAATTCAGGCAAATCCTGAATTGACAAAATGCGAGCTGCTGGAGCTGGAGCTGGTTCTATCTGTGGCAATGGCAACCTGCTAAGGCCGTCTGCATGGCTCATGTCTTTGCTGAGTTTGTGAACCTGCCTGTAGCTATAGGCTGACATAAAAATGGACCATCTTAATATTATAGGGGATAGTATTTGAGGCATCTGCCTATCTGTAGTAAATAACCCCAACAGTGGCTTGTGCTGAGTGAAGACCGTGAATTCCCTGCCATACAAGTAATCATGGAATTTCTTCAACCCGGCCACAATGGCCAAGGCCTCTTTGTTAATCTGAGTGTAATTGCGCTCAGCTGAGGACAATGTCCTTGAATAATAGGCAATGCGGACTTGAGTCCCATTACTTGACAAATGGCTTAGAACAGCCCCCATCCTATAAGGGGATGCATCATATGCAATACATACAGGCAATGTTTCATTAAAGTGCGCAAGCACTTAATTGAAAGACAGTAGTGATTTTATTGCCTTAAAGCTGTTTTCGTGAACCTTGGTCCACTTCCATGGGGTATTTTTGTCTAAGTGGTGGTGTAACAACTCTGCCACTGCGGCCTTGTTAGAAAGGTATGCATGGTAAAAATTAAGGAGACCCAGAAATGCCTGAAACTCTCCTTTGGATCTAGGCCTTGGTGCCAGCTGAATGGCCTTCAGCTTGGACTTGGCAGGGTGGATGCCTTTGGCATCAATATGGAATCCCAGGAATTCAGTGGAAGGGATCCCAATGTTACATCCGTTTTTTTTTTCAATTTAAGTCCTACTTCGTGGAACTGTTGAAGGATGGCTTTGAACCTCCTTGCAAGCACCTCAGTGGACTCACTGGCAATGAGGACATTGTCAAAATAGGGGCAAACCCCTGGAATGCCCTTGAGCATATGTTCCATAACTCCTTGGAAAATTCCTGAGGCTACGCTAATCCCGAATTGAAGACGTTTGACTTTAAAATTGTGACTGTGTGTCACAATTGTTTGTGCAGCTGCTGTGGCCTCATCCACAGGTAACTGTTGATAGGCCTGGGCCAAATCTAACTTAGCAAACACAGTACCTCCTTGCAGTGATGCCAAGATGTGACTAACGACCGGCACTGGGTATGCATGCTGCTTGAATGCCCTATTTATGGTGCACTTGTAATCAGTGAAAATTCTGACCTCCCCATTGGCCTTAAGTGGTGTGACAATTGGGGTTTCCCATTCACCCCCATCTATGGGCTATAGTACCCCCCTGACTGACTAGCTTGTCCAGCTCTGCATCGATTTTGTGTTTTAGTACAAATGGCACTCTACAGGGTTTGATCCTAATAGGCATTACAGCAGGATCAAGTTTAAAGGCTATTGGAGGGCCCTTGTACTCTCCCAGGCTTTTGTCAAAAACATCTGTGAACTCCTCGCATACTGACGCCAAGTTCACTGCTTGTGTCCGGTGAATTCCAGTTACTTGAATGCCCAGAGCATCAAACCAATCAAACCCTATTAAGCTTGTTCTCTGGCCCTCCACCACAATCACATCTAGAGGCCCCTAAAACCCCTTGAACTTGACGGCCAAGATGGTCTTGCCTTTGACGGCTACATGGGAATTCTGGAAGTCAGTCAGGATGATGTCAGATGGCCTAAGCTTGGCCCATCTGTTGCTGCAGTTGCACACAAACTGAAAAGTCTCCAGAGAAATGATGGATACAGCTGAACCAGTGTCCAGTTCCATCCTGCAAGGAACACCTTGCAACTCAACTTGAAGTCGAAGTTTGGGCTTAAGGGGGCAGTGAGCTCTCGTACAGCAAATGTTCCCATGGCTGGACCAAAACCCTACTCTATGCGCCCCCGGGCCCCCGGTATCTCTCCTGATCAGATCATCCAATTGGTGGTCCTTCTGGCGACCTCTACAGACTGATGTGATGTGGCCAGTCTTCCCGCAGGCCCGACATGTGGCTGTCCAGAACTGGCAGTCCGCTTGTTGGTGGCAGCTGCCACAGCCCAAACACTGAGAGAAAGGAACTGCCTTGTAAGGGGGCTTCAGTTCCTTGTCATGGTGCCGTTGGATCTTGTCAACCGTGGTCGAAGTCGGTGTCTTCTCAAAGTTCAGTGTCCTTGTGGTGGACAGCTTACTTGTGAGGAGTGCTTTTGGTGGGCCACAAGGCCTTCACGGCTCCGGTGGCGGCTTTGTCCACCATGACTTCTTTTAAGGCTTCCTGGAATGAGAGACTCTCTCTTGCAAAAAGTTTTTGTTGCAGCTCTCTGCTCCTTAGTCCACACACGAGTTGGTCTCAAAGCCTTTCTTCCAAGTCTGAAAATTGGCACAGGTGCGAAGCTTGTCTCAATGCCACGATGAATTCCATGACCATCTCTCCGGATTGTTGAACTCGTTGTTCGAAGGCATGCCTCCATGCAATCACCGACAGCTTGGGCTGGAAATGGTAGCCGAGCCATTTCTTCAGGTCCACATAAGTAACGGACTCCAGCTGCACCAGTACGAATAAGTTCTCTGCAATGTCAAATGTTGCAGACCCGCAGACACAGAGGAGTGTTGCGGCCTTCAGGCCATCTTCAGTGACTTGGTTGGCACGGAGTAGTTTTCTACTCTTGAGATGTAGGATGACCATCTCTCTGGGTGAGTAACATCAAATTCCTTAAGCTTTCCGACTTTCGCCATCGTAGGGAAGTCTTCGCGGGTTGTGCCTCTCGTTGCCTTGTCCTGCTTCTTCTGAAGGCCCTGGGACTGGTCCGCTGGGTGGTGTGGTCACTAGCATGGTTTGCTAGGCTGACCGAGGGGGGGGGGGAACACGGTCCCTGCCAGGTGCTTTGCTGGCCTCACCCCCTAGTGACTTTCAGCTCTTCCAAAGAAGCAGGTTCCCACCTTTGTTGCCAGTGTTGTGTAATGAGTTCTTTGGAGGCAGTAAGCAAGACAAGAGGTTGCAAACAGGAACATTGCTTTATTGAGGCAAACAGGAACAGAACTGAATCAGAGGCTTCTGCGCAGCTACTTATATGGTTGACCACTAGGTGGCAGCCAATAGGTTTAAAGGAACCCATTCCCGCCCCAAATCATTCAATGATCTTCTTCGAGACAGCAAGTCTGGCAAGACAGTGAACATTACACAGACACACCAATTGAGCAACCTTAAGCAGCTTTCAAACAGACACATGAAACAGTTCAAGTAAAATCCCAATACATTACAGTGCCCATCTCCAGAATGGTGTACGGCAGTCTCTGTAGGAAGACCTCATGTCGCATTTTCTGGGTGCTCGTTTGGAAAGCTGATCTTCAGAAGAGGAAAGTGGAACAAGGCATGATGGAACAGGGAGGAAGCCCAGGATTGTGAGACCAGCAGGGCAGGAAAATGTACAAGAGGTGCCTCAGGGTAGTACAGGGTCTGGGAGGTCTGGCACAGGCCACATTGAGCTGGAGAGATGTAGTACTGGGCTGGATTTGTGCCAGGCCTCCCCAACATCCTGAGGCACCCCATGCTCTACTTAGTGATCTGTACAGTTGCTAAATCACCACATAAGCTGGAATTGTAGTTGTTAAGTGAAGCACCTCTAACATTACTAAGTTGTTAAGTGGGCACCTCTAACATCTACAACTATTTATAACTATGATTTTGGGCTCTGTTATGATAAATCAAGAACTACATGTATAGCCATGAGACACAAGAATATTCCATTCATGCATCTTTGTAATATTCTGTTGTTTTGAAATGTTATTGGATTATGTGCTATAATCAGCAGCTATGTGACATTATACTTGGAGCAGTTTGCAAGTAGAAAGAACTTGCATATTACTAATCATTTTAGAATATGTAAAAAACCAAAAGGCAACTTATTAATTTACCATTTAGATCTTCTTTTTGATATCCTGCTTCTTCCTACCCTGTTGGATTTATTACCAAATTATCAATTTATAATTAATCTACACATTAATGTTTCTGATTTACATACTCTGTAGCTGGATTCCACACCTGAACTGCATATGTCAGTCAGCCAGCCAGCCAACCAGTCTTGAATTCACAAAGAATTCATATTGACTCACATTATGTACTCACAAATAGGAATCTTCTGTGTTTTGTAGCTAAATCTTTTTATATGTACAATGTAAATAGCTGTATAAACAGATTCTCAACATGAACATATATATTTTTAACTTTTAAATAAAGATAGCTTACTTTTTCTAGTGAAAAACTGTAAATTAAATGATAATTTCCTCTAGTAAAAAAAAAACAATTGAAACTTACGCAAGGATGGCAGATAGTGAGAGCATCTCAGCTGTCAAATAGGAGAGATACGAAATGACAAATACAAATCCAGGCTCAATTATTCTGACATGCTTTGTGAAACGAGTGACAAATGAGAGCAGAAATGCAAACATAATGCCAATAAAAGTACCTCCAAGGCTCACCACAAAGAAAGATACTGCAATAAAAATGACATAAAAATTGCACTTTGTTTAGAATAGAATAGAATAGAATAGAATAGAATAGAATAGAATAGAATA
Organism: Daboia siamensis; assembly: GCA_024449315.1. Taxonomy (NCBI): domain Eukaryota; kingdom Metazoa; phylum Chordata; class Lepidosauria; order Squamata; family Viperidae; genus Daboia; species Daboia siamensis. Next base: position 557,419 of record JAKJMR010017792.1, read on the forward strand.
ATTTGGAGGGACTTTAGATGTCTTCTAGTCCAAACCTTGCTCAAGCAGGAGACCTATATGATCATTTCAGAAACATGGCTGTACAGTATATTCTTAAAAATCTTTAAAAACATAGATATTTGATCCAGGATGAAATACAGTTAATTTTTGGGATGATTAGGATAAGATGTCATAGAAAATTTTCTAGGAGCTGATTACAATAATAGTTTATTAACAGCCAGTTTGGAAACTTTATCTTTTTTATAATTATTGTTCTTTCTGTTAATTGTTTTGTCATTAATATACCATATAGATAGATTAGTAATTTGCAAATAGATTTAGTAGTTTAAAAATCTTTTGGGCCTGTTTTGCAAAGGGTGAGAAATTAATATTATAGTAATGTATCAATCAGTATTCAACTCGGAGAGTTAACATGTGTACAGTTAGGGTTGTTTTTTTTCAATGCACTTTTTAAATGTCTTGTTTGCTGTGAGATTTTGTTTGTTTATCTTTTGGAGTTTTGTATTTTAACTTTTTTAAAAATAAAATAAAAACATTGACAAAAAAATCTCCAGTGATCAAGAACTCACAACTTCTGAAGGCAGCTGTTCCACGAGCTCTCACTATCAGGAAATTTCTTTTTATTTCCACTTTGTCTGCCTTCAAATGCTTTGGAGAATAGGTTACCTCTTCTTTGTGGCAGCTTCTTAGATTTTGGAAGACTGCTATCATGTCACCCCAATCCTTCTTTTCATTAGACATACCCAGTTCCTGCAATCTACTTCATATATTTTAACTTCCAGTGTCCTGGAGATCATTTTTGTTGTTCTTCTCTGCATTCTTTTTTGTATCATGTTGACAAAAAATGGATGCAATATTCCAAATGTAGTCTTATTAAGGCATTATAAAATGGCACTAACACTTCTCATGATCTTGATTCTATTCCTCTGTTAATGAAGCCCAGGACTATGTGGGCTTTTTTGGTGGCTGCAGCACAGTGCTACTCATATTTAAGTGGTTGTCCATTAGGACTCCTAGATCCCTCTCACATTCACTACTATTGAGCCAGGTACCACCTATTCTATACCTATGCATTTGGTTTATCTTGCCTAAATGTAAAACCTTACTTTTCTCACCATTGAATTTCATTTTGGTTGGACAGGGCCCAATGTTCAAGTCTGTCAAAATCCTTCTGGATCTTGAGGTTATCTTCTAAAGCAGGGGTGTCAAATTCAATTTCATTGAGGGCCGCATCAGCATTGAGTTGCTCTCAGGGGGCCGGGTGGTTATGGCCTGGGTGGGCGTGACCTACTGGGTGGGCGTGGCTAGAGTAGGTATGGCCTACTGGGTGGGCGTGGCCAGCTCTACATCGTTCGCATCAAGGGTGCCTATGGGGGCCTGGGCAGGAGTGGGACAGATCTGAGGGTTTCTGGCAGAAGAAGGGTCTCTGGGCCAGGGCCAAGGCAGTGGGGGCCATTCCCTCACTGTTTCCAGGATGGCTTCACGGGCCGCATAAAACCACTTTGCGGGCCGGATCTGGGCCCCAGGCCTTGTGTTTGACATGTCTGTTCTAAAGTGTTGGGTATTCCTGCCAGCTTGGTGTCATCTGCAGATTTGATGAGTTCTTCTTCTATCCTCTTGTCCAAGTTGTTTATGAAGATGTTGATGAGTATTAGGCCTAAGAGAGAAATCTGCAATACCCCACTGCATACATCTCCATCTCCATGTAGAGGTAGTTCCAGTAAGGAATACAGGTTGAATGCGGTTGGTCAGCCAGTTATGAATCCAAATGGTGGTGATGCTATCTATTCCATATTTTTCTATCTTACCAAATAGTTTGTAGTGATCTACTGCCTTATGAAGTTTTAGTTACTTTTGCTCTTTAATAGGCTTCATACAAAAGTCCAACACAGATTATGTATATATAGTACAGTACCCATGATAGGAATCCACAAATAGAAGTTATAGATTGTTCAAAAGAAATCAAGCCATCAAGCCCAAAGTCCGAAATGGTATAGGAGCTCCTGCCTTGGGCAGAGGGTTGGACTAAAACACCTCCAAGATTCTTTCCATCCTATTACTCTGTGTTCTATATTCTGTGTTCTAAATGGCAACAAACTTTCTACAAAGTGTGCTCATGGCTCCTATCCCTGAACATGTTAAGCAAATAGCCAGCACCAGTTCATCTCTTCCAATATGTATTCCACATATGTGCCTTCTTATGGTTTAGTGGTAATCCCTCCCTTTCCAATCTTTCCAATCTACAAGAAAGAAAAATAAGGGGGAGGGAGAAGGTCAAGCACAGGGTATGTGTTAACTCACTAAAATGGTGAATATATGACTGAGAGAGATGATTTAAAGGTCAAAAATACCTGTCTTGGACACGAAGTTATGACTGTTTAAATATTAATTTCTGCTGTCCAATAGATAGATAGATAGATATAGACAGATAATTTTGTGTGTCTGTGTGTGTGTGTAAATTTTTTGGATTACTAACAAAGAATTAAAGGGATTAATAAAAGAATTAGCAATCCAAAAAATTTACACAAATATGAACTGTCACTGTTGTGACTACTGCCTGTGGATGGCCTTGGGTTAGGCTGAAACAGTATGTATGTATGTATGTATAATTTTTTAGTGTATCTAAAAGATTAGGATTTTGTTCAAGGTAAGTTAATACTATTAATGTTACCATGCACAGTGTGGCTTTAAATTACAAGAAGACATTTTATTAATCTTTTGGGACATTTACCACTGGCATACCCATTTAGTTTAATGAGTGGAAATGTCAGCTTTCTATGTGGAATGAAAATGGCCCAATGAAAAAAAAATTGGTTGCTTGTAAAAGATTGAATTATTTTTAAGAAGTTGTCAAACAAGGTGGAAAAATTTACATTTGGAATTTAATATGGATATTGACTTGAAACAAATTAAAGTTGAAACTTTGTCAGTGAACAGATTACTTTTAATTTACCTTCAAGTTAAATCTAATTTAAGATCTGATTAAACCTCATACTGTTGATCTACCTTTAGATCTGACCAATACATATTAATATATATTATTATTAATAATAATAGCTCCAAATCACAAGACATTGGCCTTATTCTTATTCTTCCCCTCTCCAGTTTGAATATAAAGTACAAAAGAGATTTTTGTAGACCTTCCAGCCTTTGAACTACCCAAGAAACCGACACAGCAAAGTTTCGCTGTCCGGCGAGCTTCCATGCCAGCTGCCTTTCTTTCCTCTCACTTTGCCTCTTTTTAACCTCACACCCCACCTTCTGTAAGGGAAGGCAAAGGCCTCACTCTCCCTCTAGTGAAGATGGCCTTCATGTTTATGTGTCTCCCACCGCCAGCATTGGCTTCCACACCACATGGTCTGACCCAGTCAATCAAGCCATGCTCTGGGTGTAGTGCTCTGGCACCTCATGGCTCCTCCTAGAGGAAGCAGACAGTACCCGAGGGGACCCTATCCCACCCTACCATCAGCAGGGCATTTTCAAAAACATCACATAAAGTAATCTCTATCTATCTATCTATCTATCTATCTATCTATCTATCTATCTATCTATCTATCTATCTATCTATCTATCATCATAAATAGCTACCAACCTATGCCTTTTATGCATTCCACACCGGTCACATATTCAGCTCCTATTGAAACAAAAGACTCAAACACATTATACAGCACCTAAAAGAGAAATAAAATTGTAATTTCATGAATAAATAATATGAGACAGAATTAAAACAGAGAATTCCATTTAAAAATATGTAAACAAACATTGATCAAATGCTTATGCAAAAATATTTTCCCCCCTCTCCATTCAGTTGGATCGGATTCTCAGAGACTTTGGACAAGCCCCTGCAGTTTTCTTGGCAAAGTTTTTCAAAAGGGGTTTGCCATTATCTCCTTCCTAGGGTTAAAAGAAAATGGCTTTCTGCTTAAGGTGAGACTAGAATTCATACTCTTCCAGTTTTTAGCCAGATACCTTAACTGCTATACCAAACTGGCTTCCATATCCAATAACAAATATCAAATGTATCAAAATCATATTAAAAAGCTAACATATATTTTACTATATAAAGTAAAACAAGGATATGGATATTTTAGTGTATAAGAAATGCAGAAAAAGTATGGGGTAACTCTAGTTAGCAGCATCACTCAATCTGATCTCCCTTCCTCCTGAAAAACTAAAATTATTCTCTTTTAGTCTTCCAAATTATTGGAAGAAAGTATTTCACTAGAGATGATGGAGGGTGTAAGTTGCATCTGGGAAGAAAAAATTTACTACTGTCAGACCTGTCCCAATCTGATCCCTTAGGAAAGAAAAGCCTTCAACTCTATTGGTTGAAGCAAAGGATTCTTTTACTAAGAATGTTTGTTGCAGTAAAGTCAAGCCAGCTCTGAAATTTACTGCATTCACTAGATAGAAACATAAGGTGTAGGTTTGCCCATCCCTTTCCCCATCACCAGTCCATTTCCAGCCAACCAAAGCTCGCCAAGGTATTTTGAGAACTTTGAGATGTTTGGGGGTAATTTGCATATTTCTCAGCTTGCCTGGCCATGGGATGCTGGTACAATCAAGATCTGGCTGCTCTGGTCATTATCACCTGTCATTCCCCCTCTCTCGATTTCCTATTACATACACATAAAGCTTTATTGCCCTTTCATCCTTCCCCCTTTCTTTCCCCTTTCATCCTTCCTCAATCTTCTTCTTATGATGGCAGAATGCCTATGAGAAGTCAAGCTGAGTCAGGCAGAGCTGACATTCTGCCCCCCTTGACAGAGATGTTAGTCCTGCAAAAGAAAAGGAGAAGGGAGAGATATACAAAATTTATCAATTAGCAAAACACTTCATTGTGGCTTATCTGGGTATGGGTCATGGAATTTTTAAAGCAGTTTGGGGCTTTAATATGTTGGGAGTTGGCCCATTCAATTTCTGAAGGTGGAAAGTCTTTCCAGGCTAATAAATACTGGGTTTTTTCCTGATGTACAGTATGTGAGAGTCCAAAATGTCTTTGACTTCAAAGTGCTGCTATCCCTCAATCATAATGGGGTCGGGAGTTGGTTGCAATTTGGGATGGAAGGAAGATGTAATTTCTGGTTTCAGTAGGCTACAATGAAATACTGGGTGTACATGTCTGAGCATTTTTGGCAGCTCAGATTCTACAATTACTGGCCAATAATCCTTTTGATGGGGAAAAGTCCAACATATTTCGACCCCATTTTTTTTGACAGTTGTCTAGATTCTAAGAATTTCATAGAGAGATAGACCTTGTCTTTCACTTTAAAGTCTTTTGGCTTGATATGCTTTTCATCAGCCTGTTTTTCTATACTTCTCTAGCTTCATCCAAAGCTTTTCTCACCACTGGCCAAGTGATCTGTAACTGGGAAATCCAACCTTTCGATAATACAGTTAAAGTTCACAGCTCCCATTAAGTAGCCAGATGATGAGAGGAACTGAGCCCCGGGGTGGTCCCCAAAAGTTTTAGGAACTCCTACCAAAGCTGCAAAGGCAATTGGACTCTGCAATTTGAGATTATTCTTTCTGGAGCACTATGCAGCCAATAGAAGTGCTGCATAAATAGTTTAGCCAAAGAATACATTGAGGGGATTTTTTGACTGGGTATAAAGTGCACTTGCTTGGAGAACAGATTGGTTATCACCCAAATCATTGTTTTTCTTGCGCTTTTGGGCAATTCTACAATAAAGTCCATGTTATGGGTGTTATGTTTATCTTATATGCAGCTCTATCATTCATCTCTATTGCATTTGTTTCCTGTGTCACATTGCTAGTTTATGATTCATCTCTATTGTTCCTGTGATGCATTTCCTTTTCCTGTTGTATTATTATTCTCTAAAAAGGATGGCTTCTGCACAGTGATGGCTTGCATTGTATTTACTTACTCCAAATGAAACATGGTATCATAAGCATCTGAATCCGTGCTGTCTCTACACATTTGATGCATGTTAGTCTAGCACTTTCAGTTCTGTCCTGAAAGGTGAGGATTTGAAGCAAGAAAATCAGCATCATGGGAGCTGCTAACAGCATACCACTGCCTGAGGCAATGAGAGTGAATGGAGATTGCAGCAGTAACTGGGACTTTTCCAAACAGAGTGCAGCATACACGGGGCATTTACAAACTTGAATCTGAGATTGTGGAAGCTGATCAGAAACCGCTATTGTCTGGATCAACATGTGAACATCTGGGTTTGATGCAATTCACCATTCCAACTAAGTTACACAATGTTGAAATTCACCCCTGAAAATCCTTAGCGAGTAGGATCAGCAAATCTTCCAAGTCTACAACGAGGTGTTTGAGAGCCCCATAATATCTTTTACAAGAGAGATTCACTTTGAACTTGATCCTTCCATTTCACCAGTACAATGTGCCCCACACAATGTTCCAATAGCCATTAAACCACAGGTCAAAGCACAACTGGACAAGTATGAAGCTGAAGGACATATTACTTCAGTATCTGAGCTTACCAATTAGATAAGCAACATGGTTGTTATTAGTAAGCCTGAGAAGACAAGAATCTGCATTGATCCCAAGTTTCTGAATATGGCCCTAAAATGGTCACACTACCTAATGACAACACTTGATGGCATTACCCAAAGCACGGGTTTTCATGCTTGCTGATGCTAGAGTTGCCTTTTTACAGTGCAAACTGGATGAAAAGAGTAGTTACATGACCACATTTTGGACTCATTGGGACAGAAAGAGATGGCTCAAATTACCTGTTGGAGTCTCCATGTTGTTGTTGTTAGTTGCGAAGTCGTGTCCAACCCATCGCGACCCTATGGACAATGTTCCTCCAGGCCTTCCTGTCCTCTACCATCTTCTGGAGTCCATTTAAGCTCACGCCTACTGCTTCAGTGACTCTATCCAGCCACCTCATTTTCTGTCGTCCCCTTCTTCTATTGCCCTCAATCTTTCCCAGCATTAGGCTCTTCTCCAGTGAGTCCTTCCTTCTCATTAGGTGGCCAAAGTATTTGAGTTTTAGCTTCAGAATCTGGCCTTCTAAAGAGCAGTCAGGGTTGATCTCCTCTAGGACTGACCGGTTTGATCGCCTTGCAGTCCAAGGGACTCGCAGGAGTCTTCTCCAGCACCATAGTTCAAAGGCTTCAATTCTTTGGCGCTCAGCGTTTCTTATGGTCCAGCTTTCACTGCCATACATTGCAACTGGGAAGACCATAGCCTTGACTATATGCACTTTTGTTGTCAGGGTGATGTCTCTGCTTTTTAGTGTGCTGTCTAGATTTGCCATGGCTTTCCTCCCAAGGAGCAAGTGTCTTTTAATTTCTTGGCTACAGTCCCCATCTGCAGTGATCTTGGAGCCCAGGAAAATAAAATCTGTCACTACCTCCATTTCTTCCCCATCTATTTGCCAGGAATTGAGAGGGCCGGATGCCATGATCTTGGTTTTCTTAATATTTAGTTTCAACCCAACTTTTGCATTCTCCTTCTTCACTCGCAACAAGAGACTCTTCAGTTCCTCTTCACTTTCTGCCATTAGAGTGGTATCATCTGCATATCTTAGGTTGTTGATATTTCTTCCAGCAATCTTAATTCCAACTTTTGATTCATCTAGCCCTGCCTTTCTCATGATGTGCTCTGCATATAAGTTAAATAGGCAAGGCGACAGTATACAGCCTTGCTGGACTCCTTTCCCAATTTTGAACCAATCAGTGGTTCCGTGTCCAGTTCTCACTGTTGCTTCTTGGCCCACATATAGTTTTCTCAAGAGACAAATAAGATGGTCTGGTATGCCCATCTCTTTAAGGACTTGCCACAGTTTGTTATGATCCACACAATCAAAGGCTTTAGCATACTCAATGAAGCAGAAGTAGATGTTTTTCTGGAACTCTCTAGCTTTCTCCATGATCCAGCGTATGTTGGCAATTTGATCTCTAGTTCCTCTGCCTCTTCGAAATCCTGCTTGTACTTCTGGTAGTTCTCGATCCACATACTGCTGGAGTCTAGCTTGTAGAATTTTAAGCATAACTTTACTAGCATGAGAAATGAGTGCAATGGTGTGATAGTTTGAACATTCTTTGGCACTGCCTTTCTTTGGAATTGGAATGTAAACTGATCTTTTCCAATCCTGTGGCCACTGTTGAGTTTTCCAAATTTGCTGGCAAATTGAGTGTAGCACTTTTACTGCATCATCTTTTAAGATTTTGAATAGCTCAGCTGGAATACTGTCACCTCCACTAGCTTTGTTGTTGCTCAGCTTTTCTAAGGCCCACTTCACTTCACATTCTAGGATGTCTGGCTCGAGGTCAGTGGCCACCTCATTGTGATTGTCAGGGACGTTAAGCTCATTCTTGTTAAGCTCATTCTTCTGTGTAATTTTCCTCTTCTTAATCTTTTCTGCCTCTGTTAGGTCCCTGCCATTTTGGTCCTTTATCATGCCCATTTTTGCATGAAACGTTCCTTTCATCTCTCCAATTTTCTTGAAATGATCTCTGGTCCTCCCTATTCTATTGTTTTCTTCTATTTCTTTGCATTGTTCATTTAAGAAGGCATTCTTATCTCTTCTAGCTATTCTTTGGAATTCTGCATTTAATTGGGCACATCTTTCTTTTTCACCCTTGCCTTTCACTTCCCTCCTTTCCTCAGCTATTTGCAAAGCTTCCTCACACAGCCATTTTGCTTTCTTGCATTTCTTTTTCTTTGGGATGGTTTTGGTTGCTACCTGTTGTACAATGTTGCGAACCTCTGTCCATAGTTCTTCAGGCACTCTGTCTATCAGATCTAATTCCTTAAATCTATTTGTCACCTCTACTGTATATTGAACAGGGGTATGATTTAATTCATACCTGACTGGCCTAGTGATGTTCCCTACTTTCTTTAATTTAAGCCTAAACTTTGCAACAAGAAGCTCATGGTCTGAGCCACAGTCAGCTCCTGGTCTTGTTTTTACTGACTGTATAGAACTTCTCCATCTTTGGCTGCAGAGCATATAGTCAATCTGATTTCTGTGTTGACCGTCTAGTGATGTCCATGTGTAAAGCCGTCTCTTGGGTTGTTGGAAAAGAGTGTTTGCTATGACCATCGTATTCTCTTGACAAAATTCTATCAGCCGGTGCCCTTCTTCATTTTGTACTCCAAGGCCAAACTTGCCTGTTATTCCAGTTATCTTTTGGCTTCCTACTTTAGCATTCCAATCCCCCATGATGATAAGGACATCGTTTTTGGCTGTTAGTTCTATAAAGTGCTGTAGGGCTTCATAGAACCGGTCAATTTCATCCTCTTCAGCACTGGTGGTTGGGGCATAGACTTGGACTACTGTGATATTGAATGGTTTGCCTTGTATTCGAACTGAGATCATTCTGTCATTTTGAGGATTGTATCCCAGTATTGCTTTTCCTACTCTTTTATTGACTATGAAGGCTACTCCATTTCTTCTGAGGGATTCTTGCCCGCAGTAGTATACCTGATGGTAATCTGGTAATTCACCCATTCCTGTCCATTTTAGTTCGCTGATACCTAAGATGTCGATGTTTAGTCTTGTCATCTTTTGTTTGACCACGTCCAGCTTGCCTTGATTCATGGATCTTACATTCCAGGTTCCTATGGAGAAAAAATCTTTACAGCATCAGACTTTCCTTTCACCACCAGACATATCCACAGCTGAGCGTCCTTTCGGCTTTGGTCCAGTCGCTTCATTCTTTCTGGCGCTATTAGTACTAGCCCTCTGCTCTTCCCCAGTAGCATATTGGACGCCTTCCGACCTGAGGGGCTCATCTTCCAGCGTCATATCGTTTTGCCTTTTGGTACTGTCCATAGGGTTTTCATGGCAAAGATACTGGAGTGGGTTGCCATTTCCTTCTCCAGTGGCACCAGAAATGTATCAATGAAGGCAGCATGAACTTTTGAATGGGCTCAGTGGAATTGCGCCAATAGCTGATGACATTCGCATAGTTGGCTATGGTGATACAGATGAAGTAGCTGAGCATGACCACGATGAGAAGCTAGACATCTTTGCAATCTGGCAAAGAGTTGGGGAAGAACCCATAATGGAGGGAGAAAAAATTGCCTGAAGCCAGCTCCCTGGCACCAGCAGCCACCCCAGTGGGGGAAGGGCCAGCAAAGAAGGTGGCAGGGAAAGAGTTTCAGCAATCGTCCCAGCTGGGAGCTAGACCCAAACAACCAGGAGAATTGATCTGGTCGTCAGAGTGGATTAAGCCCAGTGGAGACTTCCGGTGCCACGGAGTAGCCTTACCATCCCCAAGGGCTTCAGAGGCAGAGGAGGTGGGACGACAACAAAGAGAATCCTGCACATCGTATTCCCCAGACCGGTGGAGAGCAGCCAGGCCAGCTGAGATTGAATACTCGGGTGAGTGGAAAATTCTGTCTGCAGATCAGACTGCCTGCCAGACCCAGGAGTCCCCTGCCAAGCCCTCCAGAGACAGAGGACCCCAGCAATGAGAGGTTGGGAAGCCCCCACAAGTGAAAGGCCAACAATCTCTGAACTTGCCCCAGCTAATAGAAGCCTTGCAACAGCTGGGGGTGATGCAGAAGCCTGGAGATCAGGAGCTGGTGGGAGGACAACAGCAAGGGTGGCAGCAGCAGGACCCAAAAGTGCAACCCCTGAACGTACAGCAGGACTAGTGGGGCCAGCAGCAGGAGGGGCCCTGGCAGCCATTAAATCAACAACCAGAGTGGGGGCAGAAGCAACTGGAGACACAACAGCAACTGGGGGCCCTGGCAGCTGGTGAATCAACAACCAGGAGGGGGACAGCAGCAACTGTGAGCACAACAGCAGTGGGTGCCCTAGCAGCCATTGAACCAAGAACTAGGGTGGGGCCAGCAGCAATGGGGGCCCCAGCAAGCAATGATGAGCCCATCCTTCAGAGCCACCTTCGATGGGGACCCCGAGAAACTGATTTTTTTCTTCAACCAAGTACGCTCTCACTTGAATCTCAGGGGTCACATTTACCTGGACCCAGGTGCGATGGTCAATGTGATTGCATACAACCTAAAGGGAGAAGCATCTGAATGGTTGAACAATTTATATAATGAGCAGGCCCCTGAATGGGAGGACCCCCACCTTTTCCTCCTGGGGCTGAGGGAAAGATTTGAGGACTCGTCCATTGCCCTCAAAGTAGAAGAACAAATCAATAAGATAAAGCAAGCTGGCCGGCCCACCCTAGAGTACATACAGGAGTTTCGAAAGATGGCAGGTCAGATAGAGAAATGGCCTGAGCAATCAATAATTCATCTTTTTAGAGAAGGGTTAGATGACCACCTTTCTCAGGCATGTATCTACCAAGCTGTACCTAACCAGCTGCATGAATGGTACCAGGCAGCGGTAAAATTAGATGTCCAGCTCACCCTCTATAAAAAACCTCCCCCACCGGAAGCTGCACCAAAACCAGGATTGAGATGGCTACCACCACCCCTGAAAACCCCCAACAACTGCTACTGCTGAAAGACCTAGACCACCTACAGGTCCACCAATCAAGTGCTTTCAATGTGGACAGCAGGGACATTGAGCAGCAAACTGCCCAGTTCCTTGCCTGTAACAGCAGAGTAGACCAGATCCAACAACGAGGAAGAAACCTGCACAGCAGCCATCAAGAGAAAAGTCCAACTGGGCCACCGAGGAGCCCATTACCCAGGTAACATTCCTCACCCAGGAGAATGCTGACCCACTGACTGGACCCACCCCCACTTTACCTGGTTTTGACAGTGACGAGATGTTATTGTGCATACACTAGAGCCACATTGGGAGTTAGGCATGCTACAGAGAAGCTCATGATACTCTTTACTGGCCTAACATGTAAGGTGAAATCAAAGACTTTGTTAGCAATTGTGCCACTTGCAATGAATATGCACATTTGCAACAAAAAGAAACCATGATACGTGAATCACCCTCACGTCCTTGGCAGATCGTCAGTATAGATTTGTTCAACTATGAAGGAAAAGAGTACCTGATATTAGTTGATCATTATTCAGAGTTTAGGGAAATTGAACTTCTTTCTGACTTGTTTGGTGAAACTACCATTAAGAGATGCAAAGCTCAGTTTGCACGTTATGGCCAACCAGATAAAGTGATCTCTGATAATGGTCCTCAGTTTGCAAGCCTACAGTTTAGGAAATTTGCCTTTGAATGGGAGTTTGAGCTTGTGACTTCCTCACCATGTCATCCACAAGCTAATGACAAAACTGAATCAGCCGTGAAGATTGTTAAGAATTTATGCAAGAAAGAGCAAAGTGTTGGTAAACACCCATGGAAGGACATTCTACATTGGAGAAATACTCCAACCAAGGAAATGGACAGTAGTCTGGCACAGAGACTGATGTCAAGGAGACTAAAGACCTCCTTACCAGTGGCAAATAAGTTACTTAAGCTCTCTGTGATACAAAGTGTCCCAAAAAAGTTACGTCTTAAGTATTCAAGGCAAGATATGACAAATCAGCCAGAGATTTGCCAGAATTGAATATTGGGGAATGAGTCCATATGAAACCACTGCCTGGAGATTGAACAGGTCATTGGAAAATGGGTATATGTTTACAACAAGTAGCACCATACTCCTATCTAGTGGACATTGATGGAATCCTCTATTGTTGCAATCGTGGATCTGCATGTGGTTCAACAGCCTGACTCTTCATATCCAGTGAACAGGCCACACTCACCTGGTATTACTGGGCCAAACTTACCCACTAACAATAGGGAACACACAGTATTGATGCCACAGAGCAATGCTAATGACAGTTTTGAGTGAGGTGGTATACCTGACAGCAGTCAAATGCAGAACATCTCAGTAAGTGGTGAGAAGAGCCCAGCAACCTCAGTGAGGTCGGAGAAACTCTTAATACAAAGAGGGCCAGTTTTCATCTGTAGTGGCAGACATTCACAACCACCCAACAGACTTAACCTATAGGAAGTGTTGTTACTAATTCTCACCCAATATATTCACAATGTTGGTTGGTTAACATGAAAAGGGTGTTGTGTTTACCTTATATGCAGCTCTATCATTCATCTCTATTGTATTTGTTTCCTGTGTCACATTGTTACTTTATGTGATTTATCTCTATTGTTCCTGTGATGCATTTCCTGTTCCTGTTGTATTCTCACTCTCTAAAAAATATGGCTTCTGCACAATGATGGCTTGTATTTACGTACTCTACATAAAACAATCCATTGATATCTCTTTCTATGGGACTTTGGGCTCTGCTAATGCCTGGAGAAGCCCGAGTATTTTCTCTTGTCACCTCTTGGTAGAGGTACAAATGGGGTAGCTAGCCACATAGCTCACTATGTCCTTTTTTCAGTGACAGTTACCAAAATTGCCACTTGATTAGGTACGGGACTTTTACAAAACCAAAATGTCCCGCCATTTTGAATCATGGTATTTTTGTAGAACCATTAATTGTTGGCTTTGTGGGACACATAGTTTGGCTCTCACCCAAGCTAGACCATCTTGCATTGTACATTCTCCCTTGTACATTTGGAACCACTTGTCCTCCTCCAAAGCTGCCTTTAGGGTACCCTTTAAATCATCAGCTTGGTGGGTTTTTGTTTTGGCTTGTACCTGGGTGGTGCCTGGGGCTGCCAGTTGCCTGAAGGGAATGACCAGTTTAATTACATCTGGCTTTGAACTATTTATTTTAGCAGCCAGGATAAAGCATCTGCTAGAAAGTTCCTCCTTCCTGGGAGATACCTTAATGAGAAATTGAATTGGTTAAAGTACTGAGCTCACCAATCCTGTTTGGGTGATAGTCTCGGGATTTCAAGGCTTCTACATTTTTATGGTCAGTCCATACTTCAAATGGGGTTTTCCCTCTTAGAAAATGCCTCCAAGTTAGGAGCGCCCAATGCATCGCATAGGCTTCCTTTTCTCAGACTGCCTATCTCTGTTCCATCTCATTTAGCTTTTTAGAAGTGTTGGCACATGGATGCAGAACCCCTTGCTTATTTTCGTGGAGAAGCACTGTGCCCACTGTGCGAACAAGCACTTAAGCTTTTTGAATGCAGCCTGGCATTATAATCCATTTAAATGGTTGGTTGGGTTGGGTTTCCCCTTCCCTCTTTAGCAGGTTGGTGATGGGGAGGTCTGTCCAGGCAAACAAGGGGGTGAACTGGTGGTAAAAAATTGCCAATCCCAGGAAGCTTTGTAGTTGTTTTCGGGTGTGGGGAGGAACCCACTTTAGAACTGCCTGCACCTTTTTGGGGTCCATTTCTATCCAATCATGGGAGATGTGATAGCCCATATAGTCAATTTTATTCTGGTGGAATTTGCATTTGGACAGTTTGACATATAGTTTGGCTCCTTGAAGCTTCTTGAGGAGCTCTGACTAGCTTTAGGTGCTCTGCCATTGTCTCAATACAGATTAAAATATCCAGGTAAACTAACACTTCCTTATATAGGTATTTAAGCAACGCTTCATTTATTAGCTGCATAAACACAGCAGGCACCTCTTGCAATCCAAAAGGGAGGACCTGGAACTGGAAGCATTCTAAGGGGCAATTGAAAGCTGTTTTCCACTCATCCCCTGCTTTGATCCTCACTCAGTAGTATGCCTCCTACAAAACCAACTTGATGAAGATCCTTTCCTTGGCCAAATCAGCTAGCATATCCTTCATGAGAGGGAGTGGGTACACGTTTTCCACACAAACTGCATTGAGTCCTCAATAATTCATGCATAGACACAGAGACCTGTTCTTCTTTTTCCTAAATAGTCCTGGGGCAGCCATTCTCGGTCTGGAGGGTTGGATGAATCCATGCTTCAAGTTTTTGTCTATAAAAGTCTGCAATTCCTCCAATTCCCTAGTGGTCATGGAATACAATTTATGTTTGGGTAGTTCGGCTCCTAGTAGGATTTCTATGGAACAGTCAGTTGGTTGGTGGAGTGGGACCATATCTGATCCCTTCTCACAGAAGATTCCCATAAGTCCCCAATACTCTTTGGGGATCTGAGGATCACCCTGGAGCCAATCTTTGGCAGCTATTCCCACCTACCTTTTAGATTTTGCCTGCTGCAGGGGTAGTTTTTGATGGTCCTTTCCCCCTCCTCCTTCATAGCTGGTTCATCAGATTTTTAGTAGCGTCCTTCTCCAGTTCACATAGAGGTTCCATTTCTGAAGCCCTAACACAAGGGGCCTTTCCATTCCAGGGGCTACGGTGAAGTTCAAGGTTTCCCTGTGTGCACCCATCCTCATCTCTATTACTTCATAACAGATGTTGCTGGGACCCCCACCACCACCACTGAGCTGTTCATCTGGCAAAAAGTTATGGGCACTTTAAGATGTTTCTCATGCCCAGTTTCTTGAACAGGGCAAGGTTGACCAGGCATCTGGTGCACCCCAAGTCCAGGAAGACTACTAGGTTCCCTTTTTGCCCTGAGGATTGAACCACTAGTTCTATGGGGATGGTCACTGGGTTGACTGAGTGACTTAACAAGGGACATCATCATCTGATTTGCTTTCCATCAGGCTACCTACTGGGACAGTCAGAGTTCAACTGCTGTTTTGGGGAGATAAACTCTAAGACTTCTACTCCCTTCAGGGCAGTTTCACAGGCTTACTGTTGTGGTTTTGCTGTTTTTTTTTGGCAGGATTCTGAATCACCTTCTGGGCTGGGTATGTAGCTCAGCAAATGACAACTCAGTGCCCCTGCTTCACACACCTGAAGCAGCCAGTGGATTGTCGGCATGGGCTCTGCTCGCATGGGACTTCTTTCTTTTCAGGGAGGGATCTTCACCATCCATGGCTCATGAGGTACTTGGATCAAGCTAGATCAATTTCCACTTCCTCTGCTAGGACATATCAGCAATGGAGGATGGGGTGGGTGCCTCTGGAAATGCAGGTGTTGGTAGACTTAGCTTGTGTCAGAAACATTTGATTAAGATGTCTTCTGGCCAGTCAGCAGACCAGGTTGCAAAACTCCTGGGTATCCTTGGCCACCCTCCTCTAGCCCTCAGCTGATAGTCTTTATGCAATCTCTGGCTTTGCAATCAGCTAAAGGGTCTTCAAAGGACTTCCAAAGTGCAGCCATGAAGCAATAAAAGTTTCTCACCTTCAGGGCATCATTGGTGTGGAGGGTAACCATCCATTCACCTGTGGTCCCCTCCAATACCATGCTAACACACCACACCTTAAACCCCTTGATGGCTATTTCTGGACCATTCTTTGCATGTATGTCCAAACTTGTACCAGGAGGAACCCCAACTGTTTGGAGTCTTCACTGAACTTTACTCCCAGGACTGGTGTCTTGTGTGCTTGTTGGCATTACTCCTGCAGCTGGTGCAGGCTTGGCTGCAAGGTCAGGTGCTGGGACAGTTGTGGCTGTTGAGGGGCTCGTTGCTGCTGCCATTGTAGCAGCAGAGATATTTGCCCCATTGCTTGCCATAGCTGGAATTGGCTGGTCAGTATGAGGTGCCATCGGGCTAGAGCTTTGAGACTACTAAAAGTCCCCTCAGGAACTTTATGGCTTGTTCCAGTATCCAGTCTTTTCCCTCTAGCTTGCCTGAGCTCAATTCTTCCTCCACTTTCTCCAGCTACACTTGGGTCTCTTGCAGGCAGCTGTCATGGTTTCCATAGGTGAATGTCATTCCCATGGGTTTTTCTTCCCATTCTTCCTTTTTCCCTATCCTAAGGGACCACTGGAGTCTTAGTTGGTTGTCATCTCTCAGCTATCCGAAGAGATTCAGCTCTTTAGGAGAGGGTTTCAAGGATGCTTCTCTCCAGGCCTCAAAATCTCCCTCATCACTCCCTTGAGCTGACATCATTTGCATGGTTCGCAACAGTAGAGGTGGTTTCCTCTCCAGGTTCACCAAACTGCAGAGCTGGCTTTATGTCAGACCTGCCTCAATCCAATCCCTTAGGGGAAAAAAGCCTTTGACTCCATTTGGTTAAAGCAAAGGGTTCTTTTACTAAGAATGTTGGTTGCATTAAAGTCAAGCCAGCTCTGAAATCTACTGCACTTGCTAGATCAAGGTGTAGATTTGCCCCAGCCCACCTCTTGCCCTGTAACCAGTCTGTTTCCAGCCAACCAGAGCTCACCAAGATGTTTTGCAAACTCTGAGATGTTTGAGGGGTAATCTGCATATTTCTCAGGGTGCTTGGCCTCAGGATGCTGATACAATCAAGATCTGGCTGATCTATCCTTTTCACCTATCATTCCCACCCTCCCAATTTCTTATCACATACACACAAAGCTTTATTATATACTTCCCTCTTTCCTCCCCATTTCATCCTCCCCCCCCCTTTCATCCTTCCCCCTTTCTTTTTTTGATGGCAGAGTGCCTGTGAGGCATCATGCTGAACCAGACAGTGCTGACAACCACCAATCCTATCAAATGAGATATCAGTTTTCTAAAACTCTTTCATATATTCCTGTCAGAGGCTTTTCCAAAGTGTGAGATGTTATGTGCTGCCCCACTCACTCACACACATAACTGTGGTTTAGTGAGTTTATTAATATTCCCCAGCAATTCCCTTTGCCAAAACCCAGAACTATCCCAATACAGTCCATAGAGCAATGGCCAAATAGTCCACAAAGCACTTGAAAGTTGTTCAAACAAAATAACTCCACCAAACAAACTTAAATCCACCAGACAAACTTAAATCCACACACAAGAGATCTCACAAGGCAAAGAAAGTCCAGTTTCCAAGGTACAATTCAATTCCAAATACGGTATCAATCAAGACTGAGGCAGAAATCACGAAGACCAAAAAATACCCAGCTAGAAAACAAACACATTGTTCCCAGCAACACCTCCATCTGTCTGCTGTGATAAATAGCCAACTTCCAATGCAGCCCATCAAGACAGGTAGGGCTTTCTCCTCTTGAGTAGTCTGACTGACCTTCTCTGCTCCTGCCTTTTCTCTGCCTTACATGTTCTCAGATCAGTGTAAAATGCAGTTCCTCATCCTCTTTGCTGGTTATCTGCAATTGGAAGTTTTCCCCAGCTGGAGCCTCAGCCAAATCCCTTTCAGATGGCTATTCAGAGCCATCAGTCAACTCAATTCTTGATGTGCCAGGAATCGGCTCAACTTCCCTGAGCTGATATCTTCAGAGGCATCTGGAGAATTGTCCAAGAGAATCATCACACATAAAGTCAAGAAATGTTACTTATATGTATAAGAATGGATGACCATAGGTGAATGTTTGTATGTGAATATATCTTTTAGTTAGGAGATCAGATTATTACTTAGTTCAATGCACATCAGCATTCTGGAAGATTATCACTTTAGAGAGTGGAACACTTAAATTATGTTGTAGAATCCTTAATCACAGTCTGGAATACAGAGCATAAAATAGAAATATTTTCAAAACCTACCATTTCAGAATGTGCTAGGGTTTTTAATCATCACTGGAGTGTGACTGAGGGAATGAGTGTTCCAGATGAGATTTCTTTGGAGTTTATCAAAAAACAAAGTAGAAGAACTCCCATGGGCTTTTACTCTGCACCCAAATGAAAGGAGGGCAGGAACTGATTGGATAAATGTATTTGCCTCTAAAGTATAACAAAACATAGAATGATTGCACATAATTTCAACTCTTCTACCTCTGGTATGAAAGTTCTAAAACAGAGTGTGCAATTTAAGCCAGTGTGATGTCTACATCTGATTTTTTTGAGGACTATACTCCAAAAGAGAGTGGACCTAGTAGTATTTTGGTGGGGGGGGGGAAGTGTGTGTTAGAAAGTTATGAGACAAAATAAATTGTCTTAAAGATCTAATTTGCTCCTTAACATTCCATATAAAAAAGATTCACAAAGGTCATTGGGAACCAAAATATGGATTTCAGTTGGCTCTACGTAGTGTTCCACTTTTTGCATGGGTGAGAAACATTTTAATTATAAAAAAATTGATGTGCAGGTTAAAAATATTCCCCAATCATTCTAATAATTAATTGATTATTTTTCAGTTTAGAACATAAGGCCTCAGCTTTTTTTATATCTTGGCAACTAGGACTGGACTCAGTATTTCAAGTGTGGCCTCATTACTCACAAATGAAGCAATGTTATCATCTCTTGTGATCTTGATACTATCTATGTGCTGCTGTTTTAAACATTATTACTTCATATCATTTATTTGCAAATCTAGGTTTCCTAAACCTAAATTTTTCAATGCATTCTGATCAGAATTTCAGTAGCCACCAATCTTCAAAAAGAATCTTACCACAGTTACAGCATCATTGAGCAGTGATTCTCCAAAAACAATTATGAAAAGAATATCATTGACATGAACTTCTTCAAACACAGCGAGCACAGCAACAGGATCCACTGCAGCTATTAAACTGCCAAACAGGAGAAAATCAAGCAATCCACTCTGAAGTTCACCTAAAAGAACAATGTAGATCATAAAAACACAGAATTACTGAACCAGATTGGAAATTCCCATTAGGCCCTAAGAAATTAAAAAGGTTCTAAATTAAAGTGTTTCCAAAGATAACAATCTAAACATTGTTTGAACATTTCCAATAAAGGAGAAGGAGCTACCTTTCTGAGTAATTAGCTGCACTAGTGAATTAGACTTCCAAGCCACCTCCATCCTGTTTATATATTGGCCCCATTTTATCCAGTTTGTTATTGATTTTAATGTTTTAACTTTAATGTTAAATTTTTAATGCTTTTAATGTCTGTTTTGTATTGTTCTTTTACAATATTGTAGATGTTGTAAGCCATCCAGAGTCACTTGGTAGTGAGATGGGCAGTATATAAATTTAATAAATAAAATATATAAAAATAAATTATATTTCTCATTTATAATCTTGAAGAAATAAGTAAGCTAATATTAAAAATTCCCAATATTAATATAAATGCACCTTCAGCACATTTATCTACTAAAACATCACAAAATTTAATATTCAAACATAAGAAAAACTCAATTACTGTATAAGAAATAGAAACATTATTAAAAACTACAGAAGAAGGAAAAAAGTTCTACAATAGAGTATTTTGCATACACTCTTATGTAAAACTTTTTCCCCTCTTTCCATCCTTAAGATATTAAACAAGAGTCACCACACACAGGGATTTGGAAAACTAAATTCTATCAACAAGGGCAGACTAGCATTTAGTGAAGCTTCAGAAATCTTGCATGTATCTAATCTCTTTTTTCTTTAAACTTTCTTCATCATATCTTTAGGTCATGATAAAATTGCTGATACAATGTCTTTTAAATGTAAAGATAATAATTTCCTTACAAGGTAAATTTTCTTTCTTGTATTCACTCACAAATCTAATGAACAGTACCCTTTTTATCTTGAGTGAAAATCAGTCCACCTTGGATAGAAGCTAATATTATGCTAATACCCAAAGAAGACTCAGACTTGATAAAGAATTACAGATCAATATCTCTACTAAATGTGGCTTATAAAAGCTTTGCTTCAATAATAGCAGAAACACTAAAGAGATTTTTGATTGAATTCATACATTCAAATCAAAATGGATTCTTACCAAAGAGACAAAAAAAGAATAAGAATGATTTTAGATACATTGGAATATTATGAAATGCATCCAGGGAAACACATGGCATTAATCTTTCTAGATGCACAGAAAGCTTTTGATAATGTCAATTGGCAATTTATGGTTTAACAACTAAACTATATGGATTTTGGAGAAAACTTTTTGAACATAATCCAAACAATTTATCATAGATAAATGGCTAAAATAATTTCACAGAGAGTTTCAATATTAAAAAAGGTACAAGACAAGGGTGTCCACTATCCTCACTATTATTTATTCTAACCCTGGAAGTGCTGAACAGAAATGTTAGACAGGATCCAGAAATGAAAGGAATGGAGATAAAAGATGAAGAGTATAAACTACAAGCATTTGCAGATGACTTGATATTTATATTAGAGGATCCCTTGGAGACAAGTCCTAAATTATTAGCAAATGTCGAAGAATTTGGAGAAATAGCAGGACTGAAAATAAATAGAGAAAAGACTAAAGTTATAGTTAAAAATCTTACAGATAAACAAAAAAAAAAAACAATTGTCAGAAAAAACAGACCTCCAAGTAAATAAGAAAGTCAAATACTTGGGGATATATCTAACAGCAAGGTGCACAACAATAAAAGAAGACAACTACGTAAAATTACTAAAACAAATAAAACTATACCTGGAAAAATGGAAAAATCCACAGTTATCAATTTTGGGAAGAATAGCAACTGTGAAAATGAATATTCTACCCAAACTACTTTTTTTATTTCAAACAATAGCGATAAAAATTGAGGTTTTTTGATGAATTAAATGCATCAATATTGAAATTTATTTGGCAAGGGAAAAAAGCTAGAATTAGACTGAAAATGTTACAAGAAGTGAAAGAAAATGGAGGCTTTGGGCTACTAGATTGGGTTTTGTACTATCAAGCAGTTGCAGTAACATGGTTAAAAGAATGGATAACCCTTAGAAACAAAAGACTATTATACCTAGAAGGGCATGACCTACAACTTGGTTGGCACGGATTTCTATGGTATGGGAAGAACAAAATTCATACTTTCAAAACCATTATGTAAGAAATGCACTGTTTTTGACATGGGAAAAGGTAAAATTGAGAATTAACATGAAAATACCAGGATGGATTTCGACAATTGATGCATTTGTACACCCAAATTTAATTAATTATGAGAAACTTGTGACATATAAAGATATTTTGAATACTGATGGGAAACTACAAATTAAACGAGAATTAGAAAAACTGGGCACAGAGCTATCATGTTGGCCACATTTGCAAATGAAAATGAGATATGAGAAAGATGTAAAAATATATGGTTTTTACAAACAGTTTGACCAGATATATTGTCATCAGATGACAAATTGATTAATAAATTTTACAATTTTATGTTAAATTTAAAGATGGAAGATGAACAAGTTAAAGAAACAATGATAATATGGGCCAAAAGGTTTGGGCACAATGTAGAGTTAGAAAAATGGCAAAACTTATGGGAAAGAAACTATAAAATAACAAGGGCAGTTATTTATAAAGAAAATCTATATAAGATGTTCTATAGATGGCATCACCTGCAAGACTAGCAAAAATGTTTAAAAATATGTCTCACAATTGTTGGAAATGCAGACAAAATCCAGGCACATATTATCATCTTTGGTGGACATGCCCTAAAACAAAGAATTTTTGGTCAAAAATACAAGGGTGGCTAGAAAAGATGATAGGAGCACATGTAGACTATAAACTGGAATTATTTCTTTTAGGTATAATCTCAGAAAATTATGATAAAAATGTGTATTCTTAATATTACATGTATTAACAGCAGCAAGAATTAAATCTGCTCAGTATTGGAAAAATGAAGAAATACCATCTGAAGAAGATATAATTAAGAAAATGGTGGACTGTGCAGAAATGGATAGGCTTTCATTGAAAATGAAATGGAAACAAGATTCAGAAGAGTTACAAACATGGGAAAATTTTTATAAATGGTTAGAAAAATGGAATAAAGGGTAGGAATGGTAACTGTATTACTATTAATGTTAAATATGTAAACCCAGACAATGTGTTGCTTACTAAATAGTAAAAATTATTATTGTTAAAAACTAATATATATATTAGTTGGCTTCTATTAAAAAAGAAAAAGAAAAGAAGAAAAGCAGTCCACCATCTGAAATAATTGCACTATCAAATAGTAAACACCAGGGAATGTAACATCTCTTTTACTATGATTCTCATCAAATCTTATAGCAAGAATAACATTATTCTATCATACATTTTAATCTTTGACGATCAGACATGTTGACCTCCCACTTTAATTGTGACATATTTGAAAGGCTCCAGTGTCAGAACCCACCTCAACCCACATCTTAAGAAAGTAGGACTCTTGGAGACAAGTTTTTCTAAGCGGGAACTTTTACTAAAAAAGTGGTGGTGGTTATCAGGGAGACTTTATGTCCGCGGGAGACCACCATTGTCCAGACTGGCGGGAGTGAGACCCTCCTCCTGAGATCTGGCCCTCGGGTTCAGATGGGCTTGTTGCTTAGATACCTGGCGCCCAGCTGTGTGGCAACAGCCCTGTCCGAACTGCTCGACACCCTCTCAGGGTTGGTGGTGGAGTTCCCCAGGCTTATGGTGCTGAGTGACTTCAACCTGCCTTCACTGGGAGGGTCCTCTGAGTTGGCTCAGGAATTCATGGCTTCCATGACAGCCATGGGCCTGACCCAAGTAATTCAGGGCCCAACTCATGTGGGGGGTCACACTCTCGACCTGGTATTCCTGTCCGGACAATGGTTGGATGATCTAGGAGGGGGTTCACCAGTCATTGTTCCCCTGTCATGGTCTGACCATTACCTCATGCGGCTGGTCTTCTGTTATGCTACCCCCCACTGTTGGGCAGTGGAACCGACCAGGTGGTTCCACCCCAGGCACCTAATGGACCCGGAACAGTTCCAGATGGCGCTTGGGTCTATACCCATCGCCCTCACTCACAGCCCAGTTGATGCCTTGGTTGATGCTTGGGATAGGGCGGCCGCTGAGGCACTTGACGTTGTTGTACCCTTGCGACCCCTGACCCGGTGCAGATCCCATGGTTTTCTGTGGAGCTCCGGGAGATGAAGCTTCGGAGACGGGGCCTAGAGAGCTGTTGGAGATCCACCCGTTCCGAATCTGACCGATTGCAGTTAAGAACCTTTATAAGGTCTTATCTTGCGGTGATGAGGATGGCGAAGGCTAATTACTTCGCTGCCCTCATCGCGTCCACAGATAATCGCCCGGCCACCCTGTTTAGGGTGACTCGCTCCTTTCATAACCAGGAGGTGAGGGAGGATCCCTTGCAGGGTGGGCTGAGGAGTTTAGTCATCATCTGACGGACAAAATCGCTCAGATCCGGGCTGGTTTGGACTCTGACTGGGCGGAGTCTGACATGGAGGAATTGGACGGTCTTGAGCATGTTATCTGGACTGAGTTCGATCCTGTTTCCCCTGATGATGTGGACAGGATGAGGAGGAGGCTGAGCTCCACCACCTGTTTGTTGGACCCGTGCCCCTCCTGGCTGGTTTATGTGGCTCGGGAGGAGACATGAGGCTGGTTCCAGGCAGTAATAACTGCTTCCTTGAAGGAGAGTGTCTTCCCCGCCTCCCTGAAGGAGGCAGTGGTGAGACCCCTCTTCAAGAAGCCTGCCTTTGACCCGGCTGCTTTAAATAACTATCATCCGGTCTCCAACCTCCGCTTTCTGGCGAAGGTTGTTGAGAGTGTGGTGGTGCATCAGCTTCCTCTGTTCCTGGATGAAACTGATTATCTGGACCCGTACCAATCGGGTTTCAGACCTGGGCACAGCACGGAGATGGCATTGGTCATGCTGGTGAATGATCTCTGGTGGGCTCGGGGCAGGGGTTGTTCCTCTGTCCTAGTCCTATTAGATCTCTCAGCAGCTTTCGATACCATTGACCATGGTATCCTACTGCGGCGTCTCAGGGGGTTGGGAGTGGGAGGCACTGTTTTGCGGTGGTTCTCCTCCTATCTCCTGGGCTGCTCGCAGTCGGTGTTGATGGGAGGACAGAGGTCCTCCCCGAGGCCTCTCGTTTGTGGAGTTCCTCAGGGGTCGGTTCTCTCGCCCCTCCTGTTCAACATCTATATGAAGCCGCTGGGCGAGATCATTCGTGGTTTTGGGGTGGGATATCATCAGCACGCTGATGATACCCAACTTTTTTTTCTCCACCCCGAACCAACCCAGCGATGACCTCGCCATGATGTACCATTGCCTGGAAGTGGTCCGGGTCTGGATGGGGAGAAACAGGCTTCGTCTCAATCCTGCCAAGACTGAGTGGCTGTGCATACCGGCATCTTGGGTCAACCAGACTATTCCATCTCTAACGATGGGGGGTGTGTGAGGTGTTACCCCCTCCCCCCGTTGATAGGGCTCACAACGTGGGCATCCTCCTGGATTCATGGCTCAATTTTGAAGATCATATAGGAGCCGTGACCAGGGGGGCTTTTGCCCAGGTTCACCTAGTGCGCCAGTTGCAACCCTACCTGGACCGAGATGATCTACGCACAGTCACTCATGTGCTCGTGACCTCCCGTTTAGACTACTGCAATGCTCTCTACATGGGGCTGCTCTTGAGGACCACCCGGAGGCTTCAGCTGGTGCAGAATGCGGCTGCGCGAGTCATGATGGGGGTCTCCCGATGCTCCCATGTAACACCTCTACTCCGCGAGCTGCATTGACTTCCAGTTGCCCTTTGGGTGAGATTCAAGGTGCTGGTGATGACCTATAAAGCCGTAAATGGCGAGGGTCCGGGATATTTGAGGGAACACCTGCTGCCAGCATCAAGCTCCCTTCGTCCAGTGCGCTTCCACAGGGAGGGTCTTCTCAGGGTGCCGCCGGTTAAAGATTGCCGGCGGGTAACACCCAGGGGTAGGGCCTTCTCAGTGGGCGCACCTGCCCTTTGGAACCAGCTGCCCACGGAGCTTAGGACTGCCTCCGACCTCCGTTCATTCCGCCGGGACCTGAAGACCTGGCTCTTCGAGCTCTCTGGCCCAGGTTGAGAATTTTTAATTTTTAATTTTAACTGGGTTTTTATTTTCTCTCAGGGTTTCATTTAATCTTTTAAAATTTGTTTTAACTTTTGTATTGATTTTCTTTTAAATATCCTGTAAATTGCCCTGAGTCCTTCGGGAAAGGGCGGTATATAAATATAAATATAAATATAAATATAAATATAAATATAAATATA
>JAKJMR010017792.1:588251-649735 GCA_024449315.1 Daboia siamensis
TCTGGGGGGGGGAGGGGGGAGAGGGAGGGTAAGAGGGTGGGAGAGGGTGGGGGAGGGGTGGGGAATGGGATGTTATAATTAAAATGTATTGAAAAACTTTTTAATAAAAAAAAATAAAAAATAAAAAATAAATTTTTATCTTTTATGGCACGTCATAGCATTGAAGATTCCTTGATTTTGAGGAATTTTTAGTTGGACAGTTGACATTAAACCAGCTTTCTAACATTATGAATGCAACCTATTCAGAAGCTTCTGAGAGGATTGTAGCATAGCGATGTCAGGAACTGAGAAGAAGATCCATGCCACAGCCATGCCTGGACTGATCCCTCCTCAGGAAGTACTGGTATCAGCACAGGTGGACTCCAGGACACAGTCAGTGGTAATGCAGTCCAAAGTGAGAGCAGGGAAGATGGAGCAGCCTCCGGTGTGAGAAGAAGAAGCTGTGGCAGGGTCTCTCTATACTGGCCTGAAAATCCAATGGATGCCACTGAGATGGAGTTCCCCTAATTCGACTGGGGGTTGTGATAACCCGAGGGAGCAAGTGGAAAGCCAAGAGGGCTGCAGAGTGGGAAGAGTCAGCAAAGTGGAAGCCTCTGCCCACCTCCGCCTTCAGTGGAGCAGCTGCTCAAGATGTTTGTGGGATGGAGAGGCAAGGAGAGGAGCAGGCAAAATCCCCACCCTGGAGGATGGCACCTGGAACAGGTCAGACTATGTTGACTTTGTCCCCTTCTCTGCCCCAACCAATGGTGCTAGGTCAGGTGTGTCAGGGGATGGCAGGAAATGGGAATGGCTGCAATCCCATTGGCAACTGCTGGGCAGCCCCTGCCAGTTCCTGCAGTGGGGGGAGCTCCAGCCCACACTGCCCAGCAAGTTGTGAGGGTGCTGCTCAGATACCTGCTAGTCCACAGTGACATAAGCCACCACTTTTGAAAGCCACATTTGATGACCATCTAGATAAACTTGCCTATTTCCTGAACCAAATGTGGATCTACCTGAAGTGGCACAGAGCAGCATTTCTGGATGAAGGGGCTTGTGTGAGTGCTATTGCTGTGAATCTGGAAGGAGACATTTTTGAATGGATGGTGGCACTCCATGATGAGAGTTCCAGAATTGGGAAACATTGGAACCTTGCTAGAGGGGCTCTGGGCCAGATTTGGGGATCCCACATAAGCCCACCAGGTGGTATCTGATATCTGCTCCATAAGGCAGGGGAACCAGTCCATGGCTGAGTATATTTGGGAGTTTCACAGCCTGGACAGGAAGCTAAGAGGGTAGCCAGAATGCCTATTGGTCTACCAATTTTGAGAAGGGCTAAGCAGAGGTGTAGCAGAATTGCCTGTCCCGGGGAATCCCTCACAACTTCCAACTGTGATACCAACTGGCCATTACAGTGGAATCTGATGGAGTATCAGCAACATGCAGTGCCTGAGAGCCACCTCTGTCAAAGCCAAGAGAAATGCCTACCAACATGTAGAGGGAAGAGTCCCCTCCTCCAATCACTAGAGAGCATCTGCATCATCCCATGGGAGCTTGCTTCTGATATGGGAAAGAAGGCCACAGGGCAGCCAATTGCCTTCCCCCCAACCTGCATCAATGCTAAGGACCCCAAGCCAAAGAAAACTCCAAGGAAGATGAAGGAGAAAACATGAGTGGTGCAGGAGATCGTGGAGGTCTCCAAAGTGGAGGGAACTCTGACCCCCAGCAAGCCTGTCTTCAAAGCGGTCTTCTATGTGTGTGACAGCAAGAGAGAAACTATCCAATGGTAAGTGGAGCTATCATCTCATTGATTGCCCAAGTGGAGATGGTAGTGCCCCAATCAGAAGCAAGGGGGGGGGTCTTCACTGCTCTGCTAGACTCAAGGTACACTTGCTGCTTGATCAATCTGCAAACAGTGGAATGCTGGGACTGAGACTTAAGAGACTAAAGCAGCCCATGAAATTTGAGCAAATATTAGGCTTGCTTATGGGGGGGGGAGGAGGGGGAGGGTGCCTGCAATTTGGCTGATTGAGCCAGTGAGCCTAAGGGTAGGGAGCCATGAAGAGACTATCTGGTTTATTGTAGCCCTAAAGATGGCAGAGGCAATTATACTGGGGTTGTCATTGCTGAAAAAGTGGAAGCTGTCAATTGACTGGGGAAGTAACATATGATGGCTGAGAAAGGGCTGGGATTAGAGAAACCATCTAAAGTTAGTCAAATGTGATCGGCTGTGAAAATGAAAGCAGAACCAATTAATATGCTAGCTGAGAGCAGTCCAGCAGAGCCAAACATCCCAAAAGAGTATCAAGACTTGGTGGAAATATTTAATGAGTGGGAATCAGATGTGCTCCTCCTCACTGCCCACAGACTGCAATTGAGTTGCTGTTGGGAGCAAAACTTCCTAAGCCAAATATGTACATATGAACCCAGGAGAGATGGAAGAGCTCTGTGAATAAAAATTTAGCTAGGGGTTTCATCCAACCAGCACTGACGCTACTTAAGGAGAAAAAAGATGGATTATTGAGATTGTGAGTGGACTTCAGAGGGATCAACGGGGTTTACATGGAGAATATATACCTCCTCATGAATGATATGCTGGGGTACCTGTCCAAGGGGAAGGTATTTACCAAGCTGGATTTGAGAGAAGCATATTATTGTGTGAGGATCAAGGAGTGGGATGAATGGAAGACAGCTTTAACTGCCCCTTAGGATGCTATTAATTCCAAGTGATGCCTTTTGGGCTACAGGAAGGCCAGCTGTATTCATGCAACTGATTAATGAGGTGCTCATGATCACCTGTACAAAGGGGTGCTGGTTTATCTGAATGGCACTCTCATCTATTCTGAGAAAACAGAAGGGCATGTGAAGCTAGTGAGGGAAATGCTACAGAAGCTATTGAAAGCTTAGCTTTATGCCAAACTATCCAACTGCAATTTCCACAAAACTACTGGTAGTTTAGACTAGGATATTTCATATCAAGCGATGGAAAAGAAATGGACCCTGGGAAAGTGAAGGCCCTGTTAGAGTTACCCAGAGACAATTGCGGAGCTTTCTGAGTTTTGTCAATTTCTACCGACAATCCATGTTCAATACTTCAACTGATTTAACTTTACTCTTTGGTACCTGCTTTGTGTGGGGGAACTTCCTGGCAGACATGCTCTCTTGCCTGCCCCAGTACAAGTGCTCCAGGGGAGAGATGGTTAATTCAATCTGGACAACTGGCAGTGCAAGGATCTACGAGGCCAATTTTGCAGGCTCTCCCTCAGCCAACTTATAATGAGTTCACCCAGAAATTGAAGGAAGTCCTGGAGGAAGATGAATGGTTCAGAAAACACAGAGAAGAATTTGATGATAAGGGAGGGCCTGACATGCAAGGATCTCAAGCTGTATCTGCCACTCTATCTAAGAGTTCAGATTTTGCAAAGGTGTAATGATATAAAGCCCACAGCCATTTCATTTGTGTGAAAACTCTTCACCTAGCCAGGAGATAGTTTTGGTGACCTAAAATGAACAAGGACATAGAGAGCTATGTTGCAGGATGCCTGACCTGCACATCCATGAAAATATTGCCAAGGAAGCCTCCTGGACTGTTGCAGTGAGTGGCTATCCAAGCGGTCCATAGGGGGAGATCGCCATGGATTTCATTGTGGAACTTCCTGAGAGTTCTGGGAATACAATGATTTGGCCTGTTTTCAAAGCAGGCATACTTTGTGGCATGCCCCAAAACCACATCAACCTGAACTTTGGCCAAATTGTTTATGCAGTATATGGAGTCCCAAGGTGTATCATCTATGACCAGAGGGTGCAGTTCACAACAAAGTTTTGCTGAGAGTTTATCAAACTAATAAGTTCCTCACAAGTGCTTAATTCTGGCTTCCATCCAAGCACTAATGGATTGGCTGAGAGAGCTAACTCAATAATAGAGCAATATTTGCATTGTTAGGTGAACTATCAGCAAGCCAATTGGGCGGAATTTCTGCCTTTTGCAGAAGTGGCATATAATAACTCCATACATAGTAGCATTGAGTTCACCCCATTCAAGGTAGCTACAGGAGTGGATTTTGTGCCAATGCCATAAATGCTGATGGAATCTCCCTTCCCATTGTCTTTAGCTGAATGGATAGACATCCTGGGGGGAGATACAGAAGATAATGGATAAGGCTAGGGAATTGCATAAGCGGCAAGCTGATTGAAAGACAGCTCCCCCAAATAATTATAGGATTGGGGACCAGGTGTACCTATCTACTAAGTATCTCAAACTGAGGCAACCTTATAAAAAAACTGAATCCTAAGTGCATAGAACCCTTCTTAATTGTGAAAGTTATTAATCCAGTAAATGTTGAACAATAGTTGCCAAAAGAGTTGAAGCGAATCCACCCAGTGTTCCATTGCAGTTTGTTGAAACCATTTAAGGGATCTAGCTTAAGACCAGTTGGAGAGGAACCTCTTCCTCCTATATTGGTGGAGGGTGAGAAGCATTATGTGGTTAAGAAAATACTGTACTCAAGATTTTTAGGGAGAAGTTACAGTACTTAACTCAGTGGAGAGGTTACTCCTTAGCTGATATTGAATAGGTAGGAGCTCATAATGTTAAGGCTGACAGATTAATAAGAAAGTTGCATGCTAAATACCCTCAATGTCAAAGAGGATAATATTTGAATGTTCATTTAATTGTGATTATTCTTTTCCTATATTTACCCTTCTTTCAGGGGGCTGGCATGTCAAGGTTGAATTGCTAAGATGCCTGCTATCTTCTATTGTTACTCAACTTGCCATAGAAACAGGAGGAAGAGATAGAAAGTATAGGGAGGAAACAGGATTCTAAGAAGCCATCCACTGACTGTGAGAGCCTACAAGAATGCCAAGGTCACTAATGCAGGTGTCTGATAGAGAAGTGGACTGTTCCCGTAACAAATCAAAATATATGATTGGGCAATGTGAACACCTGTGGGTGGGGGTTAAGGGAAGCTATTGTTAATTAGGCAAAAATTTAAATGGGAAAACCAGTGCTAGTTTTGCTTCTCCAGTTCTGAGATATTTATGTATTCTATAAATTTTTATCTTTTATGGTACTTCAAAGCCTTGAAGATTCGTTGATTTTGAGTTCGCTAGTTGGACAGTTGACAATAGGACAATTAATTCTAATCATTAAGCAAAAAAGATAATGAAAGATCAAATTGAAGAAAATCAAGCTTTGATAACTTGTAGTAGTTAACATGTATACATGGCTGAATCATTTCTGTTTATATCTATGTGCCTATGGATGGCTGATTTGTCAGATAGACATAACAGTATCTACATACCATAACAGACAATCAACAAGCCAGAAAAGGGACAAAAAAGACCAAAATAGCTCCTCATCACAAATCAACATCCAGATGAGCAGAGACCAAAATTAATACCAAGATTAACATTAGACCATGATCAAGAAATAAATAATATCCCAACTAAGAAATTACCAGTGCAGACAAAATTAACAATAACAAAGCCTAATCAAGGAAACATCAAGGCCAATCCAACCAACACTGAAAAGGCAAGACAGTAATGTATAAAATATACATCCCTTTTAGCCCTGGATGATGTTACCTAGTTTGGTAACGAAACAGCTGCAAGAAAACCAACTCAGAGAGCACTAAAGACTCCACATGTCTGTTTATTTTATTTTAATCAGTTATATTTATCAAGAAATATTTGAAAATAGTAATGTGTGCCCATTTATGGTTGGTGCCACAAATGCTTCATGCTTAAGAAAGAATCATTTGTGGTATTTATATCATGTTTAATAATTTATCATTCAAATACAAACTAGCATACCTTTGTGTAACATTCTCTATAGTTTATTGAAAGGTACACGTTATTTTGGATTGCTAATAATGAAATAATAGTCTGTCTGAAAATTCAGTCTTACCCATCAATCCACTAAGATAGACTCCATAAAGGGAGAAGCCTATGGTAGCAGCATTCCAGATAGTCCCAATGACAGCATATAGAAGAATTGTCCCTAAGTTGCCAAAGAATAGTCGGTTTGGCATGAAGTATCCTGCATCTAACACAATGGGTGGCAATAGGTAGAAGAAAAAAACTGTTGGTGTAAGGGTGAAGGAGGCAATATGGTCAGCTGCATATACAATGCCACCCAGAAAGATGCCAAGGACAATCAGGAGAACACTTTCTGGAACCACAGTGGTAACTTTATGAGATAGGTGGAAAACTGGAAAAAAAAAGATAAATTGCTAGAGTTAATAACAAGTAAAATAATTAACATGCACAATTTATACTACCAGTATATTTAAAGTAGTATCTGTCCGAACAGAACAAATTGCCAATCCAGACTGCTTTCATTGGACAATTATTGCTTTTGCTCTTTTAATCTCATTGCTAGATGTTATACTTTTGCCCGTGGATGACATCTTTTTAAGGAAAGCAAAAATAGTTCTTGTTCAGCAAAATTGGGAGCAGCAGCTCTGTCACTAAGTAGGAAATCACTTGACTGCAACTGTGCTTTCCCATTTGCTTGCCTTTTGAAATGCTTATTAAATTGCTAATTACTGTTAGCATAATTAACAAAAAAAATGTTTACATTGTGTGCTTACATTCAGTGGAGAGGAAGGGATTAGAAGAGAGTAAACCAGTACATATTGAGTAATACATACTGAAAGCAATGTGCTGGCACCAGCAGTCATGAGCACACTATACAAGGATCCTGATATATTCCCCATTGTGAATGTGTCATGCATAGCTAAGAATGCCCACAGAAATCAGTTTGTTTTTTTTTCTCTGCTCCTTTTCCTTTGTGTGCCTTCTTACTCTCTTTCAATTCCTTCCTTTTCAGTGTCTTTGCAAGGTTGATGGGCGGGGGGTGGGGAAATAACATGTCAGGCATAAGACATGTACTGACTTTAATGGTGACCATGTGACTGAAGGATGCTGTTGAAAATATAGTTATTTGTTGTTATTTTTGCAGCAGTCATAACTTCAAATTATCACTGAATGCAACCATTAATAAGTGAAAACTACTTGCATTTCCAAAGAAGTCCAAATATACTGGTAAGGTTACAAACTTCTCTTTGTTCAGCTCTGCTCTATAGATAATTGGAATGGAATGTCAATCCAAGATGTTGAGATATTAAGCTCTAATCAATGTTTATTGTTGCATAGGAACTTAAACAATCCCCAACAATCCCCAGATCTTTTGCAATAATAATGAGCAATTTAATAGTGAAACAGTTGCCTCCCAGAGAAATGTGGCTGTATCACTGGAGGGGTTTTAAGTAAAGGATGGGCAACCACACCAATCTGATGATTTTATGATTCGCATAATCAACATATTCATTTTTTATCCCACTGAAACAGGAGTTAGTCTCTCCAAATGATCGCTTATTGTAGTCTCCAAATGTCTGAATTAGTAAAAGGAGGCTTCTCAAAATAATAAAAAAGCAAATAAATTCCATTAAAAGTTTATTATATGCTGTCAAAAGGGGAAAGAAAAATGGTGTGATAATATGAGGAAAATATAGATGAAGTGATGGAAATAAAAGAAAGAGAAGGTCTGGAATGCTACAGATCAGCAGCAGCAGCATTAGGCTGAATGAGGGGAAAAAATGGAAAGAAAGAAAGAAAGATGAAATGGTGGGAAACAACAGCAGTGGTAGAAGAGAACCAGTCAGCAGAATTAGTTTAGTTTTACAGCCTGTACTAGTTTCCCCTCCAATTCTTGCTGTTTTGAGGTGCTTATACATAAAATATTGCATTTAAAACTGTTGAAAAATTACTGTGTGTAATTTTCAGCTTAGTTTACTGTACATCCACCACACTTAGAGTTAATCCCTATATTAAATCAAAGTAAGGATATATGCTACTCAGTTCAGTTATCAAAAATATAGTTTGATGTTAATTTATTACACATCAGCAAACAATTTCAAACATTAAAAGGCTACCATATGTAAGGTGTGTGTGTGTTCATCTCTCTATCTCCCTGCTTTTGCTTTTTTTGTTCCGTTTTTGGCAGTTAAAAGTTTTAAATGTTTCAGTGATATTTCAAGGTTGCTATTATATCTATTAGTATAAAGTCAGGAGAATAGTTAAAGGAACAAAATATTAGAGCTTGTTCTAAAAAACTAAAAGCATATCCCTATCTGATTTGACACTGAATGAATTTTTGAGATGTCTAGGAATACTTTAGGTTCTCGTGAACTATTTCAGAGTTCCCCAACCTTTTTGGCTTTGTGGACCAGCAGGGGGGAGAGAGGAGATGGCTCCATGTGCATGGTGGGCAAGCTCACCCGTAGCTCCATTTGTGCATCAGGCACATGCTCCCGCTGCTCACACAAACTGCTGAAGCCTAGTTCTGAAAGGCTCAAAGCCTGTTAGTGGGCTGTGGCCTGGAATTGGTGATCCTTGGTCTATTTGGCTTTTAATGGGATGCAAAGGTTCTTTCCAGAAGTTTTAATATTATTAGAAAGTATGTGTGATTCCTAATAATTTTTTGTGGAAAGTATAGAATAATATAATAGCTTTGGACTGGCAACAGTGATTTAGAACACAAAGTACAAAACACTTTATTCCAAATCCTCAGCATTCTGGGAAGAGATGATGTTTAAAGCAGCATGAAGTTTCTGGCAAATCAAAATGCCAGCACACTTTTTGCTCTCTACCAGTTAAAGAAGAAAGGAACCGTGGTGGTGCAGTGATTAGAATGCAGCATTGCAGGTTAACTCTGCCCACAGCCAGGAGTTCACTCCTGACAGATTCAAGGTTGACTCAGCCTTCCATCCTTCTGAGGTTAGTAAAATGAGGACCCAGATTGTTGGGGGCAAGTGCTGATGTTGTAAACTGCCCAAAGAGTGCTATAAAACACTATAGGGCAGTATATAAGTAAGTGTTATTGCTAATGTTATGTATTGATGGAAATTACTTGGAAACCATTATTAATAGTTAACTGCTGTATCAGTTTAAACTCCAGACTGCTTGTCTTCAGAATTGTTAGCTTGTGTTTTGAGCAGGAAATACTGCTTTAATTCTATTGGCCACCGCCTATCGGTGGTCTGTATAAATGGAAGTTAAGCAGCAGTTCGTGCTGCTTCTGTGTTAACTTAATAAATGTATTGTTGCTTTTCACCACCGCCTCATCAATGCCTCAACAATCTCAATACTTAACAGCTACCATTAAAAAAAGATATAAACTTGGCAGTCCAAGAGGCATCACTTTTCAAAGAGTTGGAAGTGAAAAGGCCTCTGAGCTGCCTACCCCCTTTCTAGCATCTCACTGACTCCATCAAAGAACAGGAATTCCCTCCCTAAGGAAGATGCCAAGGAAGAACCAATATCACACTGGAGGTCAGCATGCTCCGACGCTTGTTATGAAGGGCTCGGTCTGAGTTTTAGTCACACTTCACAGTAGACTTCTAAATGAATGTATAATTGCTGTTTTCTTGTTCCCCCTTTATGATGTTCTTTTCTCCAAGTGGAAATTCCCTTCTTTTAGGGGGGCAGCATGTCATGTCCCTACCAGAATGCTGTCATTCTGAGGGGAAGGGGGAAGTGCTGGTTAAGGATTGAAGATGTTTCTACATTGTTTTGCTTTAATGTATCTCCATGGGAATCGGGGAGGAGGGAATGAGCCCTCAAGTCTATCTGGTTTGACTCCTTTCTGGCTAACTCCTGGCTGTTACCAAGATCACAGCCTCAGAGAACAACTTGTTATCACCTGTTCGGCTCAGAGTTCTCACAGCAACTTCACAACAACAGATTGGCTCCGGATGGATTGGGCCAATGGGGTGGGATTGGACAATGGGAAATTAACCTAACATTTTTATGTGGGAACTTTAGATTCCGCCTGAGCTCTCTGCAATCACTTTCTCTCAGTAAAGGATTCTTTTGAAATAAAGCTTATTATCACTTCTTTGTCATCTTCTCCCAAGTTTCTTTGTCTTTTTACTTGTTTTTTTATCTGTTGAAAGAATTTATTTTGTTTCTGACATTTGTTGCAAGTCTTACTTTGTTCAAAACCTTAGCTTTCCTAACTTCATTTTTGCAGGTTTGATTTATTTGTTGGTATTTTGCCTTAGTTATGTGTCTCGTTTTCTATTTTTTGTACCTGTCCTTCTTTTTCTGTCAGTTGGTCTCAGAATTCTTTGTACTATCATACTGGTTTTTTCTTGTTTTTCTTGTTTTTCTATTTAGTGGTATGGAACTGGATTTGGCTAGTATAATCATATTTTTCAGAGTTTCCCATGCTTCTTGAGTTGATTTATCCTTTAAGATTTTCATCCATGGAATCCTTCTCAAGTTCTCTCAAAGTTTGTTAAAATCACCTCTTTTAAAGTCTAAAACATTGGTTTAATTATGTTTTGTTGCTTGTGTCTATTTTATATTGAATTTTAATATGATATAGTCACTTTCCCTTAAAGTTCCTACAACTTCAATCC
The DNA here is from genome assembly GCA_024449315.1 of Daboia siamensis. Taxonomy (NCBI): domain Eukaryota; kingdom Metazoa; phylum Chordata; class Lepidosauria; order Squamata; family Viperidae; genus Daboia; species Daboia siamensis. Next base: position 598,655 of record JAKJMR010017792.1, read on the forward strand.
CTTCTATCACTTTCTCTATTGGTAAGAATAAGGTCCAGTATAACTGTCCCTCTAGTTGCTACCTCTACCTTTTTTGTGATGAAGTTGTCAGCTGGTTGATCAGGAACCTGTTTGATTTCTCATTTGTTGCAAAGTTTGTCTCCTAGTTGATGTCAGGGTAGTTAAATTGGATATATGAATGTCTCTTTAGGCTCAAGTTGATATCACGTCAAAGGCAAAATGGGATGAGAATATTGTAACTTAAGTTAACCTAAGATCTACTATGAAAATCTACCTGGCCATGATGTATAAAACTTAAGAGCTCTGATATTTCTTCTTTCTTTGTGCATGTATATGTATTAAGGTATTTATCTATCCTTGGGGTAAAAAAAGTGATGTTCAAAGATGGTTAATTGTGCTGTTAATAGCTGGTCTATAGAAAGCCATAGAAAGCAACAAATTTCCTAGTTTCACTATTTTATTTAGCTAATAGCGATCAAATAGCTTGAAGGCTGAGAAATAGTGGGAGAGAGAAACTATTTGACTGTTATCCATCCCCAAATAAATTTAATGTCCTCACCTCACTGTGAGTGGAATATCTGGGATGGGGATACTGCAGGAAAATTGATGTCACATTTATGAAGCTGAGGGTGGGATAGGGTTGGGAAGGGTTGGGGGATGGGATGTAATAATTAAAATGTACTGAAAAACTTTTCAATAAAAAAAAACATCTTTAATCATCAGAGACAAGATTTTTAAATTTTGTTAGGAAATTACTGAAATAAGCCATTAAAAAAACCCCTTTCCCTTGGTTTGCCTGGCCAGCAAAATAGGGTGAGGAGAAACTTTTGCTTTTCTTCCTTTGTCTCTTCCCCTCCCCCAAGAAGAACAGTCCAGGTTTTCATCAGTTTCCTGGACAAAAAAATTAGAAGAAAATGTGAGAAATCTGCTATTGATGGGATGAAAGTGCTACTTTGAGTTTTTAATAGCAAAAGGCACAAAAGCTTAAACACATTGCACAATATATGAAGTTGACTTCAAAGTCCCGGAATCCCAGGGCTTCGAGCTGTTAATTTCTGTAGTGGTATTTCCCTTCTCCTGTGCCTTCTCCCAGTGAGGAAACTGAGTCCTTGTGTTCTCTTTTAACATTTCATTATGTACATTGCATTTTTTAAAATAAATTTTATTCAATTCTCTGTTTCGCTTCCACTTGTTAGCTAACATGATTTTTAAATAAACAAACCTGACCTTTATCTTGGAAAGTTGTGGTTTTTTCCTGTTTTCTGCAGATTATTAAAGCCAAAATCATACCCAAAATCATAAGATGACCTGTCTCTGAAAGTTTAAACCAGTTATTGAAAGAAATTAGTAGTGTTTGCAATCTCCAAAAAGTAAGGCTATTGAGAAATTGTTTCTTCAGAATGAAACTTCCAGCTCCCCAAACAACAAGTTTTAGAAAACATCCCAGACTGAAGTAAGAAGTTCCTGAGCTTCTGGAAAAATTGTCTTCACAGAAATAAAATAAATTAATAGATAATTTGGAAGGAAGTCTCTGGAAGAAAATGTATTTTTTCCTCACAACTATCCTACTTCTTTGAATACCTTTTGTGGCCACTAGATGCCAGTGTTATACTGATGATCTACCTAGTGAGGTGAAAGGTATCAAAGAGTTTGATCCTAGAATTGTGGCATCCAAGCAATGTAGATAAGCAGTTTCTGTCCAGTGTCTAACTTCTGTAGGAACTGAATACCAGAGACAGGATCTAAAGAGAACTTCTCTTCAGTAGTTCCATTGGACAATCCTTCTCCAGGACAAGGCTTTCTTTAAGAACACTAAGCTAGAAACTTGTACAAGCAATCATTCAAAGAACAAAGTGCTTCTCAATAGATTTACTATAGAAAGGTTAAAGGTTAATCCTTCCTATCACCAGAGCTTTGAGAACAATGGATATCTCTATTTAGATATTGCCCAGTGTAAAGAATCAACAATGAGCAACCTACCATTCAGACAACCTGAAAGATGCTAACTTCTATTTTGCAGGCATTTTCAGGATAAAGATTGGTCATTTTTTTCTGTCAACAGGTGACATTCAGTGGGAGACAAGAGAAAATACTAGGAATCTACTAGTGGTTGATGTTAAACCATTTTGTCCAAGGAACAATAAAACAATAAAGATCCACAGACCGGATAATCAACAAACTTTACATGGAATATTAATATATAGATAATATTTTATATGCAGAATAGAACAGAACAGAACGGAATGGAATGGAATGGAATAGAATGATACTTTGCTACTTGTTGTCAGAGCTGCATCAAATCACTTCAGCCCAACTTCACATCACTTGCCATTAAATGTGGGGAGGGGAAATGGGAAGATAGGAAGGGGAGATGACAGGGACCAGAGGTCCCATTCAGAGGCAGTGATTGAAACATCCAAAGATACAAGCCTGGGAATGGAATGTGAAATGCCCAACCTTATTAAATACCATCAAGATAATCAAGGGGGGAAGGGCCTGGGAGAAGGGAAAATTATTGGGGTTATGCAGGAAAACCTCAGATCTGACTTTGCTATGCTATTATCTCTTGGTTTCAGTAAAAGTATACCTTTCACTACAAATGAACTTGAAGGTTTTTCTTTCCTGATTGTCCAAGCTTGGACAAGACTGACATTAAGCAAGATCTGCAATAATGATCCATCCAGAGACCTTGTCTATTGTGGGGACTGTGCATTGAATGTCTAACCATGAGAACAAACAGGAGAAGATGGAGATCTGGGAATAAGCCACTTCAAGACCCAGGAGCAGTGGTGGCTACCCTAAACTCGGGGAAGAAGCAAAGACATTAGAAGATTGCCCAAAGTCCTGGTGGTCTGTAGAGATCAGGAAGATGGAAGATTGGGAGAAGAGACTCTCTGGAATAACTTCACTTGGGAAGCCGCCACAGGACACCAAACGCCAAAGATGAGTGTGGAGGGGTGGGAAGTGAGCTAGACCCTCACAAGGTCATCCTCAAACAGGCAATCAATTTCTTGAGAGACGTTTTTGACAAGCTCAAAGCCTATAATGCCCAAAAGTGGCCAGCACCACCAGCAGCTCCACTGACCGAAGTAGCACCCACAGACTGCTGTGGGTCTGGACATCATCCTGCAGGCTCTGGCACAGTCAGCAGTGACTCAGCTGGTCCAGCAACCCCTTTCTGCATGGATTGCCTCTCTCTGGAGAAGAGATTGCATAACAGGAACTCTGGGGGTGAAATTCAATGGTGACCTGAAGCAACTGGCATTCTTCCTCATCCGAGTGTGGAACTACATGCAAGAATATAGGGCTGACCTGCCAAATGACCCAGCCAGGGTGCAAAATGTCATCATGATCCTGGAGGGAGAAGCAACTGACTGGATGGTGCCCTCCATGATGATGATGCTGTGGAGTTATGCATCTTCAACAGTTTCATGGCTGTCTTAAGAAAGTGGTTTGAGAACCCGCTCGCAGACAGAAAGGGCAGAACCTGAATTAAGACTATCAAACAGGGGAGGCAACTTGTTGCCACCTATGTGCAAAAGTTCTGGAGCCTGGCGTGCAGACTAACTGACTGATCTCAAGATAAGCTGATCAAGAGTTTCTATGGAGGGCTAAACAATGAAGTCTTTGTAAGTTGTCAAGTTCACTCCACCACCTAGTGATGGTGAGAGAATTCTGATTAAACTCCAAAGTTCTGGGACAGGGAACGATAGCAGGGCGGATAACAAACCCCTAGTAAGTCACCCATGATACCAGTGACAATAATAGTAGGGTTAAATATATCCTCAGCATGGTATAGGGCAGGGATCAGCAACCTGAAACACTGAAAGAGCCACTTGGAACCGGTTCCCTCAAAAAAGAAAAAACTGGGAGACACAAAATGCGCATGCGCATGCACGTGCAGGTGCACATGCACAGAACAGGGGGCTTGATTGAAGGGTGGAGCCTAAGGAGAGACATGCACCATCCCTGTCTTCATCCAGCTCTCATATGGACGGTTCTGCCATCCTGGCTTCTCCTCCCCTCAGAAAAGACTGCTCCCCTCCCGCGCTCTTCCTCTCTGGGATTTTCTCTGGGAAGAATCGGAGTGTGAGGAGTTTTTCTTCACAGCTCACACCTTCTTCTTCAGGAAATCCTTCAGCAAGCCAAGCCTGCATGCCCTATTGTTGCAGCCAAAATATGGATGTAGTCAATAGTACTCTTATTACTCCTTGCAACCGGACCTCTTTGCAGCTCAACACTACATAAGACCGATCCAAAGTCACTGCATCCAGATTTGAGATCCGAGGGTTGCCTCCAGCTTAGCATCTTCTGTAACTTCACACACGCAACCACTTGCTCTTTCATGCCCTGCCACTGCCCAGGAACCTCGCCTGCAAACTCCCGCCACCCCTGCCTCTCCAAAAGGCAACACCTGCCAGCCCCCATATGCCTCGTGAATTGCCCTCCAAACTTGGTCCGCTCAAGAATGGCGCAAACCCGCTGCTCCTCTCTCAGTCCTCTTTTTGCTGCTTTCCTCCTGGCCATCACTTCAGCACATACCCAGCCCACCCAGCTCCCTTTTCCACAGCACTCCCTTTGTTCCCTGTTAAACTTCCAACTCCTACCCACACCCGGGTCTTGGGACACCCGGTTGCGGCAGAGCAGCCGCCCGGCACCTCTTGCCACATGATGCCTCCAATGGACAGCCCCCTCTGCTTTCCTCTGGCTGGGCAGAGCACCACTCACCAACTGAGCGATATCCAAGGATCACGATCTTTCGGTGGTGCACAAATGGCATTGCCCAGCAGCGGCTCCAAGGCCAACCGAGCACGCGGGGAGAAGGATAGTAGTGGGGGGGAGAGGAAAAGGTGGGTTACCAGGGACACCGCAACTACAAACACCCATGTGACCAAAACACTGGCCTAGAGCCACCGCTTCTGATTGGCCCGGGGCAGAGAGGCACGTGTGCCTTGCAGACTTCTCCATTCCATTCATGAAAAGTGGACAGCCCTTTTTCCACCTGCTGTGCCTTCCTTGGGCTCCCCTCCTCGGACCACACCACTGGTGCCTCGACTGACTACCTCCACACCCCACTGGTTTGCAGCAGGGCCGTCTGGCCTTTTTTCCACCTGCTGCGCCTTCCTGGGGCTGCTCTCCTCCACTGCTTTGCCCTTTCCAAGCAGATCTGGATCGAGATTTGTTCCAGGCATGCCCCTACCAAGGCATCCCTGACCAGGTATGAGAGTGGTACTGCATGGCCATAACCCTAGACATCGAGCTGTATCACCACCTGAAGCCTAGCATCTTGGAGTTCAGATCGAGGTGGATCCAAGACAAGCATCCTGCAGCTCAATGCCCTCCAGCTGTGGCGGTCACCGGTTCCTATAGAGCACCAATGGGGCCTCCCATGAAGTGTTTCAGGTGTGGCCAGTTAGGTCATCGAGCAGCTGAGTGTCCGGTTCCTTTTCCCCAGCCAAGGAGTGCCCCTGCCACCATGGCTAAGCCAAAAGTAAAGCCATGCTTGACAAAGGAAAAGTCCAAGTGCGCCAACAAAGAGCAGACTGCCAGGGTTACTTCTCCACCAGGGGGAAAACTTGGAAGCCCTGCCAGAGTGCCTGCTGATGCCAGAGATGTATGAATGAATGAACCTTTATTGTCAAAGTACAACCATGTATACATGGAGATTGGCTGAGCCTCCCTTCGTGCCCCCACCCCCCAGCTTACAGTGACACAAACCCTCCATTGTATGATAGTGATGACGATGGGAATATGACCCTATGGTGAGTCAGCCCATAGCATGTTTTACCCTGTCTGCAAAAATCATAGTGCCTAAACAGGAACCCAATTGGACCTAAATGTTTTAATTGACTCTGGGTGCACCTGGTGCATAATTAATCTCCCCACCATACTAAAGCTAGGAATTCGTGCAAAATTCCTGTCTTTGGCCATGATATTTGAGCAGGCAGATGGATCTCATTGGGAGAGCTCCTGCAATGCATTTAACCGAACCTGTGCATTTAAAATTGGGGGAGCACTGGGAAATTATCCATTTTGTAGTAGTTCCCAAGATGACCAAAGTTGTCATTCTCGGTTTGGCTTCATTTGATAAATGGCGTTCCTTAATTTGGTGAAAGAATGGAGTGAGGACACTAAGGCTGGTAACAGGACCTTCCCCTCCTATTACACCAAGCAAGGTGTGAGATGCTTTCTCTATGGAAGATCAGTGACAGCCCCATGAACTGTTGGTAGTGGCTGTAGAACCCATTCCAGAGATTAAGCTTGTGCCAAGTGAATATCTAGTGGAAGCTTTCAGTGAAAAAAATGTGACATTTTTCTCCCTCCCCCCACCATGTGACTGATCGTGCAATTGAAATCTTACTGGGAGATAAATTACCTAATCAAAAATGTATTCAATGATACCCACTGAGTTAAAAGAATGAGGGAGTACATTCACAAAAGCCTGGCCAGAGGCTTCATTCAACTTGCAAAATCCCAAGTGGCTATCCCAGTGCTGTTTAAGGAAAAGAAAGATGGCTCTCTGAGATTGTGCATGGAATTTTAAAGGGTTAAATGTAGTCAGTGTGTAAAATATGTACCCCCTTCCTTTGATGAAGGTTATGCTGGCCCACTTAGCAAGGGGAAAATTTTTCATGAAGCTGGATTTGAGAAAGACTTATTATTGGGTCCATATTAAAGAAGGAGATGAGTGGAAAACAGCTTCTCAGGAAGCTTTCAATTTAACATCATGCCTGAATTGTTCAGTGACAGACGAGAGGGAGGCGGCAGGCAGGGTTCAGGCATTTATTTTGACTTCAGGTCCGAACAGCTGACAGGCGCGCAAAACCCGGCTTTTATAGAGAGAACTGTCAAACTCACGGCCAATCAGAGAACCGTGCTTTCCTGCCGCTAGGGCGGCAGCCAATAGTCTCCCGGCAGACTGACAGCTCCAGGGGGTGGTGTTTACTCGGTTGCTTGGGGAATTTGCCAGCTGGGCGGCCGGCTGGTTGGAGGACCTGTTTGGGAACCGGCATGCTGACAGCTCCCGCGGCTGTCAGCTGGATTGGACTTGGCACATGCGTGAATGCTCCAGGCAGCTCTTTTGACAGCTGTCACTGTCAAAGGCTGCCCGCTAGCTCATGCGCATGCGTTACTTCTTCCGGCAGCCTTTTGACAGCTGTCAACTGTCAATGGCTGCTGGGTTGGGGTTTTTCCGCGGAGTTCAACGGCTCCCGCAGGTTTGGTATGTAACAATGCCTTTCAGCCTCCAAGGGGCCCCTGCTATGTTCATGCCATTAATCAATCAGGTGGTACATGATGACCTATATAAGGGGATTCTAGTCTATCTTAATAACATCCTTATTTACCTGTAAACCATGGAAGAGCACATAAAACTAGTGCATGAAGTGCTAAAGAAGTTATTGAAAACCAAACTTTATGCTAAACTTTCTAAGTATGAACTCCATTAAATTGACTATCTTGGATACAGGATCTCTCGTGAGGGGGTGGAAATGGACCCTGCCAAGGTCAAATCTGTGCTATAATGTCAGCCTCCATGAATCCGAAAGCAACTTCAAAGCTTACTAGGGTTCCCAACTTCTATCGGCAATTCATTCTTTCATTTGCCAAGATACTTTTGCCAATCACCAAATTCCTAAAAAATGGAAAAGGGGGGGGGGGGGCAGAAATGCTGCAGCCCTGTCAACCCCTTGCCTTGGTCGATAGAATGCCAAGCAGCATTTGAAACCCTTAAAAGATTATTTGCTGCTGAACCTATTTTGAAACACCCTGATCCTGAGGAGCAGTTTATAATCCAAGTCAATGCCAATGATGTTGCAGTGGGAGCTGTTCTATTACAGAGAAATAAAAAAGGAGACCTACAACTCTGTGCTTACGCCTCCAAAAAATTAACAGACACTGAAAGGCAGTGTGCTATATGGGAAAAGGAAACTTTCGCAGTGAGATGCCATTTCCTAGAGGGGGCAAGGTGCCTTTTGAAGTGTGATTGATCATAAGAACCTGGAGGCCCTAATGACCCCCCCAGAAAGGTGTCTCCCAAACAAGTCCGTTGGGCATACTTCAGTCATTTTAATTTTGAGTTAAAATATTTTCCTGGGGGGAAAAATTTCCTGGCTGACACCTCGTCTAGACTGCCCGAGTATAAAAGCCACCAAGAGGACTTTGTTAACTCTATCATTCCCTCTCCACAATCCAAACACTTGCATACACTGACTCCTCAAATAGTTAGTGATGAAGGAAGCTCAAGGAAGCATTACAAACTGACACTTGGTTCCTGGCAAATAAGACTATAATAACCCAACAGGATGGGTTAGCATGGAAAGGCTCTAAATTATATCTTACTGACACTCTCAGGCTCCAGATACTTCAATGCATTCACGACAGCACACCAGGCAGTCATTTTGGATTTCTAAAAATATTACATTTTGTTTGAAGGCAATTTTGGTGGCCACAGATGAAGATGCTATGTAAAAAGCTGTGCAGTTTGTGCCACCATGAAAAAACAACCTGGGAAACCTCCTGGGTTGCTGCAACCAGTAGCCAATCCTTCATTACCTTGACAGGAAATAGCTATGGATTTTATTGTTGAATTACCAGAAAGTAGAGGTAATATAATAATATGGACTGTCATTGATCTCTTTTCCAAACAAGCTCATTTTGTAGCGTGCTCAGGGTCCCGTCTGTGCAGAAATTAGCAAAAAATGTTTTTGAAATATATATATTGCCTACATGGTGCCCCAAAGAGAATTATATCAGATAGGAGGGTACAGTTTACTGCTAAGTTTTGGAAAGATTTCTTCAAGCTAATTGGATCCATTCAAGGACTTTCATTACCTTTTCATCCGAATATGAATGAATCAGCTGAACATGCAAATACAATGGTGGAGCAATACATCAGATGTTACATTAATTATCAACAGGCTAATTGGGCTGACCTCCTGCCTTTTGCTGAAGTAGCATACATCAATACGGTACACAGTAGTACTGGATTTCCTCATTTTAAAATAGCAACTGATCATGAGTTCATTCCTATGCCTGAATATCCTCAGGAACCACCTGCCTCACAAACCTTGGATTAGTGGGTTGCTTCTTGGCAAACTCTTTTGGCTAATGTGAAAAAAGCTCTAATACAAGGTGCAAAGACTTACAAGGAACAAGCTGATAAAAAGCAGTCCATTCAGAGGCAATTTCGCATTTGGGGAAAAATGTCCACCAAGTACTTAAGACTTAAGCTGCTCAATAAGAAGTTGGGACTGAAGTTTCTTGGGCTTTTTCCTGTAATCAGAGTTATAAACCCTGTGACTTTTGAGCTGAAACTCCCTTGCTAGTTAGGGAAAATTAACCCTGTTTTCCATTGTAGTTTGTTAAACCCTCTTAGGGAGTCCTCACTGAAGCAAACTCCAAAGGATGCTCCGATCTGCTTTTGGTACAGGGAAAACCCATTATGAAATTAAGTGAATCCTTGATTCTAGATTATACAAGAGGAAATTATAGTATCTAATGCAATGGAGGGGATATCTGTTGTCAGAGGTCACTTGGGTGAAAAGCATAGATGTTAAGGCTTATCAATTAGTAAAGAGATTTTACAATAAATAAATAAATAAATAATATCTTATCAAATGTAAATTAATTGAATTACTTGAGGAAAAGTTATGGGACTAGACCAGGGGTGTTAAACTGCCGGCCCACGGGCCGGATGTGTCATCAGGAAACTGCGCCCACCCCATTGCTGGCAATGGAGAAAAAGCTCCAATATGTTGCGTGACATCACGTGACGTCACAAATTTGACATGTCTGGACTAGACAATAAAGCAAATGGTCTAGAGCAGGGGTGTCAAACTCAAATTCATTGAGGGCCACATCAGCATTGTGATTGCCCTTGGAGGGCTGGGTGGGTGTGGCTGGGATGGTGTGGCCTACTGGGTGGGTGTGGTTGGGGTCGGCGTGGCCTACTGGGTGGGCATGGCCAACATCACTCACTTCAGGAGTGGCTGGGCAGGACTGGGGCAGCTCTGAGGGTCTCCAGCGGAGGAGGATGGGACTGGGGTGAGAGCCAGGACATGGTCCCTCCCATCCACCCTCCCTCCCTTCCTTTCTCCCTCCCTCCCACCCTCCATTTCTTCTTCCCTCTGTTCCTTCCTTCCTTCCTCTGTTCCTTCCTTCTTCCCTCCCACCCTCCATCCCTTCCTCCCTGTTCCTTCCTTCCTTCCTTCCTCCCTCCCTCCTTTTTTGACTCCTTCCCTCCCATTCTCCCTCCCACTCACCCTCCCTCCCACTCTCCCTTCCTTCCTCTCTCCATTTCTTCCTTTCTTTCTCTCACCCTCTGCTCTTTTCCCTGTTCCTTCCTGTTTCTTCCTCCCTCCCTTTTTCCTTCCCTCCCTCCCTTCCTCCTTCTCACCCTCCCTTTCTTCCCCCTCCATTCCTTCCTTTGCCTTCTCATCTCTTTCCTTTCTCCACTCTCAGGAAGGTGTGATGGGAGGGGGAGAGATTGCCAGCACTAATATGATGCTGCTGGCCATTCCTATAACATGTGGGTGGTCCTGTTGAAAGGGATGCCTCATGGCCACAAGGCTGGGGTTTCTGGTGGGTGGGTGGTGGTGCTGATCTACAACCTGGTTGCATCCATGAAATCCAGAATGCATTCAGGCTAAGATCCACTGGAAACAGCAAGGAGATGCCCCGCTGCCTCTGTCTTGCCCCTGGGTGTGTGCACAGGAGACGGCCAGTGCTGGCATCCTAGTGAAGTCATTCTGCAGGGCAAGACAGCCAGCAAGGATGCCGAACTCTATTTGCATGCGCACCCAGGGGACAGGGTGGGGCTGCCCCAAGGATTTAAGGCTGAGTGCATTCTGGCTTTGATGGACGCAACCAGGTTGTAGATCAGCACCAAACCTGCCCCCCAGCACCTCCACTCTCGCAGCCACGAGGCTGTCTTTTCACTGGGACAGACCCCATACACTCGGCATAGCAAGACAAGTGGCAACATGGCAGCGCTGGGAATCTTTCCCCCTCCTATCACCTCTTCTTGAGCATGGAGGAAGGAAAGAGATGGGAAGGAAAGAAGGAAGGAAGTGTAGTGGAGAGGGGAATTGGGGAGGACTCTTGGGGAGGGATTTTTAAAGGGGAAGAGAAGTTTGACTGGGGGAAGAAGATTTTATTTTCTCTTTTCTGGAGAGACAAGCCAGAAGGAGGGAGAGTGAGGTAGGAAGTTTATTCTCTGGAGAGAGAATAAAAAGCCTTTTCGCCAACTTCCTACCTTCCCCCAGTCAAACATCTCTTCCCCTTTAAAAATCCCTCCCCAAAAGCCCCGCCCCAATTTCCCTCTCTGCTACACTTCCTTCCTTCCTTCCTCCTCTCTTTCCTTCCTCCACACTCAAGAAGGGGTGATCACATTTTGGCTTTGATGGATGCAACCAGGTAGATCAACTCCCGGTCAGCCTGGGCCGGGCCGAGGTGCGGCAGGCCAGTCCTTCGCTCTTCCCAGTGCAGGTCCTCAGGCTGGATGGAACCACATTTCGGGCCGCATGTGTCCTGCGGGCCTTGTTTTTTATATGTCTGGTCTAGAGAAAAATTTAGCCACTCTGAGACTCCAATACCAAATGAGAAACCTAAAATGAAGGAAGAAGACTGTAACCAAACTGAACATAATAAAGAACAATTAATTAACAGAAAAAATGAACCTTTAGAGACAGACTGATGCCAACATGTCACTCATTGAAGGAAAAACATATCCATTCCAGTCTAGTCCAGTTCTGCTGGAGCTAAAAAATCAATTTCATAACCTTCTCTTGGAACAAAGTGTGCAGATATCTGGAGAAGGGACATCATCAAGTGTACCAATGACAGGAAAAAGGTAAACAGATTTCCTCAAGAAAAAAAAAAGATGTGTGCTGGTGATAGGAGAATCACTACTCAGGGGAACTGGACCAGCAATTTGTGGATTGGACAATCTATCTAGGGATATTGCTGTTTCCCTGGAATAAAACTCAAAGGTGTGACTGAGAGATTTATTAAATAATTAAGTCCACAGATTATTATCCTTCTCTTCTTCTTTGTGTGGTGATGAATGATGCAACAAAGAGACTAGAAAAAATTATCAAGAGCCTATGAGCCGCTAGGCATGAAGACCAAAGAGATGAGAGCACAGGCGGTTTTTCTTCTGTAGTTCCAACAAAAGATAAGCATCCAATGAAGGAACATAGAACTTTTAAAGTAAAACTTAGGAGATGATGCTAGGAACTTTGGATTCCTAGACCATGATCTACAATACCTGCATGGGGGGCTTATGACAAGGGATGGACTACAACCTAAGAACTACTAGGAAGAACATTTTTGAAAATAAACTGGTTCATTTTATTTGAAGGGCTTTAAATTAAAACTGTAGAGAGAGGGACATTCACTTTCGGAAGCTAATTCCAAGCATAAATCACAGGGCAATTTACCAAGTGGTAAGAAAGAAGAGGAACTCAGATACAAAACAGGAGAAGTATGAAGCAAACGTAGGATTGCTCAAAAGTAATGCAAATGGTTATACACTAATGTTCAAAGTATGAGGAATGAACAGGACAAACTTGAAGTTCTAGCACAGGAAGACAAATATGACATTACTAAAACTTGGTGGGATAAAACCATGTCTGAAACATATAACTAGAAGGATTTAACTTCTTCAAAAAAAGCAGCCTCAATAAAAGAGGAGATGGAGTAGCATTATATATAAGAAATAACTACACCACTATAGAAATGAAAAAAAAAAAAGGTCAGAAACCTTGAACGTGTTTGGGTTAACAAAGAAAAATGAATGATCTTGCGATAGGTATACATTATAGACCACCCAACCAACCAGAAGAAATAGATGAACTTTTGCTAATCAGTTAGCTAAGATGTGCAGGAAGCACACCACAATAGCAATGGTGGACTTTAATTACGCTGATATTAACTGGGAGAAAAACTCTGTATCAAGTGGGAGATCAAACAGGTTTCTGATAAACCTAGCAGAAAATTTTGTCACCCAAAAGGTAGAAGAGAAAACTAGAGAGTCAGCTTATTGGATTTAATCCTTACTAACAGAGATGAAATGATTGAGGGTATAGAAGTTGTGGGAACTTTGGAGGAGAGTGACCATGTGATAATGAAATTCAATGTAATCCAGATACACAAGTAATAGAACAAGGTGACTTTAAGTAAGCTAATTTCAACAAATGGAGAATTCAGGAAGAATTCCATAGAAAAATATCTTAAAGGGGGAAATAACTCAAAATGCTTAGGAAGCTCTGAAAAATGAGATTATAAAAGTCCAGTCTAGCACAATACCACTTTGAAAGAAAAATGAGATACCCAGATGAAACTATCATGGTTGCCTAAGGAACTCTCTGATAAATTGAAAGACAAAAAAATGGAAAAGAAGGACACATAACTATAGCAGCATACCAACAAATACACTGAATCTGCAAAGCTGAAGTCAGAAAAGCTAATGCTCAGAATGAATTAACACCTGCAACAAATGACAATAAAAAAAGTTTATTTCAACATGTAAAAAAAAGAAAAAAAATCAAGGAAACAATCAGTTCACTAACGAGAAAGATACTGGGCAGCGGGGAGGAAGCAGAACCGCTTAATTCATTCTTTGCATCTGTCTTTACACTAAAAGAAAAAAAAATATCGAACACAGTACTGTAAAAGGAAGATTAGGAATAGTAATCAAAATAGGCAAGAAAGTGGCAAGACAACACCTATCCACTTCAGGTAAATTCAAATAATAGAACTAGGATTCTGAAGGAGCTGGCAGACATGATTTCAGAACCACTGAATCATATCTTTCAAAAATTCTGAAGCACTGAAAAACTACCAGAGGACTCAAAAAGAGCTGATGCAGTTCCAGGTTTTTTCTTTTTTTAAAAAAATGGACGCACAAATTACAGATCAATCAATCAGACACCAATACCTGGGAAGAACCCAAAAAGTCATGCAACATATCTATAAACACCTAGAAACAAACAAAGCTATTATTAGAAGCCAACATGGATTTGTTAAAAAAAACAGATCATGCCAGATAAATCCTATTCCCTTCTTTGACAAAGTGACTACATTCATGGACTAGTGAAATGCTGTAAATAGTATACTTGAACTTCAGTAAGTTATTTGACAAACTAGACCATAGCCTACTTAGGAATACAAATCAAAATAGGTAAGAAATTGGTAAAAGAACACCTATCTGCTTTAGACAAGTACAAATAATCTAGACCAGAGGGTTTACATTCCAGGGTACTCAAGGAATTGGCAGCTGTGAATTCAGAACCATTGAACAAAAACTTTAAAGCTCTTAGAACGAGGGTGAACTGCCAGAGGACTGGAAAAGAGTTGATGTGATTCCAGTCTCCAAGAAGTGGAAAAAATGGATCCAGGAAACTACAGACCAATCAGGTTGAAATCAATACCTGGGAAACTCCAGGAAAAGGTAAGTAGTGGATCTGTGAGCACCTAGAAATGCACAAGGAAGTGAACAGGGTTTTGTTAAAAACACATTATGTCAAGCACTGCCACCATCACATGAATTGGCAGTTGGCTGGCCAACCACAAACTATAAATGCATAAAAATGGCAGAGATAATAAATCCATATGGTACAAAGAAAAATAAGAAAAGCCTAGTTCAATCACAGCAAAGAACCAAGTCTTTGAAATACTAGTGATTGAATCAGGAGTTGTGGGGGGGAGCTATTTGTCTGATATGAAATAAGGACTCCTGCCTTGGGCAGGCCTTTGGACTAGAAGACCTCCTTGGTCCCTTCCAGCTCTATTATTCTATGTTTTCAGTAATATAATAAAGAAATCATTGATTACAATAATTGCATATGGATGAATAATGCAAGCACTGAATACCAAAACTTGATCTATGTTTTTGGTATTTAATTCTTACACTGAAGAAAAGTCACCATAATATATACATTTTTTGCACAGTAAAAGAGGAAATTGATTTGTATCAAGGTAGTTGTTTAATGATTACAATTGGGACTGGGAACTCAATAATTAAGAGAAAAAGTTGCTAAGTGAAACCTGATTGTGCTTACGATCTTATTTCAGCTATCATTTGCTGCCAATATAGTAAAAGTGAGGTTTGGTTGTAAAGTTACTTTTTCATCACCATCATAACTATGAATAGTCGCTGTACAAGGCAGTTAGGCACAGCCTTGTACCTTTAGACTTATGGTGTGCATGTCTCCCCCTGTCTTTGTCTCTATTCATCAAACCTTTTTTGGAAGGGAGCAATCCAGGCACTTTACATATTTTTTCCTGATTTTAATCCCATAACTGTACCACTGTAAAGTAACTGCAAGAAAGTGACTATACCCAAATAGTCTTGTAAACTAAATAGAATTTTAGTCTAAGGCCTTCATTACCACGGTATATATGTTCTTACCAGTATAATTTTGTTTAATTAAACAAAAATTGCTTTAAAAAAACCTGGTTAATATTTGATTGACATCAGCCATTCTCAAAATGTTATTCTTTGTTACACACGTTTAACAATAATCTGGAATTCTTATAGCATTGTAATAAGTTCATTAAATTAATGATTTATGAGGTTGTTCCCTCTAAGGCAGTAAATTAACAAACTTACATTAACATTTTAAAAGGAAACTACCATTTTTGGATCAGTAGGTCATGTTTCTCATTTCTCATTAGATTTTTATTGCTAACTATAGACTTAACCTCTAAAGTCACCTGTTAGTATGTAGAATAAATGGAAGGAGATTCTAAATTCTTCAACCTACACACTGACCATGTTTTCATATTTTATAATGGAAAAAATACTAGTATCAAATATATTACAACCTAACATTCTAAGCAGTATAACATTTTTACTGTTTTATTTTCAGTTTTTCAAGATAAAGGATATAAAATTTGATTAAAAACAACTAAAGAATAACCAAGACATTGGTTTGTACAAGGCTAACATAGCACATACCAACAGCAGGTAATAGAATTAGACTGATTTATTTATTTAACTAACTCTATTTGATTCTAGGGGTTCTATTTGCTGCTGTATGTCAGGCAGCAAATAATCTTAGATCAGTTTTGCCCTTGTATTAAATCTAAATATTTCTAGCCACTTCAACATTTGTCCAGGATTACTGACTTTTTTGCATAAATCCCAGAAGCCTTGAGTAAGAGCCACAAAGTCTTATCTCCAGTGCTTTTTTTATAAAAGAAAAAGGTGCCAGAACTCACACATGTCATACAACCCACCTTGCCTATCCTACAAGGTTCCATTCAAAAAAGGTGCCGGAACTCCGTTCTGACCATTCTATGAGAAAAAAAAGCCTTGCTTATCCCTAATTAAAGTGGTCTGGCACAAATATCTGATGAATTTTGTTGGTTAGTTGGTTACCTGATTATGCTTGGGAAAATAACTCATCTATCAGCAAGCCTTGCACAAACTTTGGAATGAGAGATGGCCCAAGCACATCATGCTCTCAGTGTAGGATCCTTGGTGGTCTCTGAACTTGGTTATTCAACCCTAGTTCAAGGCTGAGCTACAAATTTTGTCTTCTATCATATTCTCACTTCTAAGCATTTTTGCTGGATCAGAACTTAATCAACATGTTGGTTTACCACAGAATGAGATCAATAAAATGAGTAAGTAAAAGACTGGAGGAATTTTCAGGATAGGTCAGATTAAACAGGGAGTTCATCTTTCTGTGTGGCAGTGGGTACAGTGAAGTAGCTTTACATTTCTGAGTCCACAAACTGACAGTACTTTTCTGTTTTGAGAGGCATTACCTCCATCTTGTGAATATAAGTTTTCTTAAACTTACTGAAATATGATGCATTTATTTACAGTACATTAGTTTTACTGTGAATCATTTGACCAATCATTTTATCCACATATTTCTTCTGTTGTACACATATATAGATGAAGACAAAAATTTGCTAAAGTGAGTGTGAAACATCTTTATATGTGAATTGAAAAATATATAAAGGATGAATAAAAATTAATAAAGCAAAGCATAATTGATAATAATAATTTGATGTGGGTGGGAAGGAGGAGAAGATAGTGGATCTTTTATAAAGAGATATTTATCAAAGGTCAGGTGATAGATCAGTCCAATATTTATTCCTCGGCTTTCTGAAGTCAAAGTTCTCCTGGAAGTAGACACTCAGATAGTACAAAGGATGGATGTTGATATATCTCTCCTTTGACTAATCTGGACTCAGCCGCTCAGGCAAAATTGGTTGATTGTTCTTCACTGTAAATTCTATTTTAGCAAAGGGTTGTTCCAGAGTTACAGAAAGACTGTGCTTCTGAGTTCTAAAAAGGCACCATACCTGATGTGCTAAATTCTGTTCCTATAAAGACTAGCAGGTTCTTTGAGGCTGTAACTCAGCTCAGCGGAGGGCCCTAATGGGCTCCTCTTGGTTTTGAGGTTGCAGTGATGAGTCCATTAAAAAAATCTAGTTCATTGTTCACATAAGAAAAAAAATAGCTGCAAAGAGGGGAAACTCATTTGCCTAGCCCCTGAATTATTTTGGTTTGAGAGAGGGGTTAAATTCATTTTTTTCTCCTTCTCTGGCTGGTCAAAGATAACTTTTTAATATTGTATCTTTTCAAAAGGTGGAAAAAAAGCAGTAGAGTCACCTTACTAGGTCAGGTTCACAAAAGGTTCACATTTCTGATTTCTCTTACAATTAGAGTGATTAACATCGACAGGATTTGCAATCTATTTAGCCTTCTAACAACCATTTGTCTGAGATGGTATAAGGATTCCTGCCTTGGGCAGGGTTGTACTAGAAGACCTTCAAGGTCTCTTCCAGCCCTATAATTCTAAGATATTGTAGACTTCCTTTATCTTTCCACAATGGAAGTTTTATCTTTTAAGCAGCATTGACACAAAATCTGAGTATAAGAACACATCTGTGTGTGGTTAAGGAAAACATTTTATGGGAACAACATGGGAATGAATTACTTTTCATGCTCTTAATTATTTTAATTGAATACATGATAAATTTCTAAAGTGTAGCACCACAGGCTATAAATAGCATTTAGTTTATTAGGTCCTTTTTCAATACTAATGTTAAGAGGCCAGCAGTAACAGTAAGTGGAATTAGCAGAACAAAATTAAAAGTAGTTGCCTTGGGTATTCATAAACTCATGTCAGGTGATGCTGCAACTGAAAATAAAATAGCACTGGAAAACATTGTCAAGGACACTTAATTCTCTGTTAAAATTCACTTATTTATTTACAACTTGAAAGTAGAACCAATGATAAACAAAATTTGATATGATTCTTTTTTAAAATGTTTAAATTGTGCTATGGGAGGGGAAAAATCATTATGAAAGAAATGCAGATAAATTAGAAAAATCAATATAATAAAATTGCTAGGTTTACTTTCATTCAGGTAAGATTAAGCAAGTATATCTACCTTATTTTTTATTTTGTCTTAGTAAACAAATAATGTATCTGCAACTGTTGTGAACCATGGAGAAAACAGATTATCTAAACCTTTTTCAGCCAGTTTTCAAGCTGGATTTTAGCTCTGACATAGCCTTGATTGTGCTTGCTGATGACCTATGGTAGAGCCAGGATGGCAGTGGTGCATCCATCTTTCTACTCTTTGATCTCTCAGAGCCTTTTGATATTGTTAACTATGATATCTTTTGAGACAGCTCCATAAATTGAAGATTAGGGGCATGGTTTTACAGTATTTCTCATCCTTTTCTCTGGGATCAGTTTCCAATAGTGTTGTTGAGGGAGAGAGATTATAAATTGCTACAAGGTTCTACTTTCTCCCATCGTCTCAAAATCTATATAAAACCCTGTGTAAAATTATCTGACAGCTTGGGATTCAATATCATCTTTTGACTTCAGGCCAGCCAAGAGAGGTTCCCAAGGATCTGTCCTAGTGCCTAGACATGTAAGGGCTTCAGTGGGGAGGAACTTTCTCTGATTCAACACTTCTCACTTCAAGGATGGTATACAATGGGGGGGGGGTGTTGTCTTCCTAGAATTGCAGCTTCTGCTTGAAGAACAGGTGTCAGCTGTGACCCCAAAGATTTTTGCAAAAGTCCAACCGGTGTGCCATATCTTGTCTGTTTGGACAATGTTGAGCAGTGATTCCATTTCAGATGGGGTTTTTTTCCCCATATCTTTGGATCATTCATGTAAAATGGGTGTAATAGCCAAGCAGATGTTTTTGATATTTAATAGCCATGGCTTGAATTGTTCAGTATTGTTGACAGAGGAATCAGAGCAATGATAAACAGTAGTGGTGATAGTGAGCCCCCTTGCAAGATTCCTCTCTTGATGTTAATATTTCTCAATCTATCATGATTGACCAGCATCCATGCCTTCCACTGTACCATCAATTTTTGCACAAAGCTTCTGATGTTTCTACCAACTTATTTTTTCTAGACACTTGATTATTCAGTCATGTGGCAGAGAGTCAAATCCCTTGTTGTAATCAATCCATGCTATATTCAAGTTGCTATTCCTTCTCTTGCAGTTTCCAAAATAAACTTGTCAATTAGAAGTTGATCTTCTGTTCCTCTGCTGTTTGTGTGGTTTCCTTTCTGCTCAGGTAGAAAGGTGTTTTCAACTAGATCAGGGGTGTCAAACTGCCGGCCCATGGGCCGGATGCCTCATAGTGAAACTGCACCCACCCTATTGCCGGCAATAGCAAAAAAGTCACAATACCTCGCAACACATCACATGATGTTGCGAGTTTGACACCCCTGAAGTAGATGCTGTTGGACTGCATCTGCTACCACATCAGTTAGCAATTTGAAAGTAGTTTGTAAGCAGGTAATTGGTCTGTCATTGCCTGGTGTTGCATCTTTGGTTGGATCTTTTATTATCAGATAGTTTTGCCACATGTTAGCCACTCTTCAATTTTACCTCCTTGCAGTAAGTTTTTAAACTGCTGGGCAATGAGTGAGTGTAGATTGATCAGTAGTTTCAGCCAAAATCCATGCAGTTCATCTTCTCCTTCTGCTGACCAATTTTTGATCTTCCTTGTTCTTTTCTCCACCACTTCTGATGTTGTTACAAATTCTTCCATTTCAGCTTTTTTTTTCTTATTCACTTCCTTTAATCAAGCTGTATTATATTTCTTTCAATTATTCCATATCTGTACCCAGAACTGCATTGTTTCTTCTTTGGCAGGTAATGCCTGATTCACTGCAGTCTCTCCATTAATGAATTTGTGAAAAGGTTTCTGATTGGATTGATATTGAAGGTTCTGCCTATGATTTTCAATTTCTGCTGATCTTCTTGGCTATAGTTATTTGCTGTTTTTTATTTCCAGTGTTTCCTTGCACTGTTTCTTGTTTCTAAATAATATTTCTTGATCATATATTCTTTGGTCTTCTTGTTCATCAGCTTATTTTCTTTCATTTGTTCTAGCTTGCCTGCATCTGATCTCAGCTTGCTAGTCTTATTTTCCATTTTGGTGATCCATTGTTTGGCTTTTTTTCTTTGCTGATTTTGAATTCCAGATATTCATTTATGGCTGCAGCTGTGTGGTACATTACTTGCTTTGTTTCTTGTAGTAAGCTGGTGATTATATTTAATAGTGTAGTATTGGCATTTTAAATGGCTATGTTAGCTGTTTCTATGGAACAAACTTCAATGCAGCCAGCCTTATTCTGTTGTTTTTATGCTGTAGTAGATGCTCACTGGTTCTTAATTTCAGTTCTTCTACTTTTTAGTTAGACAGCTTTGTACTTCTGAGGCAAAGGAAAGTGTACCTGTTTCAGAATGAAAACAATTCAATAGGTACGCTAGCTTCCTTTACTGCAAATTCCACTGGTTACTTTTGATAAACCTTTATTTTTTAATTTTTTTTTTCCTTGAATAGGCCTTTGCAATTCTTCTAATTCTGCTATTGTGAATGGTTTGTTACACAGGAGTCAGATGTTTAGACTGAAATTGGCCTTTTAATCCATCTATTAAGTCCTTCTCAAGGACCTGGGATAGACAGATGTGGATGCCTGATGGTGTTAGGAGTAGTTTTACAGAATGTAAGCTGTTTTAAGGAAAGATGCTTTTGCACTTGATTGATGGTGATTTTGTCAATGCCAATGGTGTTCAAGTAATACTCTATTAAGCTAGTTGTATTATTGTACAAGAAACAATGAGCTCAAATTACAATCCTTTACTAGAAAATTTTAATCAGAGATGGGACAGCCTCCTGCAGGGGGTTACAGTGCATCTAGTTGAGTTAGATCAGGGGATGGGGGGTATCAAACTGCCAGCCTGTGGGCCGGACGCGTCATCCAGAAGCCACGACCACCCCATTGTCGGCAATGGCGAAAAGACTCCAATACGTTGCATGATGTCATGTGATGTCACAAGTTTGACATGTCTGAATGATCTCCAGGTTTTTATTCTATTTCTTGTAATAGGAGAAAAATTTTCAAACATGGGCATGGCTAGCCCAAGATATTTTATTTAATGATGTAAAATCAGTTCCATTTCTCATAGTATGCTGATGGATCTGTCAGTTTATCTCAGTTTAAAGTATTTCAAGAAATCATGAAAGAAAGAATGGGGAATTCATTAATTCCCTATTGGAGAGATATAGTATTAGCATAGTTTTTTCTAATATAGCTTGACTGAGATCAAAATAAATATCTCAAATGCAAATAAATAAAAACAACACAAATATCATCACCATACTGTACTGCATAAGAAGGCTGAACTATTATATAAGAAAACTATCATACACATTTTTATCTCCATCCCAGAAACACACAATAAACAATTTTATAGAGGTGATGTAATATTTGCTTAGCCATAAAGGCTCAACCCTAAAATATTATAGTATACAATATTTATTTATTTTATTTATTTTAATTCCATTTATATCCCGCCCTTCTCCGAAGACTCAGGGCGGCTTACAAGCTTAGCAGTAGAACTTACATTGGTTCTTTTCATTTTAGAAAGCAATTTTAATGAGTATTTTTTTGTTTTGCATGAAATAAGATCTGAACTAGAAAGATTATGAATTTTCTTTATTGCCTTTACCTGGATAGTAAGACAAGATGTCTCAATTTTGTCTACACTAATACTCTGGATTTATCTATTTAATTTTTAAAAGCAATGAAATATAGTTATATAGATCTACCTGTTGTCATATATGAATGCATAAGATTTGCAAGTTACTCTATCCGAAAGAATCAAATGACCACTTAGAGAAAGCAGTAGTAGAATGTCGAATAGCCTAGGTTTTCTTCTAATTTTTTTTATAAACTTAGCTTAGAAATGTAAAACCGACTGAAACAAAAACCTGGTTCTTGACCATGTTGTCAGAATCCAGTTATATTTCATTTCTATCTATCTTCTCTGATTTAAAACCAATCCTTACTATCTCCTGGATTCTGTCATACAAATAAAGGAGAGGGGGTATGCATGGGGTTTTTACTACTTTCACTGCCTGTATTCACTACAAAGTAACCTTTTGTTGATTCACTTCAGGTCTGCTAACCATAACAATGTGGCCATCTGCCTTTCATCCTATGCCCCTCTGAAGCTCTCCTCTTTATTGACAGCGAAGAAAAGGGGAGGGGGAAAGATGCAACACCTGCAATCTGGGTAATAAAAGAATTGAATGATGGAGCTGGACTGATATTATCTTTCCTGAAATTAACACCTAGAAATCGTTTGAATTGCCCAGAAGAACTGCAGGTGGGGGGCTGCTTGGGAACACTTTAAAACATCGAATGGTGGGGGTGTCCCTCAGATCCTGTCTAACATGCCTTCAATTTCTCTTAATAAAAATTCCTGTTGGAAGAGACCGTTTCCAAGACTTCTGTTTTCTTAAGATATAGATTGAAGTGATTCTCAGAATTATGGGAGAGGCAGACCAAGAATGTGATATATTAACTCATGGACAAAATAACTGAGCCTTTTGAAAAAACTTAGCAAGCTTGAGCACATCTGGTGACTTTGAAGATTCTGTCATTGGAACCATAAAGGATAATGGGGACTAAATTCTCTAAAGGTAAAGATAAAGGTTCCCCCGCACATGCGTGCTAGTCGTTTCCGACTCTAGGGGCCGGTGCTCATCTCCGTTTCAAAGCCGAAGAGCCAGCGCTTGTCTGAGGACGTCTCCGTGGTCATGTGGCCAGCATGACTAGACACCAAAGGCGCACGGAACGCTGTTACCTTCCCACCGTAGTGGTCCCTATTTTTCTACTTGCATTTTTACGTGCTTTCGAACTGCTAGGTTGGCAGAATCGAACTGCTAGGTTCTCTATCCATACCTTTGTTGGACAGCTTGAGATAAACTCTGCTTTTCCATTCTGTATCAGTCTGGTTGGGATTGGGATAGACTACTCTGTTTGCAGTTAGTTTTAAGCTGTAAAAATGGGACAAGTATAGACTGAATGCAGCAGATTCTAATTAAACATTAGTGGAAATGGTAATGGTTAACACCTAGCTTATGAGCACCTTAAGAACTGATAGGCCCTTTAGCAGAATATTTAAACAGAGCTAAATAGGCATTTGTCATGGTTGTTAAAGTTTCTTGCATCTTGCTCTGAGCATGTGATTCACTAAATTAGAGTAGATATTAGAGTCTTGTGGGGTCTCTGCCATTTTTGTGAAGTTGTTGAGCTCCTTTCTAATTACAGTTGCAGAAAACTGCCAGTTTTCTTGCCCTTTTTGAAGAAAATTCACACATAGTTGGAGTGAGAAACTCACATTATCATGTGAACTATAAAATAGCTTTAATATTGTAAAACAAAATAAATTTTCACTAACCAAAATAAAAACATCAGGAAATCCTGGCCCTACTATTGCACAGATTTGTCCAATTTGCCTTATTGTTCCTGTCATTAAGCGCACGTGTTATATGTAATCACAAGCCATATTAAAATTTTCCATTAGCAGATTAAATTTTCTCTTTATTATTTTACAAGACAATTTCCTATTGTTTTTCTGACATCAGCAGTTGGCTAAAGATGAAGTTTTCTATCTTCTTTTCCACCCATTTCAAAGATCAATAACCGGGAATATTCTTTTAGTTTATTATTTTTATAAAGTAATATATTAACATAATTATTCTTTTTCATTGCCTTGACAAAGAATTCTTTGCAGATACAAAAACAGAAAGGGCTAATAGTTATATTTCAAGTTAGTAACAAGGACAGGTTACAAGTTAAACTATCACTGTATAGAAACAAAGGGAAGCATGTATAATATTTTTCCTGTACTGTTACAGTGAGTTAAAAGGTGACAGGCAGGCAAATATTTGAGATCTACGCACTCAACACTTGTTAAGATACACAGAATAAATGAAAAAAAGAAAAAAATTAATTTGCCAAAGTTTAGCAAATTAAATATGAGAAGCAAATAACTGGTTCTGAAATAGCTAATTTCTAGATAGATTACCGGGAAAAAATAGGCTGAGACTGCTCTGAAAGGAAAGCAGTAACACAAGGCAGTATTACTGATCAAGATAGTTCTGTATAATTTAAACTCAATAGAATAGAATAGAATAGAATAGAATAGAATAGAATAGAATAGAATAGAATAGAATAGAATAGAATAGAATAGAATAGAGCTGGAAGGGACCTTGGAGGTCTTCTAGTCCATTCCCCTGCTCAAGAGAACCTATACCATTTCAGACAAGTGACTGTCCAATCTCTTTAAAAATCTCCAGTGATTGAGCACCTACGATTTCTGGAGGCAAGCTGTTCCACTGGTTAATTGTCACTGTCAGGAAGTTTCTCCTTAATTCCAGGTTGCTCCTCTTTTTGATCAGTTTCCAACCATTGTTTTTTGTCCTTCCCTCTGGTGCTTTGGTGAACAACCTGGCCCCCCTCTGCCTTGTGGCAGCCCCTCAGATACTGGAACACTGCTATCATGTCTCCCCTATTTCTTCTTTTCTTTAGACTAGCCAAACCCAAGTCCCGCAGCCATTCTTCATATGTTTTAGACTCCAGGCTTTGATTATCTTAGTTGCTCTTCTCTGAATTTTTACGAACTCTCAGCATCTTTTTTGTGATATGGTGACCAAAATTGGCTGCAGTATTCCAGGTGTGGTCTAACTAGGGTGTTATAAAGTGGTACTAATAATTTGCGTGATCTTGATTCTATGCCTCTGTTTATACAATCCAGGATTGTACTTGTATCTTTGATTTTTCCAGCCTAAATGTAAAACTTTGCTTTTCTCCACACTGAAACTCATTTTGTTGCATAGGGCTCATTGTTCAAGTTTGTCAAGATCTTTTTGGATCCTGAGCTTGTCTTCTGTGGTATTGGCTACTCCTGTCAGTTTGGTGTCATCTGCAAGTTTGATGAATTCCCATTCAATTCCCTCATCTAAGTCATTTATGAAGATATTGAAGAGTACTGGGTCTAAGACAGAAATCTTGTGGTACCCTGCTGCTTACTTCTCTCCATGTGGATGTAGTGCCATTGAAAACTACTCATTGAGTATGGTTTGTCAGCCAGCTACAGATCCATGTGGTGGTGATATTGTGTATTCCAGCTTTTTCTGACAACTTTGGGCTTTTCTTAAAAGTACAGAGAGGGGAAAAAAAGCAAACACAGTTCTCTTCATCCTGTTTTGCTGGCCAGGCAAACTAGAGTGAAGGTATTTTTCTTTGCTTTGCTTATTTTAACATTATTTTCTAACACACTTTAAAATTCTTGTCTGTTTGGATTAGAGACATTTAACAGTTACATTTACCTAACATACAAAAACTTTGACAAAGACAAGGGAAGGAGAACATAAAAGGGAAACAGAACTCTTAGATTTTCAAGTCCTGGTCATTGGTACCATAAATCTCAGTTTAGGGAAGGCAAAAATCTTAGCAAACATATGCACTTCAGGGTTTGGCTGCACATATAGAACGCCTGGATGTTCGTGTGGATTCAGTTATGGAGTATGTGGAGAATTTGGAAAATAAAATCATCAGTGCTGAACAGAAGATAGATAGAGCAGAGGTTAAGATTGACAGAACAGAGGACAAAGTTATCATATCATAATATAAAAACATGGAGTTCGCATTGCGTATCAGAGGCCTTAAAGAGAATCCTAAAGAAGATTTGGAATGGGAAGTAGCACAAGCAGTGGCTCCTGTTTTGAAATGCGAACCTGAAGAACTACTTAAAGAAATGGATAAGACATTTAGGGTTAACTCCTGGATTGCTAGGCAGAAAAATTTACCTAGAGATGTAGTGATTTATTTTTCCAGGAGATCAACCAGAAACTCTATTATCCAGGCTTTTTATCGGGAAAGATTTCAAATTGCAGGCCAAGACATCATAATTTTAAAGGAGATACCTCCAAAAATTCTTAGAAAAAGGAAAGATTTTGCTTTTCTGTCCGATGAGCTTAAGAAGTGACAAATCCAGTTTAGATGAATACCCAATGGAATTGTGGTAAATTATGCAGGGACCAGATACAGATTGGATACAATTTTAAAAGCAAAAGATTTTTACACTAAGGTCTTGAAAGCAGGCTCACCATCATCTCCTCGAGTCAAAAGAACAGAAGTAAGACAAGAAGACAAACAATTGACTTCTGGGTGGCTAGGTGTTGCCGGAGGCAGCCATTTCCAGGCTGACAGCCCCGCGGCACCGTAGAACCGCTGAAAACAGCACCGATCAGCTGTTTTGGCAGTTTGGAAGCCCCCTCCTTGGGAGAAGAGGAGGGGGCGAGTACCCAGGTAGGGGTAGAACTCTCCGGGGCCGCCAGAATCTAAAGTTCTGGCGGCTGAAGGATTAGCCCCCCCGAAGCCTGGGTTTGCTCCGGGCTGCGCGGCATCTCTGCTCCGTGTTTTTAGGAGCAGAATAGGGCGTTCGCAACCATCCCTGCCAGCAGGAAAGAATTTTGGAGAACAAGGATGCAGGCAGAGCGATACAGGAGATTCAGGTGAAAGTGGACTTCTGATCTTTAGCTCAATGGACTTTGCAGACTTTGAAAGTGAAAGTGCTTAGTGGGTGAAAATGGCGGCTAAATCTTCCAGAGTTCTTAGAAGTGCGGGGGCTTCCCCGGTGCAGCAGTCTTCATTGCAAGCTTTATTGCCCCCTGCACCTGCACCCACGCCAGCTCTGACAGTTAGAGATTTGCAGAATGTGATGAAAGAAGCTTTGGAAAAGCAATCGCAGCAAATAGCTGAGATTATAGATGAAAAGCTGGATGAGACGTTAACAGAAAAATTAGTTGAGGTTATAGATGAAAAGTTGGATGAGAACAGAAATAAGGGCGGACATTTTACTTGCATTTCAAGGCATGGCTATATGTATCGAGCATCTGGATGAAAGATTGGAAGATCTCAGCCAAAATAATATCTGATTAGATGCAAAAATGTCAGAGACTGAGAATGTGGTGGATAAAATTGATAGTGATTTAATCTTGGTGCAGTATCACGAGATGGAGTTTGCTGTGAGGATCAGAGGCCTAAAAGAGAACCCTAAAGAAAATTTGAAGGAAATAGTCTCTGAGGCTCTGGAAGGGGTGCTGGGGCGGCCAGCAGATGGAATTGTGGAAGATATAGATAAATTTTTTCGTGTTAATTCGTGGATTGTAAGACAAAGGAAGCTACCCAGAGATGTGGTGGTTTATTTTACAAAGAGAGCAATTAGAAATGAGGTTATTCAAGCTTCTTACAACACTAAACTTGTAATTGCTGAGCAAGAAGTTCTGGTTCTAAAAGAGATCCCTCCAAGAATTTTAAGGAGAAGAAAGGAGTTTGCTTTTTTAGCACAAGAGCTAAGGCGACGTGATATTAACTTTAGATGGGAGATACCAGTGGGTATGGTGGTGATGCATGAAGCTACGAGATATCGTTTTACTACAGTGATGCAGGCACGTGATTTTTATAGTAATGTTTTAAAAGCAACCCCCATACCACTTTTGGAATCTACAAAGAAGAATGACGAGGCAGAGTCTCAAGGTGCTGAAGGGACAACGCAGACAGATGATAAAGCTACAGGAGTGGATCAAATTTCAGTACCATCGGAAGAAGTTAGAGACCAGAGGATGACGCGTGCTGCTTTGAGACGAATGAGAAGAGAGCAAGAACAAGAACAGCAGAAAGTTAAAGAACCTCCAAAGCATACCTATAGTGAAGCTGTGGGAGGGGCGCGACCTAAGAATGTAAAGGGGATTCTGGAAGAAGTGCTCCAAAAGCTTCGGGTCGCTAAGGATGGCGACTAAGCTTTTAACTTGGAATGTTAATGGCTTAAATTCACCACAGAAGAGAAAGAAAATTTTCCAATATTTAAAACAATTTAAGATTGATGTTATTTGTTTACAAGAAATATTAAAGCTACGGATCAAAATTATTAAATTCAAGACTGGGTACACAATTTATTGCTTCTGCAATGAATAAGAAGAATGGAGTGGTTGTTTATATTAAGAATACTTTGACAGCGGAGTTAATTGAAGCAGATAAACAAGGAAGATACATTATAATAGATTTGTTAATAGAAGGCAAAAAAACGCTTCTGGTTGGATTATATGCGCCTAATCAACAACAAGCAGACTTTTATAGTTTATTACACAGCAAGATTACTCAGTTGGATTATAAATCTTTTATTTTTATGGGAGACTGGAATGGTGTCTTGGATGTACAATTGGACAAGAGTGGTTCTTTTAGAAGTACTCCAAGTCATGCTAAACTGCCAAAATCCTTTTTTGAGATGAAGGATGATTTGGAGTTGCGAGATATTTGGAGAGAAAGGAATTTGCAAGAAAAGGATTATACTTTTTTTTCTGATAGACACCAATCTTTTTCTAGGATTGACTTTATATTAACTACCAATGATTTCTTTTCTAGGATTAAGAAAATAAAGATTTGTCCAAGAACTATGTTTGATCATAGTCCAGTTTGGTTAGAGATTGATAAGGGTAACAGAGACAGGCATTCCTGGCATCTAAATGAGAACCTGTTTAGAAATCAGGAAAATGTGGAAGAATGTAAAAAACAGATAAGGGTTTATTTGGAAACTAATATGAATAAGGGTACTTCTATGGAAATGGTTTGGGATGCTAGTAAAGCTTACATGACAGGTGTGTTAATATATTTGAACAATAAATATAGACGTAATCTGGAATTTAGGAGGAAAGAATTAGAAAATGAAATTAGGGAAAAAGAAAAGGCCTTACTTCTGAATCCATTGGATGTGAAAATTAAAGAGGTTATTAATTTACTAAGGGGACAGTTTGATAAGTTAATGGCTGATCAGGTGGCAACGAACCTACGGCTTGCTAGACATAATACTTTTTGTAATACCAATAAACCAGGTAAATGGTTAGCTTACTTGTTAAGGAAGAAGCAAAGGGTTTCTAATATAGATAAAATAGAACATAAGGGTAAGGTAGTGTATCAACAGAACCTTATTAAAGAAACTTTTGTTGATTTTTATTCTAAGTTATATGCTAGAGATCAGATTAACGAAGCAGATATTGATGTATATTTGAGGAATGCTAGTATTCCGGTTCTTACACAAGAACAAAAGGAAGAGATGAATCAATTGATAAATGAGGAAGAAATTCTTTTAGCAATTAAACAACTGAAAGCGGGCAAAATGCCAGGAACGGATGGGTTGATTGCTGTGTATTATAAAAATTTACAGCTTGAAATGATAAAGCCATTAAGAGAATTGTTTCAGACAATTCAAAGGGGAGGAGGGGTGCCTCCGTCTTGGAAAACTGCTTTTATCTCTTTGATTCCGAAGGAAGATCAGGATATTACTCAAGCAAGAAATTGTAGACCAATATCACTTTTGAATACAGACTACAAGATATTTGCTAAGGTTTTAGCTAACAGATTAATGAGGGTACTGCAACAGGTAATTCATGGTGATCAAACTGGGTTTATAAGTGGTAGACAAATGAAAAATAATGTGAGGCATATAGTTGATTTGTTGGAATTTTTAGAAAGGAACAATCAGATCCCTGCAGCGATGATTTTTTTGGATGCTGAAAAAGCCTTTGACCAATTGGATTGGCAATTTTTGATGAAAGTATTAGATAAAATGAATTTTGGGGATAAATTTTTACAACCAATTAGGGCATTATATCAAAAGCAAACAGCCCATATAATAGTAAATAATAGTCTGACTGAAGTATGTAATATTGAAAAGGGCACAAGGCAGGGGGGTCCATTGTCACCTCTATTATTTGTTTTAACATTGGAAATATTATTGATTAAAATACGGGATTCGGAAAAAATTAAGGGAATCCATATAAGAGATCAGGATTATAGATTGAGGGCGTTTGCAGACGATCTGGTTGTTACGGTGACCCAGCCAGTAAATTCTGTTGTAGAATTGATGGAGATAATAATGCAATATGGGAAGGTTTCTGGATTCAAGGTTAATATACAAAAAACTAAAATGTTGTCTAAGAATATAACAGTATCACAAAAGGCTGTTTTAGAAGGGTTAACTGGATTTGAAATTGTTAAAAGGGTTAAGTATTTGGGGGTATATTTGTCACCCTCAAATGCAAAGTTATATAAAAATAATTATGAAAAGTTATGGGCAAAAGTTCAAAAAGAATTGGATAGCTGAAAAAAATTACAATTGTCTTTATTGGGAAGAATTGCAGCAGTGAAAATGAATGTTTTGCCAAAATTTTTATTTTTATTTCAAATGATACCTATTCTTAAAAAGTATTCAAATCTGGAGGAATGGCAAAAGGGTATTAATAAATTTGTCTGGGCAGGGAAAAGGCCACAAGTTAAATTTAAGATTATGCAGGACACGCGTGAGAGAGGTGGTCTCAAAATGCCTAACCTTAAATTATACTATGAAGCTGCTGCTTTGTCAGCGATAAGTGATTGGATTAATTTATCACAAGGAAGACTATTAAATCTTGAAGGTTATGATTTGCTATTTGGCTGGCATGCGTACCTATTGAACGATAAGAAGGTGGACAAGGTGTTTAAAGTGCATATTTTAAGATATGCTCTGTTGCGAGTTTGGAAAAAGTATAGACACAAGTTAAATTATAAGATACCTCTTTGGGCAATACCGAAACACGCAATAGAAAATATAAATGTTGGGTTTAAACATGATGTGATTACATATAAGGAAATTTTAAGTCTGGAAAGGAATGTATGGCATTTAAAGCCGTATAATCTCCTACGAGGAGAAAAGATTGTTCAAACCTGGTTTCAGTATGGGTAATTACAGGCCAGGTGGAAAGAAGATCAGAAAATTGGTTTCTTAATAACTGATGAAAATTTGGTAAAGCAAATTAGAAATCAGGGTCAAGCACATATTAAACGGATATATCTTGCATTGATAGAAATTGATTCAGAGACAGAACTTGTTAAAGATTGTATGATAAAATTGTTTCAGAATTTTCAAGAAGTTATTACAATAGATATCTGGGAAAAGATTTGGGTGAGAAATGTAAAATTTACGCAAGCTCAAAATTTAAGAGAGAATTTTTATAAAATGTTTTATAGATGGCATTTAGATACTAAAAAACTAGCAAGTATGTATCCAAATTACCAGCCTAAATGTTGGAGGTGTGGTGGTGAAGATGCAACATATTTTCATATATGGTGGACCTGTAAAAAGCTTAAAGCTTTTTGGATTAAAATTTGGTGGAATATGCAGAAGATATTTAAGAGAAGGATAAAGTTTTGTCCGCAATTGTTTTTATTGGGTATTGTTACTGATACTACTGTTGTGGACATTAAGTTGATGTTGAATTTAATTACGGCAGCAAGACTTTTAGTAGGGCAATATTGGAAGAAGGAAGAACTGCCAACTATAGAAGAATGGACTCTAAAGGTTTCTAACCTGGCGGAAATGGCAAAGATCTCAGCGTATTTGAAAGACCATTCGCAACAGAGATATATCGTGGAGTGGAAAAAATGGATTGATTACATCCAGAATAAATATGGGACTAAAAAGTTTCATTTAGCATTTGAATAAGTATTGATGGGATATTTATATTGCTTGTAGTCATATTATAAGATTTAAAGTGCGATAGATTTAATAACCTATTGTTGTTTGCTTAGGGTAGAATATGTTTGTTTTTACTTTTATACCTTGTATTTAGCTCTGGGAAGTCGGGGATGGGGGAAGGGGAAGGAGGGAAGGTTGGGGTGGGTTGGGAAGGGAGGGGTGGTTTGGAAGGGGTTTTGTTTTGTTAAAGATAAAATGTACTGAAAAACTTTTCAATAAAAAAAAAGAAGACAAACAATTGAGTGAAGGAGCAATGTCATTGCCTCTTGAGGAGATATGGCAGGAGGAGGTCATGGAGCAGAGTCTGGCATTAAAGGAGGACCCGAAAGAACAGAGGATGACTAGGGCTGCATACAAGCATATGGAAAAAGAGCAAAAACAGAAGTCTGTATCTGGTCTAACTATGCAAGACGCGGCTGTTTCAGATCCTGTGGGAGGAGCACGTCTGAAGAGAGCAACAGGTGATCTTCAAGTTATGTTCCAAAGGCTTATGGTCACCAGAGATGGTGAAGTTCCTGATATGGAATGTTAATGGCTTAAATTCACCATAGAAAAGAAAGAAAGTATTTTATTATCTGAAACAACATAAAAATGACATTGTTTGTTTACAAGAGACACATATTGCATTAAAAGACCAAAAGTATCTGACTAATTCCCGATTGGGAACACATTTTGCATCTTTTGCTCCAGACAAGAAGGCTGGAGTGGTCATCTATTTAAGAAAAGACTTTTCGGCTAGATTAATTGAATCGGATAAACAAGGGAGATATGTTAGTATTGAATTAACATTACAAGGAAAGAAAGTTCTTCTTATTGGATTATATGCTCCAAATCAACAACAGCAAAAATTCTTCAAATTTTTACATCAGAGACTAATCGAATTGGATTATAAATCTGTTATTATGATGGGGGACTGGAATGGAGTTTTGGTCCCATCTGAAGACAAGAAGGGATCCTCCAAAAACTTATCTAATTCAAAATTGCCTAAAGCTTTTTTTGATTTGAAGGAGGATCTGGAATTAAGAGATGTATGGTGGGAAAGGAATATGAAAGACAGAGATTTTACTTTTTTTTTCGGATAGACATAAATCTTTCTCTAGGATTGACTTTATTTTGATTACTACTGATCTTTTTTCTCGGGTTAAGAACGTTAAGATTTTCCCTAGGACAATGTCTGATCATAGTCCTGTTTGGCTGGAGTTTTTTGCTGAAGATGGTAGTAGGAGATCCTGGAGACTGAATGAGAATTTATTTACAAATGAGGTGTTCTTGCAGAAATGTAGAGAACATGTGAAAGAATTTTTTGTTATAAATATGCATAAAGGTACATCGATGGGAATGGTTTGAGATGCTAGTAAAGCTTATATGAGAGGGGTTTTGATTTATATGAATAACACCTACAGGCGTAAGCAAATGCAAAAACGTCTAGATCTTGAGGAAGAGATTAAATCTAAGGAGAAAAACTTTATTTTGAATCCATTGGATAATAATTTAAGGACTTCAATACACTTATTGAAAGAACAATTTAGCATGCTAAATTGATCAAGTAGCAACTAATTTGCATTACGCCAAACATAATACTTTTTGTAGCTAATAAGCCTGGTAGATGGTTGGCTTACCAATTAAGGAAGAAACAAAAATCACGTACTATAGACAAAATAGAATATAAAGGAAAAGAAGTTTACCAACAAAAATTGATTAAGAAGAGTTTTTTAGATTTTTACTCGAAATTATATTCTAGAGAAAACATACAAGTTTTAAATGTAGATAAGTATTTACAGGAAGCTCATTTTCCGAGACTTTCAAAAGAGCAACAACTTATGTTGGATTGCTCAATAACATCAGAAGAAATCTCTTTAGCTATTAAACAGCTGAAACTGGGCAAGGCTCCGGGAACAGATGGATTAACAGCAATTTATTATAAAATGTTGTTGGTTAAAATGATTGAAACTTTAAAGATTTTGTTTAATGAAATTCAGACTGGAGGTGTAATTCCTCCATCATGGAGGACAGCTTTTGTATCACTGATTCCAAAGGAGGATCAAGACCTTACTCAACCTAAAAATTATAGACCTATATCGCTTTTGAATACATATTATAAGATTTTTGCAAAAGTATTGGCTAATAGATTAATGCAAGTTTTGAAACAAATGATTCATAGTGATCAATCGGGATTTATATCTGGAAGGTATATGAAATATAATGTAAGACAAATCGTAAACTTGCTTGAATACTTGGATAAGAACAACCAAGTCCCTGCAGCATTGATATTTTTGGATGCAGAGAAAGCCTTTGACCAATTGAATTGGCAATTTTTATTGAGAGTTGTTGAGGAGATGAATTTTGGAGAAGACTTTCTATATTCTATTAAAGCTATATATCAACAACAAACTGCACAAATTATAATTAATGGGGGGTTAACAGAGACGTTTAAAATTGAAAAAAGTACAAGACAGGGATGCCCCCTATCACTATTATTGTTTGTTTTAACATTAGAGATTTTATTAATTAAATTCGAGAGTCCTCTATGATAAAGGGAATTAAAATAAAACAGAATGATTATAGATTGAGAGCTTTTGCTGATGACTTGGTTGTGACAGTATCTCAACCGTTACAGTCAGTTATAGATTTGATCGAAATTATAACTCAGTATGGTAAAGTTTCTGGGTTCAAGGTGAATAGTAATAAGATATTATCTAAGAATTTATCTCTGAGTGAAAGGGATATGTTAACTAAATTAACAGGTTTTGAAATAGTGAAAAAGATTAAATATTTAGGAGTGTATATTGCAGCTTCAAATGTAAAATTATATAAGAATAATTATGAAACACTATGGTTGAAGGTACAAAAGGATTTAAATAATTGGAAAAAACTAGAATTATCTTTATTGGGAAGAACTGCAGTTGTTAAAATGAATGTTCTGCCAAAGTTTCTTTTTTTGTTTCAAATGATACCTATATTGAAAAAGGATGCCAACCTTGATCAATAGCAGAAGGGTATTAATAAATTTATTTGGGCGGGGAAAAAACCAAGAGTTAAATTTAAGATTTTACAAGATGTTAGGGAAAGAGGGGGACTTAAGGCACCAAATTTGAAATT
This sequence comes from Daboia siamensis, assembly GCA_024449315.1. Classification (NCBI taxonomy): domain Eukaryota; kingdom Metazoa; phylum Chordata; class Lepidosauria; order Squamata; family Viperidae; genus Daboia; species Daboia siamensis. Next base: position 633,688 of record JAKJMR010017792.1, read on the forward strand.
GTATTATGATGCGGTGGCCTTGACATGGGTTAGTGACTGGCTTAATTTAACTAATAAGAGAATACTTCATCTGGAAGGTTGGAATTTGGTATATGGATGGCATGCATATTTGCTTTATGATAAGAAGGTGGATAGGGCTTTTAAATCTCATATCCTTAGAAGTGCTTTGTTGCGTTTCTGGAAAAAGTATTATTATAAGTTAAATTATAAAATACCGATCCAGGGAATTTTTGGACATGTGATAGAGGGTGTATCTATGGGAGTGAGTTTGGATATGGTTTCCTATAAGGAATTACTTAGATTGGAAGGGAATGATTGGCAACTTAAATCATTAGAGGAGTTAAGACAAGAAAATATAAGTTACTCTTGGTTTCAATATACTCAATTGAAAGCTAGGTGGAAGTCAGATCAAAAGGTTGGCATCACAATTACAGATCAAAATTTAATAAAACAAATTAGAGATTTAAATTGTGCACATATAAAGAGGATATATAATGTTTTAATTGAATTGGACTCGGAAACGGAATTAGTTAAAGATTGTATGATAAAGTGGGAACAAAATATTCAGGAACCAATTCCACTGGATACTTGGCAGATAATTTGGGTCAGAAACGTTAAATTTACTCAGGCTCAAAATTTAAGAGAAAATTTTTATAAAATGTTTTATAGATGGCATCTGGATCCCAAGAAGCTGTCTAACATGTATCCTAACTTACAGTCTAAATGTTGGAGATGTGGTAGTTTAGAAGCCACCTATTTTCATATGTGGTGGACTTGTAGAAATATAAAAGCTTTTTGGATTAAAATTTGGTGGAACATTCAAAAGATTTTTAAGAGAAAGATAAAGTTTTCTCCGCAATTGTTTTTATTGGGTATTGTTGTAGATTGCGATGTTAAAGAAACCAATTTGATGTTGAATATGATAACAGCAGCACGGTTACTGGTGGGACAATATTGGAAGAAGGATAGTTTGCCTACTATAGAAGAATGGGTGTTTAAAGTTTCGAATCTTGCAGAAATGTCTAAGATTTCTGCTTATTTGAAAGATCATTCACAGGAAAGATATATTTCAGTTTGGAGGAGATGGATAGATTATATTCAAAATAAATATGAGACTAAAAAGTTCCATTTAGCTTATGAATAGATTGTAGAGGGATATTGTTATTGATCTTAGTCTTAGTACTTTGTATGTATCTATGTTAAAGGGGAGTTAAAGCACATTATGAACTTGGTTAATTTTATATTATGGATAATCCTTATTTAGAATATGATTATTATAACTATAACCCTGTATTTAGCTCGGGGAAGTGGGGGGGGAAGTGGGTTGGTTTGGGGAAGGGGGAATTTGGGGATGTATTGTAAAATTTTGTTTCTGTAAAACTCTTTAATAAAAAAAGAAAAGAAAAGAAAACTACTCATTGAGTTCAGTTTGCCAGCCAGCTATGGATCCATCTGGTGGTGATATTGTCTATTCTACCTTTTCCTAACTTACCAAGGAGTAGGTTGTGGTCTACTTTATCAAATGCCTTACTGAAATCTTAGTGTACTATGTCCACAGCATATCACTAGTCAAGTAGCTTAGTCACTTTATCAAAGAATAAAATAGGATCTATTTGGCATGATCTGCTTTTAGTTGTTCGCAGATCTGGTTTATCTTTTCTAGGATCCTAGTATTTTCTAGGATTCTAGTATTGATGTTAAACTGATTGGTCTGTAATTTCCTGGGTCCATTCCCCGCCCCTTTCTTGAAGATGGGAACCACATCAGCTCTTTTCCAATCCTCAGGTACTTTCCTGGTACTCCAGGATTTATGAAAGATGTGGTGTAATGTTCCTGAGATAACATCTGCCAGTTCTTTCAGAACTCTGGGATGTAATAGTAATAGTAATATAAAAGATCAAGACAAACAAAAATAAATTATGTACTGTATTGTTATTGTGATGAAATCATTCTCTTTCAGTTATAGGAAAATGTATTATATACTACTTTCTTTGAAATGAGGGTATCAGAGATTGAAGCCAAGACATTCAACATGCAAAATATGCATTCTACCTATGATTCTCAAAATTTAATTTTCCATCACCCAGATGCTATTACTAAAATCAATTCAATATCCAAGTGACTCTGGGTTATATAGTACGAATACAGTACTTGGTGATTCAGTCTTACATTCAAAGCAGCAGGGGAAAACAAATACAAGGAATTATAATTGGATATGATAAATTAATAAAATGGAATGATTGGTTCATTCAACCATCAAATTATTAATCACAGGATAAAAAACACAAGCAATGAACTTTTATTCCTGGAATTTCCAATTATATAAAATCTATTATCACTTTTAATTTCTATCTTATTTATATAGTCTATTAAGCATATATGTATACCATTGCAATAAAAATTACTCTCAGTGGCTTGCGTAGAAAAATACAGTATTAAAAAACTCCCTATAAAAATCCAATAACACAAGAATAGAAATAAGCAAAGTATAGCAACAATAAGTCAAAGAAAGCTGTCCAAAAAATATTGGTCTTTAGGAGCTTGCAAAAAACCAGTAGAGATGGAGTCAGCCTAATCTCCATTGAGAGAGTTAATGCTAAAACATAAAAGCAGTACTTCCTTGTCTCAGCCTCCTCAACCTCCCTGGAATGTGGGGTTTGCATCAGTTTCTTCTTTCTAAATCTAATCCAGTGGATCCAAGTTGGCTAGACATGGTAGTTCTGAAAGTGTCTGGGTACTAAGAAATGAAAAACTTTATAGATCAAAATCAGCCCCTAAATTGGACCCAGAAATGAATTGGCAACAAGTGCAGGCTCTGCATTATGATATGTGCTACTGACATTGGTAACCCAAAGATGCAAGCCACTTCATACACTGGGGACAACTGCAAGTGAGCAGCAAGTTATTAATTTCTGGGAAATATTGAAATGGGAAGAAATATCTCAAGAGCATAAAAAAAGTCACACAATGATTGTCATTGCAAGAAACTTTAGAGACAATTCAAATTAGGAAAGGCCTTTAATAGCTTCCCAGTGAATAGCTAGAATTTATTGTTTGTTTGTTTGTTTGTCTGTCTGCCTTTTCTCCTTATGTTCAAGATACCATACAAAGATCTTCCTTCATTTTATCTCCAGAACTTCTATCATGTGAGGTAAGTTGAACTGACAGAAAGTGATTAAGTTGATGGGGCACATAGCTGAGGGTGCAAATGAACCAGGATTTACCAGTTCCCAGAATACTAGGTTAAATTCTATGCCATATTGGCTTTTATATAAGTTTATCCATAGACAATGTTGTATGGCTATCTTATTGTAGATATTACTATCTATTGTACACTTTCTGCTTCCTTTGAAGTATTTCAGATTCAATGACATACATTGTTATTCTGGTATATCATTGCAATCCAAAGTAGTAGGGTTCATTTGTAAGGATTATGAAGTGCATTTTACCTGCATTGTGATAAAAGCATTTCTGTGGGCTATACATAGACAAGATGCCCTATAATGCCCATCCTAAGAGCTTAATTTAGCTCATATTTAATTGCTGCCAGCATCTCCTAGAAAAGTTGTCTTATCTCAAAAGACAGAGGGCAATTTCTATCCTTTACAAAGTATTCAATTTTCAAACTCAGAACACTGTTTGCCAATACTGGATCCTCTCTTCCTTGGAACAAACAACCCAAATTCCAAGTCTTGAGAGGAAACAAATTCATAGACACATTTTTGGGTTATAATGCAAGCTTACAATAACAGCAAAAAGTTATGGTAAACCTAAGTCATTGAGTATAATTAGCACACTGAAATTGTCAGATAAATGTTTAAACATAAAACAAACCTTAGGGGAAATCGGAAGATTGCTTGCCTCATAGCTAAAGAAACATTGAAAATTGCTAAATAAGTTTTTTTTAGCACATATCAGATATGTAACTAAGACAATAATTATATTCAATTATATGTAGTTTATAGACATTTGGTAATCCTTTTGTTTCAGACATAGCTTTCCATAGGTTCTCTGTCATTGTGTGTGTGTGTGTGTGTGTGTGTGTGTATGTGTGTGTACACACATACATATATACATATACATATACATATACATACACATATAGTCAAAATAGAAAAACCTTCATCTTGAGTGTTTCCTTGTAGCTCTAGGGCGGGGAGGTTGAACCAATGATACTGCTAAATTATGCAGTTTTTAGATGATAGATGGTATTATCTAACTGTCCTGTTTTTAAGATCTTTGTATTATTACTATACTGATATATTTACAAAAACATTCTGCTTACAAGTTAAGACCCACATTTATATTTATCAAGGTAGCCAAATATTGCATAGTGTTCCGCAGGATCAGAGAAGATTAATGGCTACTCTGATAACTTTCCTTATTTCTTTTAAATGTGGAATAGTTTGTGATTTAAAATTTATATGATCTGCTTGCTGACTATAATAAAATAAATTATTCTGGGTAAGGGCATTAACCCATTGAGTCTAGAGGCAGGAAACCCTTTTCAAAGTTAGAATGCATACTCAATATTTTCTTTTTCTCCCCTTTTTTATTAGGCTGCAATACATCTATTTTCATGACAGGGAAGTTCACAAACAAAAAGAGAAATTAAATTGGCAGTTATTGATGGTTTTCTTTGCTAATTTTAAGCAACATTATTTGGTCTAATGAATATAGAATGTTGACTTCAGGTATAGCTCAATAACACCTATTCTGATCAGTTATGATTCTTAGATCATGAGATTTTGTTATCCATTCTCATTCTCATTTTTGAGCAGAGATAACTTTATTGAAATTGGGATTCATATAAAAAGAATGTACTCTTAAGAACATAAGTGCTTTCTTCTGTTCCATATCTTTCTTTTTTCCATATATTATAGCAAAAAGACAAGATAGATCAGGGAAAAGAAGCAGTTTGCTGATTTCCAAATCTTTTAGAGTACCAATAATAAATGTTTTACTCAGCTGAAATAAAGAAAGATGGTGAATTAAACACTGAGATTTAAAATTAATCTGCAACCTCAGAATATCCTTAAACTTTCCCTCTTTTTGCGCTTTTTGCATTGTTTGAATTCTAATAAACTATACCTGCAAAGCTAGAAAATTGTTCCAATGTAATTTGTTGTATTATTAATGTATGCTAAAATATCCTCCACCCAACTCACTACATAAGTTGTAATACCTATAAATCATGTGATCTATCATTATTTCATCCTTTTTTAAAAAATGGAATGGTCCCTGAAAGTGCCAAAATTCATCCTTTTCCAAATTTTATTTTGAGGTAAGTCTTTAATTTCAAGCTACTACAGTTCTGGAAGAGATACTTTATAGATTAGAAAAAATGTTCTAAGTAATTGCAAAATATTGCAGTTGTCCATTTATAGAAAAATACATATTTGTATTTCACAACATCTCTAATTTAGACAACCAGATAAGATTTGATTTCTCAATCCTAATAATGCTCACACTGATTATTCAGTATAGCTATCTTTGTTTCTAAGATCTATTCAGAAATACAGTGCAGCATGGAAAGTAAAAGCTGGAAGTTTAGAAGATGCCTCCAAATAGATGGTTCCTAATGCAGCTAATCTATCTTTTTCTCCTTAATTGTCAGAAAAATGGTATTTCATTTGTAGAGAAAAAAAGACAGAGAATAAAGATAATGGGAAAGTATAATGTGAAACCACCCTAAGTTTAATACCTAAAATATTTGAGCAACAGCAGAACTGTATTTTTAATTAAAATAAATAACTGGTAAAACACCCGATTCAATACACCAACAATAAAAGTTATTAAAAATAATTCATTAACCAAAACCACTATAAAAGATTAATCTGTTAGGTAAAAGTGTGCACAAAGAAGAATTTCAGACTTACAAATTTTGGCCAGACTGGCCACGAGAATCCAGAGAGCAATAATATAAGGATCCTGGACATGATGCCATTTGAAAGTGACGATTTGGTAAGCTTCATTTCTATGTTTTAGAGTGCTGTCTTCCATCTGTGCTGCAACAGGGAAAAGAAAAAAAATCAAGAAAATCCCCCAATCTTGCACCATGCCCATCGTGGCAGAGTCTTTAAATAATAGGCTTTCAAATTACTGAAAATTTGCAAAGATTGCTTGCTGCCTTTGTTGGCTGAAGTGGTTCTCTGGACATGGAAAACTGGATCAGATAAATTTCCAAGGGTGACAGGCTGCTGCTGCTATTAGGTATCAACAAAATTACACATGCTTGTGCAGCTGTGTATAACCAACAGGGGTCAGCCAAGCCATAGTTGCAGCTGCTTTTATATATTTGCCTTGCTTACCTGAGCTTTGGGGGCGGAGGTTTCTTGAGAAATTTTTTCTGATCAACTCTGACTGTAATTTTTCCATTTGGGAAAAGTGGAACAGCAATGACAAACCTCGAGGAGTTACAGGAGTGTGATATGAGAAAGCTTTCAGATATCTGACTGGTTCCACTTTGTTCTGGTATTTTGTGTATTTTATGAGAAACATAAATACAAACCATCTGCCTCCAAAAAACAGTACACTTAGAGCAGCAGAAAAACCACTGATTTAGAGAACATAAGCTAACAAGGAAGAACTTTGATTCAATACAAGAATTTTCTTTTATCAGAGAAAAATAATTCCAATGGTCAGTAGGCATACAGAGAAAACAGTGGACATGATCCCTTAAAAATAGACTCCTGTCTTTATAAGTAGGACTTAAAGAGCTCAGTGTCTCTTACTGGAAAAACAGCCTGCCTGAGCCCATTATCCAGACTAATAATCTCCTGCATAAGCAATTCAAATTTGCGTTGGAGTTCAAACAACCACTTATCTACTAGGTGATAAGGGAGAAAAGGCTTGAGAGAAAACAGACTCATAGATAATTTTTGGGTATAACGAGTACCTTGCAGGCTTGAAATAATTGCAAATACTTTGAAGTTACTGTAAGCCTAGGTAATTGAATACAACTGGCACACTGAAATTATCAGATGAAATAGGAGGCTTGTTTGCCTCACAGCTAATGAGGCATTGAAGTAAAATTGCTAAATATTCAGTTGTAGCTTTATCTAACACATCAGGTAGATTTCTCAACAATTATACTCAGGGTGTTTGGACATCCCTTTCTTTCAAAACTAACCTTCTCTGGGCTCTTATCTGTGATCTGTTGCTTGCAGCACTGCAACCCTGTGACCATTTATTGAGAAAATGAATGCAAAATATGAATGCTCTTCAATGGGCCTCCAACTCACCATGGAGAAAACCTCCATCTGCAGTTTCTTTCTCCACTACAAGGGGTTGTTTTTCCCCTTTTCAGCAGCATGAGCTGTGCTATGTGGTCAGCAGGTGGCAAATCTTCCCAAGGCAAGATTGCCTTATTCTGATTACTGATTGAGGCTACTTATCCTGGTCTTTGGCCATTTGGGCTGTTTCCTTTTGGCAGAGGTAGAATCAATGGCCATTTAAAAACATCCATTGCTGGACCGCTACACTACTGGATATATCATGAATCAGCACTGCCCACCCAAAAGTTACCAACTACCGCCCTCCATGGTTTAGGCACATCTTGCCAGCTGCCAGAGCATTCCTGACAAGTTTCACTGCTGTACTGGCATACCATTGATTTAAACGCATTTCTGCAACTTCAGTGCTGCATTTCCAAAGTCATTGGGGTACAGTGGTTCTTCCTCTCATCTTCAGCATTGCATCATGAAAGCTGTAAAGCGATACTTTTAAGGTGAGATAAGTCAGCCCACTGCTTGCCCTACTGCTGGCAGAGGGATGAAAACTATTGGCAGAGCCACTTCTCTCAAGTGCAGCCCCTGCCTAGAAGGGGTAAAAAGATCCACTTTCCTTTTTCTCCTGCTTTACTTTAATTGACAACTTGACCATGGAGGGATGAGGAAAGAGAAATGTGTGGGGGACAGAAATGGCAGCAAATTCTACCTGGACTAGGGAAAAACTGGGGAAAAGATTTCTAGGATTTATAGTTGATTTTGCAATGTCTAATGTTAGCAATTAATTCAGCTCTTGTCTGATTGGCTGCCAAGGTCTCATAAGAAAATTGTGGGCCTCACAATCCAAGGGAATGCAAGGTGAAGTCATCATGTGCATTTTCTTTGAGTTCATGCTCAGAATGTGCTTCACTCTTACTCAGAACAAACCAGATTCTAAGGAATCAGTATGGTGACTGCTGTTGTATTAATGTTTAAGAAAGGAAATATAGCATATGTCTTTTTGGCCTCCTAAGCATAAGCAAGCTGAATGCCAAACTGTTGGAAATGACAGAAATGGACTGAATGTGAAAAGCTAATTTACAAAGGTCAGGCAGGATTTTGATAAGGAAAATTACTTATGAAATGCAACATAATTCCAGGCAGCAATCTTTATATTGTGTTTATTGTTTTAACTCAATAAGAGAGCCAGTTTGGTCTAGCAATTAAGGTGCTGGCCTAGAAACCAGGAAATAGTGATTTCTAATTCCACCTGAGGCAAAACGTTACCTGGAGGACTTTCTCTCTCACTCCAAGTCATGTCACAGAGTTGTTGCTATGAGGAAAAATAGGAGGAAGGAATATTATGTATGCTTGCCACCTTACTCATTTATAAAATAATAAAGGTGGGATAAAACAAACAAATAAACAAACAAATAATAAATAAATGTGCTGGAAATGATAAGAATTGATTGAATATAAAAAGCTAATTGCAAAGTACAAGCAGGATTTTGAAAAAAAAAAAGTATGAACCAGGTAGGATATAACGAAAGCATCATGTGATACCGAGAATAACAACAGTTTTAAAACTTTAATAATATACATGACCAATAAAATCGATGCAGATGAAACACAAAAATAGTCAACTATGTCAAAAACAATTTATTAGCCAACAACAAGAATAAATTGCACCTGTCAAGATTCTTCTTCCCATGTAGGTCCATGATCATCTTAGGATCATCTTGGGTCATTCCCAGTTGCTCTTGTTCAAATCTGGGGAGTGTGCTGCGGAGGAACCAGCAACAACCCTGGTTCTTTGGCAGCACAATCAGATTGATCAGTATTCAGCACACATTTCTGGAGGACCTGCATTCCATCCCTTTCTTTTTAAAAAAAAGGTTTTATTGATTTTCTAATTTTACATTTAAATATTTAAAAAGCAACATGGTGGCTGAGTTTATCGATGATTCAATAACATACAAGTATCTTTAGTACAAGTCTCAAACTACTACATTAAATATTTCCTCTCTTTTCCCCTTATTATTTAATGTCTCATGTTTAAACTAATACAATTCTTATTATATCAATTAAATAAAAATAACTTTCTTACATTTATCAATAATTTTTAGTTTATATATATCCTGGTATTTTAACATTCAATCTTTATAGACAATCAATGTCCTAATTAGTTTTTCCCAATTTTTAGTTTCCTATTAATATTTAAATTTAACATTTAATATTTATAATTTCCAAGTTTTAAATAACCAAAGTTCCCTTTATCACAATTCATCACAAAATCTAATGTTCAGGGTATCCATCTTATCTATTTGAATATATTCTATTTCTCACCATCTGACATCAACTAATTAATAATAAAGTATAACATTCTTATTTTCTATTAATTTCCAAATGTCTCAAATTTAGTGACCAAAATTTCTCTTATTTCAACATTAAATACTTCCTCTTTTTCGCTTAATGTCTACTATCTCATATTTAAACTAGTAGTTTTTATTATAACAGCTTACAAACATATTTATTATATTTAATAGATTTTTAGCTTATATATGTCTTAATTACTTACATTCAACTTTTATAAGCCAATCAATATTCAAATTTAACTTTTAATATTATACTTCAAAGTTTTAAATGACCAAAGTTTTCTTTATCTCAACTCTTAACAACTCTTTGAGTATGTTCTATTTTAATTCTCACTAATGTCAAAATCCCAATTTTCTTCAGCCTTATTCTAGCTTTCTTTCTTTGTCAACTCACCTTCCATGTCCGTGCTTTTAAGTCATCAAATAGATCTCTCTATGTTATTATATATATTGTTTGAAGTAGAAAAGGCCATCTGGTCACTTTATTTTTTTAAGGACTAACAAATTGTCTCTCTATTTTTCCATTTCAACATAGTTGTCCTGAAATGTTTATCTTCCCTTCAGACTGTCTTAGCCCACTGAGCCACCACATCCCTTGAGCCTATATTAAGAGTTATTATTACATTGCAGTATAATAATTACTATAATTAGCTTTGTTTAAAGTGATCCTTTTGGCAAGCAAAGAGTATATTTGTAGGGCAGTTGTGAGAATTATCTGAAGAAGGTTACTGAATTGGAATCCAATTGCATTAGATTTAAATTCAGTGGTCTCAAACTTTATGGCATCAGGGACAAAGAATGGTATAAATTGCAGAAAGAGATTGATATCTGTCACTGAATATTTTTTAAGTCAAAGCTGGGCACCCTTCTTTTGAGAATCCTTTAATCTGAACTGTCATCTGGATTAATGTTGGATTAAGCATTATGCAAAAATCATTTCAAAAAGAATAAAGAAAGCTGATTTTAATATTTTCTGTGACATAATTTTAACTATTATAATTTATTAAGTTCATTATTAGCTTTGCTGTTTTTGATGGTTAGAAACTATTGATGAAGGTTGGGTACTTGTGGTATAATAAATAAATAAATACTCAATTCAATTTTTCTTTGCAATCTTCCATTGCCTGAACATTGCCAGTTGATATTATTTTGAGCACAGCATGCATTTCTTGCATGTGTTGTTACTGCAAGCCAAAGAAATAAAGTTTTAAAAAGGGAAAAATAAAGAAAGGATTATAAACAATATCTTGCAAATATATTGGTAAGAAGTGGAGAATAAGTGGGAAATATATTTCTTATCCAGCATAATTAAAAATTATAGATGCTATCTGAAGTGGGGGATGAGAAATCAGACTTCACCATCAGCCTTGAATCCCTTTCCAATTGTTGATGAAATTTTAATGGAAGCTTAAATCAAGGATAGATATCTCTATTCCCTGCAGCAAGTTTCTTTTTCTTTTTATTGTTAAAAAGTCATCTGCATAGAACCTAAGGCTACCTCTTGTCTCTTTACATATCTTTTCATTAGGGGTTTGTTTAATTTATGTATTGTAAAGCCAATGTTAACAAACCTCTTGTGCAGCAATTCTTGACAAATTAACATGAAAGATAATCTGTTCTCTATGGTACCTGAATAAGATTTCATAGCATTTATAATACTATTAATATTTACTTTACTAACTATATTTTATTAATCACTATAAAATGGATTAGTTGGATCCAAATGTTTAACGTGGGACTGAGAGTAATTTACCTCCAAAAAACAATAAATTCTGCTTCTTCTGGCATTTCAGTGAGGAAGTTGTTGAGTTCTGCGAAAGGAAAAAATATCTTAATAATTCTTTTTGTATAAATCAAACATATTTCTTTGATAGTCAATTAAAATAAAGACCAGTATCTGCTGAGACATATTTACTAAAAGTAAGAACTGTGGCCTTTGCAATAGATAGTGAAAGATTGTGGTTGGTACACATTTCTCCACAGGGTGCAGAATCAGATAGCATAGAAACTGAGGAACTGAGCCTTGTTCACGGGTACAATGTCACGAGTAGAAATGATAGTGAGGAAAGTAGTAGTCAGAGCAAGGACAAGGAAGACAAGGAAACTGGCTTGGTAACCAGGAAAACAGTAGAAGAATAAGGAACTAACCTAATGGTCAGTTCCAGTAATAGGGAGCTGACCCAGAGGTCAGTCCGGAGAAAGGGAAATGAGATGGCTATTGGGTAGTAACCACAATGTTAAGGTATAAAGCCCGCTTAAAAGGTCTGGGTGTTCCCACCTGGCCCAGCTGTTACACTTAATGACTGCTGTCCATTTGTTCCTTATTGCAATGAGTTGTTGAAATGTAAGTACTGAATTCGTGTGTCAAATTTAAATAAAACTCTGGATCCTAAAGTAAAATGAATTTTGATATGGAGAAAAGCAAAGTTTTACATTTAGGCATGAAAACTCAAAGATTTAAGTACAGATTAGGCGAGATCTGGCTCAAAAACAGCAACTGTGAGAATGACTTTGGAGCCCTAGTGAATAATTACTTGTCTATAAACCTAAAGTGTGCAGCAGCACCCCAAAAAGCTAATACAATCCTAGGTTGTATAAACAGAGGCATAGAATCAAGATCAAGCAAAGTACTGCTTTATAAAACCATAGTAAGACCACACCTGGAATACTGCAACCAATTTTGGTCACCATACTACAAAAAAGATGTTGAGACCTTTGAAAAAAATTCAGAGAAGAGCAACTAAAATGGTCAAAGGCCTGGAGACTAACACATATGAAGAATGGCTGCAAGACTTGGATTTGGCTAGTCTAAAGAAAAGAAGAAACAGGAGTGACATGATAATAGTATTCCAATATTTGAGGGGCTGCCACAAAGAAGAGAGGTTCAAACTATTCTCCAAAGCACCACAGGGCAAGACAAGAAACAATGGCTGGAAACTGATCAAAGAGAGAAGCAACCTGGAATTAAGGAGAAACTTCTAACACTGAGGACAATTAACCAGTGGAACAGTTTGCCTTCAGAAATTGTGGGTGCTCCATCACTGGAGATTTTTAAGGAGACACTGGAAAATCACTTGTCTGAAATGGTATAGGTGGCTGGACTAGAAGATCTCCAAGGTCCCCTCCAACTCTATTCTGTTCTGTTCTGTTCTGTTCTGTTCCATTCCGTTCCATTCCATTCCATTCCATTCCATTCCATTAAGGTATTATAAGTAGGAAAATATATTATCAACCAATTTGCCTACCATCTGTCTACAGTATAAAAGAACAAGTAATCCCAACAAAACACTAAATTAAAGCCCCCTGTTAATGATCTATTATTGTATTTAACTCATGGAAAGTCCATAAATATCTTCTAATTTACCATAAGCACACTGCAATCATTGTTTCTAATCTGTCCAGGATCAGATCTCAGGCTGGTGTATTTCAACGCCAGGTCTGTAGTCAACAAGGCTCCTCTTATCCGAGATTTGGTTGAGGAGGAGCGTGCAGACCTGGCTTGCATCATGGAGACCTGGTTGGGCTCAGAGGGTGGTGTCCCTCTGGTTGATCTGTGCCCACCAGGCTTCCGGGTGCTTCACCAGCCTCGGGCTCAAGATAGGGGCGGGGGTGTGGCGGTAGTTGTGAGGGAGACCTTATGTCCGCGGGAGGCCACCATTGTCCAAATATCCGGCTGTGAGTCTCTCCTCCTGAGATGTGGCCCTGGGGCACAGTTGGGCTTGCTGCTGGTGTACCTTTCTCAGGGTCGCGTAGCAGCAGCCCTGCCTGAGCTTCTCGATATCCTCTCGGGGTTGGTGATTTATAATTTTATAATTATAATTTTGGGTGACTTCAATCTGCCTTCCCTGGGGGGATCATCTGAGTTAGCTCGGGAGTTCATGGCTTCCATGACGGCCATGGACCTGATGCAAGTAATTCAGGGCCCGACTCATGGGGGGGGGTCACACGCTCAATTTGGTTTTTTTATCTGGACGGTGGTTAGATGATCTGGGTGGGGATTCCCCATTTGTTATGCCCCTGTCATGGACCGATCATCATCTTCTGCGGCTGGTCTTCCGTTTTGCCACTCCCCACCGTGGGGTAGTTGAATCAACAAGATGGTTCCATCCTAGGTGCTTAATGGACCCTGAAAAGTTCCAGGCGGCACTTGGGCCCCCACCTGCCTCCTTCGCTCACAGCTCGGCCGATGCCCTAGTGGAAGCCTGGGAAAAGGCGGCCACGGAGGCACTCGACCGAGTTGCACCCTTGTGGCCCTTGACCTGGTGCAGATCCCAGTGGGCTCCATGGTTTTCTGTGGAGCTCAGGGAGATGAAGCATCGGAGACAGGGCCTAGAGAGTTGTTGGAGATCCAGCTGGTCTGAATCCGACCGATTGCGACTAAGGTCCTCTACAAGGTCTTATCTCGTGGCGATGAGGGTGGCAAGATCTAATTACTTTGCTACCCTCATCACATCTGCAGATAACCGCCCGGCTGCCCTGTTTAGGGTGACCCACTCCCTCCTTAATCAGGAGGTGAGGGACGAGCACTTGCAGGGTCGTGCCGAGGAGTTTAGCCAATATCTGTCAGACAAAATCGCTTGGATCCAGACCGGCTTGGACTCCAACTAGGCAGAGTCTGACGATGAGGACATGGGCGGTCTTGGTGATGTCATCTGGGAGGAGTTCGATCCTGTGACTCTAGAAGATGTGGACAGGATCATGGGGAAGCTGAGCTCCACCATGTGTTTATTGGACCCGTGCCCCTCCTGGCTGGTTTATGCGGCTCGGGATGGGACACGAGGCTGGATCCAGGCAGTGATAACTGCTTCCTTGAGTGAGGGTAGTTTTCCCGCCGCCTTGAAGGAGGCGGTGGTGAGACCCCTCCTTAAGAAGCCTGCCCTGGACCCAGCTGTATTAAACAACTTTCGTCTGGTTTCCAACCTTCGCTTTCTTGCGAAGGTTGTTGAGACGGTGGTGGCGCATCAGCTCCCTTTGTTCTTGGAGGAAGCTGATTATCTGGACCTGTACCAATCGGGTTTCAGGCCCGGGCACAGTACGGAGATGGCATTGGTCGCTCTGGTGAATGATCTCTGGCAGGCTTGGGACAGGGGTTGTTCTTCTGTCCTAGTCCTATTAGACCTCTCAGCGGCTTTTGATACCATCGACCATGGTATCTTGCTGCGGCGTCTCAGGGGGTTGGGAGTGGGAGGCACTGTATTTCAGTGGTTCTCCTCCTACCTCCTGGGACGTTCGCAGTTGGTGTTGGCAGGGGGGCAGAGGTCGACCTCAAGGCCTCTTGTTTGTGGAGTTCCTCAGGGGTTGGTCCTCTCGCCTCTCCTGTTCAACATGTATATGAAGCCTCTGGGTGAGATCATTCGTGGTTTTGGAGTGGGGTATCATCAGTATGCTGATAATACCCAGCTTTTCATTTCAACCCCAAACCACCCCAGTGATGCTCTCGACGTGATGTCCCGTTGCCTGGAGGCAGTCCGGGTCTGGATGGGAAGGAACAGGCTTCGGCTCAACCCTGACAAGACTGAGTGGCTGTGTGTACCGGCATCTCGGGAAATTCGGATTGTTCCACCTCTTGCTACGGGGGGTGAGTTATTGCCCCCCGTAGATAGGGCTCGCAACTTGGGTGTCCTCCTAGATTCACAGCTCTCCTTAGAAGATCATATAGGAGCTGTGACTAGGGGGGCCTTCGCCCAGGTTCGCCTGGTGTGCCAGTTGCGGCCCTATCTGGACCAGGATGCCTTGTGTACAGTCACTCATGCACTTGTGACCTCTCGTTTAGACTACTGCAATGCTCTCTACATGGGGCTGCCTTTGAGGACCACTCGGAGGCTTCAGCTGGTGCAGAATGCAGCCGCACGAGTTGTGTTGGGGGTCTCCCGATACTCCCATGTTACACCTCTTCTCCGTGAGCTGCATTGGCTTCCAGTTGCCCTCCGGGTGAGATTCAAGGTGCTGGTGATGACCTATAAAGCCCTACATGGCATGGGTCTGGATTACCTATGGGAGCACCTGCTGCCGGCGTCAACTTCCCTTCGTCCAGTGCACTCCCACAGAGAGAGCCTCCTCAGGATGCCACCAGTCAGAGAATGTTGACTGGTGACCCCCAGGGGGAGGGCGTTTTCTGTGGGCGCGCCAGACCTTTGGAACTGCTTACCGGTTGAGCTCCAGATGGCTCCCGACCTTCGCTCCTTCCGCCGTGATCTGAAAACTTATTTATTTGAACAAGCCGGCCTGGTCTGATGGGTTTGGGGTTTTAATATTGATTTTAATTATCTATTGTATTGGGCATAATTATTTAATTTTCTTTTAACTTTTGTACCTTGTATTTTTGATATTTATTGCCCTGTACACCGCCCTGAGTCCTTCGGGAGAAGGGCGGTATATAAATCAAATAAATATAAATATAAATATAAATATAAATATAAATATAAATATAAATATAAATATAAATATAAATATAAATATAAATAT
>JAKJMR010017792.1:649745-665103 GCA_024449315.1 Daboia siamensis
AATATAAATATAAATATAAATATAAATATAAATATAAATATAAATATCATTGACTGATTCTTGATAATAAAAATTTTCCTTAAAATTATAACTGGAATCCTTTCAAATAGTGCATGTCATTCCCCAAAATCATAAATCATAAACCCAAAATCACTTGTTCGGTAGGTTTTCTTATGAATTGAAGCACAGCACAGTTGTCTTCTGGTTGCATATTATAAAACTATTCCACAATCTCTACCACCTTTTCTAAGGAAGTCCAGTTTATCACATATCACAATATAAAACAGATGTTGAGACTCGGGAAAGAGTGCAGAGAAGAGCAACAAAGATGATTAGTAGCCTGGAAGTTAAAACATATGAAGAACATTGCAGAAATTGGATATATTTAGTCCTGTGAAAAGAAAGACTATTGGTGATATGATAACAATTGCCACAAACAGAGGAGGTCAATCTACTTTCCAAAGCACCAGAAGGCAAGACAAGAAGCAATGGATGGAAACTAATCAAGGAGAGAAGCAACCTGGAATTAAGGAGAAAATTCCTAACAGTGAGAATAATAAACCAGTGGAATGTCTTGCCTTCTGAAGTTGTGGTTGATCCATCATTGGAGGCTTTTGAAGAGATTAGACAGCCATTTGTCTGAAATGCTAGGGTCTCCTGCTTGACCAGGGGACTGGACTAGAAAACCTCCAAGGTTCCTGTTATTTTGTTACTTATCCATTCTATCATCTCTGTTATGATTAAATCTTTTTAATAAAATGACCCTCCAATATTCAAACAAAGCTCCTTCTCTTTCAAATCTGTTAATAACAAATTATATGCCGGTCCACCCAATTGCAGGTCTGATTTAGCTGCTGTTTACCTGTATCTGGGTACTATCTTTATGTTGATTTAATTTATCAAACCTTTTATCTAATTTTCATTTAAAGCTTGTAAATTGAAAATTTTTTTCAAACATTTCCAAGAAGTTTTAACATTAGAATCATCCAGTTTCTACCTTTCTTTTATATCATTTTGGGGGGGGGCATTGTAAAAAAATATATAATTTTCAGAG
This sequence comes from Daboia siamensis, assembly GCA_024449315.1. Lineage (NCBI taxonomy): Eukaryota > Metazoa > Chordata > Lepidosauria > Squamata > Viperidae > Daboia > Daboia siamensis. Next base: position 650,800 of record JAKJMR010017792.1, read on the forward strand.
TCCTTAATTTATTGTTGCTATAATTTTAATATAATCCAAGTCCCTCTTGTGGCTGAACTTTCAGAGCAAATTGTAGGCAATTCTTTCTCAAGGATAAAATGAGTAGATATTCTATAACAAAGGGGCTTCTGGATGGCAAGGCATCGCCGGAGGCAGCCATTCTTAGGCTGTCAGCCCCGCGGCTCCATAGAGCCTCCGAAAACAGCATCGATCAGCTGTTTCGGAGGCTCGGAAGCCCCCTCCTTGGGAGAAGAGGAGGGGGCGAGTGCTCAGGTAGGGGTAGAGATCTCCGGGGCCGCCAGAACTTAAAGTTTTGGCGGCTGAAGGATCGAGTCCCCCTGAAGCCTGGGCATGCTCCGGACTGCGAGGCGCTTCTGCTCCGGGCTTTTTGGAGCAGAACAAGGCGTCTGCAACCATCCCTGCTAGCAAGAAAGAGCTTTGGAGAATGAGGACGCAGGCAGAGCGATACAGGAGATTCAGGTTAAAGTGGTCTTTTGATCTTTAACTCAATGGACTTTGTTGAGCTTGAAGGTGGAAGTGCTTAGCAGACAATAGCGGGTGAAAATGGCGGCTATATCTTCTAAAGTTCCTGCTCTGGTGCAGCAGCCTTCGTTGCAAGCTTTATTACCCCCTGCACCCGTATTTGCATCAGCCTTTACAGTCAAAGATTTGCAGAATGTGATGCAAGAGATTATGGAAAAGCAATTGCAACAATTTGCTGAGATAATGGATAAAAAGCTGGAGGAGAACTTAACAGAAAAATTAGCTAAGGTTATGGATGAAAAGATTACTGAGAAACTAACAGAAATAAGAGCAGACATTTTATCTGCATTTCAAGGTATGGCTATATGTATTGAGAATTTGGATGAAAGAGTGGAAGATCTCAGTCAAAATAATACTAGATTAAAAGTAAAAATGACAGAAACCAAAAATGTGGTGGAGAAAATTGATTGTGATTTGACTTTGGTACAGTATCATCAGATGGAGTTTGCTGTGAGGATTAGAGGCTTAAAAGAAGATCCTAAAGAAAATTTGAAGAAAATAGTTTCTGAGGTTCTGGAAGGGGTGCTGGGGCGACCAGTAAATGAAATAATGGAAGATATAGATAAAATTTTCCGTGTTAATTCGTGGATTGCAAGACAAAGGAAATTACCCAGAGATGTGGTGGTTTATTTTACAAAGAGAGTGATTAGAAATGAGGTTATTCAAGCCTCCTACAATACTGAATTTGCAATTGCCGAGCAAAAAGTCTTGATTTTAAAAGAGATCCCTCCAAGAATTTTAAGTAGAAGGAAGGAATTTGCTTTTTTGACACAAGAATTGAGATGACGTGATATCAAGTTCAGATGGGAGATACCAGTGGGCATGGTGTTGACCCATGAAGGTATGAAGCATCATTTCACTACGGTGATTCAGGCACGTGATTTTTACAGTAAAAATCATATGCAGTAAAAATCATATACAGTAAAAATCAGCCCCCATACCACTCTTGGAATCTACAAAGAAGAAAGGTGAGAGAGAGTCTCAATGACACAGAGAGAATCTACATTGCCGAAGGAACAATGCAGACAGATGAGAAAGTTATAAGAGTGGATCAAATTTCATTGTCACAGGAGGAGGCCAGAAAATGGAGAAGGCGTGCTGCTTCTAGACGAAGGAGATGAGCCTGAAGATTTAGTTGTAGAACTGAAGGAGATAATAATGCAGTAAGGATTATAAAAGGTGGTTTTAGAAGAGTAAACGGGAATTGAAATTGTTAAAAGGGTTAAATATTTGGGGATATATTTTTCACCCTCAAATGTAGAGTTATATAAAATAATTATATTTTGTAATATTTTATGTTGTTTTAATTTTAAGATAATTATGAAAACTTAATTGGGAAGAACTGTAGTAGTGCTTACTGAAATTTTGAAGGTTATGATTTGCTATTTGGTTGGTATGTATATCTATTGTGTGATAAGAAGGTGGATAATGTGTTTAAGGTATATATTCTATGACATGCTCTGTTGCAAATTTGGGAAAAAGTATAGATGAAAGTTAACTTGTAAGTTACTTTTATGGGTAATAATGAAATACGTAATAGAAATATAAAAATGATGTGATTACATATAAAAAATTTTAAGTTTGAAAAGTAATGTATGGTACTTGAAGCTGTATAATATATTAAGAGAAGGAAAGATTGCATATACTTGGTTTTAGTATGGAAAATTAAAGACCAGGTGGAAAGAAAAATAGAAAATTGGTTTTTTAATCATTGATGTAAATGTGTTTTGTCTGTAATTGTTTTTGTTGGGTATTTTTATTGATACTATTGTTGTGGATATCTAGCGGATGTCGAATTTAATCACGGAAGCAAGACTTTTAGTAGGATAATATTGGAAGAAGGAAGAATTGCCAATTATAGAAGAATGGACTGTAAAAGTTCTCAACTTGGAGGATATGGCAAAGACTTTAGTGTACTTGAAAGACTATTTGCAACAGAGAGATACTGTGATGTAAATATGGGACTAAAAAGTATTATCCAGTATTTGTATAATGACTGATGTGATATTTATACTGTTTGGAATTAATTTATATGAGTTAAAGTGCGATAGTTTTAATAGTTTATGATTGTTTGCATAAGTTAGATTATGACTGTTTGTATTCTTATACCCTTTACTTAGCTCTGAGAAGTTGGGGAGGGGGGAGGGGGAAGGAAGGGAGGGGTTAGGGAGGGTTGGGGAGTGGGAAGGGGGGGGGGGGGGGGGGGGTTGGGAGGGGTTTTGTTTTGTTTTGTTAAAGATAAAATGTACTGTAAAACTTTTCAATAAAAAAAATATTCTATAACAAAGTAACCACAGAAGAAACTAAGATGATAATTTCCACAGTAGAGAGTTTATAGACAAAAAAAAGGAAAAGTTCTTTTTTTTAAAAAAAAGACCAAAAATACAATACAAAAATACAATAGAGCAACAAAGTTCTTTTAAGAACTAATGAAATGCAAAATATCTTGCAGTAAAAATCCAGTGTACATCAAATCAGTTTCAGTGCCAAAGAGAAAGTCCTCATACCATCAACCTTTCTTGCCACATGGACTCATGATTTCCTGAATAACTACATGGATAGGAAATGAGATGGGGTGGGGGTGGGGAGAGAAAACATGTCTGGCTGAAACACACCAGGTTTTAAATAGAAAACTGTGAGTGATGGATTCTGGTGATAAGAAGATAAGTACTTGTGAACTCCAGTATGATCTGACAAAGAAATAGAAGTATTTATGATCAGTTCATTGAATGGAAAAAACAACAACAGTTATCTTACACACACACAAAAGCAAAAGCAAAAAGTTATTCTAACTAGCAAAGCCAATTTCCAATTATTCCTTCACATTCAAATCCTCTAATGTTCACTTCTTTATCTTTTTAAATAAACAATGGAACAACCTACAGTCCATCAGCATCAAGATACAAGAACAGGAATGAAATAATAACTTGCACTACTTTCAAACAGTTTATTATTATGTATACTACTGCAGTTGATAATGTCAGTATTTTGTTATAAGCCCATGCTTCATCTTTAAATAGAATAGAATAGAATAGAATAGAATAGAATAGAATAGAATAGAATAGAATAGAAACTTTATTGTCACTTTGAATGTACACTAATCAGCATATATTAAAATGAAATTTTATTGCATACAGGTCTTTCTTTTTTAAACAAGAACAATCCATTTAGGAATAAATATTTTGGCACAAGTCTCAGAAGATGATAAGATAAAGTAAGGTAAGGTAAGGTAAGGTAAGGTAAGGTAAGGTAAGGTAAGGTAAGATAAGATAAGATAAGATAAGATAAGATAAGATAAGATAAGATAACCTTTATTGTCATTTTTTTACTGTGAGCACAATGGCACACATCAAAAATGAAATTTAGTTGCCTGCTCTCAAAGTGGAACACATACATGACACATACCTAACCATACTTGTTGTTGTTGTTAGCTGCGAAGTCATGTCCAACCCATCACAACCCTATGGACAATGTTCCTCCAGGCCTTCCTGTCCTCTACCATCTTCTGGAGTCCATTTAAACTCATGCCTACTGCTTCAGTGACTCCATCCAGCCACCTCATTCTCTGTCGTCCCCTTCTTCTATTGCGCTCAATCTTTCCCAGCATTAGGCTCTTCTCCAGTGAGTCCTTCCTTCTCATTAGGTGGCCAAAGTATTTGAGTTTTAGCTTCAGGATCTGGCCTTCTAAAGAGCAGTCAGGGGTGATCTCCTCTAGGACTGACTGGTTTGATCGCCTTGCAGTCAAGGGACTCACAGGAGTCTTCTCCAGAACCATAGCTCAAAGGCCTCAATTCTTTGGCACTCAGCCTTTCTTATGGAACCATACTATATACACATATATACAGACCCACACCCCTACATATTTATAACAAATAAATATTAAATACTGTCCATCTTGAATTTATAACGGAAGGAGGAAGCTTGAGAGCTCACAAGGTTAATGCTGTATGGAATGAAACTATGGCTGAATCTGGATGTTCTGCTGCAGATACCACAAAGTCTCCTCCCAGAAGGTTACAAGGAAAACAGGTCATGAAGAGGATGTGTAGTATCCCAGATAATCTTATGAACCCTGCTCAAGCAATGCTTCTGTGCTATGTCCTGGATGGAGGGGATGGAACTGCCAATGATCTTTTTGGCCATCCTCACCACTCTCTGCACCGCCTTCCTGTCTGAAGAAGTGATGCTTCCAAACCGGACTGTAATGCTGTATGACAGGATGCTCTTGATTGTTCCCCTGTAGAAAGTGGTCAGGACAGGGTCAGGAAGCTGTGCTTTTCTCATGCAACACAGAAAATGCAGGTGCTGCTGTGCCCACTTCACCAGTTTCTTTTTTAAAAAACAAATTTTGTTAATTTTTCAATTTTACATCCAAATATTTGGAAAGGAGTGTGGTGATTGGGTAATCAATAGTCCAATATCAAAATATTTTGTACATGTCTCAAGTTGCATCAACAAAAATTCCCTTTCTATTTCCCTTAATTATGATATCACATTCAAGCTAATACATTTCTAGTTATGGCAAATTCAATTAAGACATTTATCAATATATTTTTACTTATACATATCCATGTCCTGTTTTTAAATTTTACCTAATTTCAATTACAGTATTCCAGTTTAACCTTTAATATCCATTGTTATGTAGGTCACCTATCCACCACGGGAGCAGCAGCCAGGGGACCTGATTGGTCAACCTGTTTGGCGGGAACTTGAGGACACTGGGTTGGGTGATACCTTTCTGGCAGGAGATTTGAGAGATCGGGTTGGCTGACTTCAGGTGGATGGGAAACATATAAGAGAGTACCTACGAGGTGGGGCAGTTCTGCCATGTTGTAGTCAATAAAGAAGGATTAATATACGTTGTCTCTGAGTCTCTATCACATGGCCATCCAGACACAACAGTGGCAATGGAGGTGGGATCTATGTAAGCGCGGAGAAGCGAGCAAACACACAGCCGCCGGAACCGCGAGAAGTGGGAGATTTGAATAGCCATCAGCGTGCCGCAAGCTGCCGAGGGAAGAACCATGGGAACAGATGCGGCAACCGGAATGGCCCAGTTCAGAACAGTGAGGGAGGTCGACACGAGGCATCCCGAAGACTGGGAAGATTATGTCGGACAAGTTGAAGGCTACCTACTGATCGACGGATGATCAGAAGAAAGCCGCAGCCTTACTGTCCATTAGCGGAACAGCAGTATACCGAGTAGCCGCGGGGCTATGCCAGCCAGCAGCAGTCACCTGCATGCCGTATGCAGAGCTCAAAAGGAAGCTCACTGAGCATTTCACACCAAAATGCTCCAAGCTTTTCTGGAGAAGAATTTTCGAGCGCAGAAACCAAAAACAAGGGGAATCCATAACAGACTTCATGGCTGCTGTGAGAGAAGCCACACTCGGGTGCAAATACGATAATTTGGAGGTGAGAATTCAGGATAGAGTAGTCCTAGGGCTCAGAGACGAGCAATTGCAAAACCGGATAATCGCCAAACCCACGGGGACACTGCAAGAGGTATTGGATGAGCTGCTAACTTATGAAGCGACCGGCCAATGAGAACACCCCCCACAACAGCAATGGCGCGGGTGGATCAATTCACCATGGGAGCCTTGTGGACGGTGGAGAGGTGGATTACGAATACGAAACCGACATCGATGCAGTCACCCAAAAGGTTGAGAGAGCTGCCATCAGGTCCGACCGTCGCAACAACCCTGACTGGTAAAGGAGACCACCCACGACACCAGCAACCAGAATGCAGAAGGACAGCGCAAACAGGCACAAAGACATGGAACTAAAGTGCGGCAGCTGTGGGGGAAATCATCCTAGAGCTGAGTGGCAGTTCTGGAATGCCAAATGCAGGAATTGTGGCAAGACCAGCCACATCCAAGTGATCTGCAGGAGCAAACCGCGGAACAGCCTCAACGACATTGAGGCCTGGGGCCCAGGTAAGGTAACCCCCCTTAACAGTGGCACTGAGACCCAGAAGCCACAGACACGCACCTCTAACCAGGGAAGGGTAGGCTCTGTTAACCAGTTGCTAAGCCCAAAAGTCAGAATTGGTGTCCGTCTGCAGGGCATCCCCTGCAAGATGGAGATCGATTCAGGAGCATCAGTCTCCATAATCTCGGGGGAAACACTGGTTCGAATAGAAGAAAGGAGCGGTCGCCACATCCACATTAAAAGCACCCCCATCTGGCTAGTGGATTTCCAAAGGGCACCCATATAAATAATAGGATCGGCCACCATCGAAGTTTGTTTCAAAAAATTTAAGGGGCAATTAGAACTATTGGTGACGGAAGGGCAGAGGGCCAGCTTAATAGGATTAAACTGGTTCGAACCGCTGGGAATATGGGTTGGGGTAATAAACTCAGTACAACATAAAACCCTCGATGCCATCTACAAAAGCTTTGCAGATGTTTTCGATGGAACGTTAGGGAAATACAAGGGCCCCCCAATTAATTTTAATTTAGATAGATCCCACAGTACTCCCGATAAGAATTAAAGCTAGAACAGTCCCATTCGCCCTCAAACAAAAAATTGAGAGTGAATTGGACAAGTTAGTGGGCCAGGGAGTACTGGAACCAGTAGAGGGGGGGCCTGGGAAACCCCCATCGTCACCCCCCTCAAACCCAATGGTGACATGAGGATCTGCACTGACTATAAGGCCACCCTGAACCGGGCCTTAAATCAGCATGCTTACCCCGTCCCAATGGTGAAGCAGGTCCTCGCCGCCATCCAGAAAGGCGCCATCTTCGTGAAGCTGGATTTAGTGCAGGCGTATTTGCAGCTAACAGTTACAAAGGAAGCAGCAGATGCACAAACTATAGTCACCCACAAGGGGGCGTTCCGAGTTAACAGATTACAATTTGGTATAGCAGCAGCCCCTGGCATCTACCAAGAGGTAATGGAAAAAACACTCAAAGGTATACCTGGAATGTGCCCATATTTTGTTGATGTGCTAATTGCAGGTGAAAGTGAAGAAGTGCTAGCTGACAGACTAGAAAGGGTATTAGAAAGATTCAGAGCTGCTGGATTAAAATTAAAAAAAGAAAAGTGTTCCATAGGTGTGACATCCACTGAGTTCTTGGGGTACAGGATTGATGCTCAAGGCATCCACCCAACAGAGGAAAAAATCAAAGCAATCAAATCTGCCCCAGCACCCAAAAATAAGGTGGAGCTACAAGCATTTTTGGGGCTAATTAATTTTTACCATATGTTTCTGCCACACAAAGCTGCAATAGCAGAACCATTACACAGGTTGCTGGATAAGAAAGCCCTTTGGACGTGGCAGGAACAACACAATAGAAGCTTTGAAAATCTAAAAGTGATACTCTCTAGTAATTCAACAGTTACACATTTCATTGAAGATAAGCCTATATGCTTAGCATGTGATGCATCTCCTTATGGAGTGGGGGCAGTAATCAGCCACCTGGAAAACAATGGGGAGCAAAAACCCATTGCATACTATTCCAGAACCCTGTCCAAGGCTGAAAGGAATTATGCCCAAATTGACAAAGAGGAATTAGCAATCGTGGCAGGAGTTAAAGAATTCTACGATTACCTATATGGGAGAAGGTTTACCATATTCACGGACCACAAACCCCTACTGGGGCTATTCACCACTGATAGACAAACCCCACAAATAATGTCCCCAAGGATGTTAAGATGGTCAATATTCCTCTCAGCTTACACATTTACAATCGTATACAGACCAGGTAAGAAGATGGGTCATGCAGATGCTTTAAGCAGGCTACCATTACCGGAAACGGAACAAGACCCAGCACCAGCGGGGCAAATCATGGCATTACAAGAATTCCCTGAATGTCCCCTAATGGCAAAAGACATTGCTAACGCCACCGACAGGGACCCAATACTATGTAGAGTGGCAATATGGGTCCAATGTGGGTCGCAAGAAAAGAATCCAGGGCCACAATTCCAGAAGGAATGAGATGTCCTCTCACAAGGGATGCCTCCTATGAGGAAACAGAGTGATAGTGCCAGAAAAATTAAGAGAAATAGTCATTAGGGAATTGCATGAAGGGCACCAGGGAATAGTGCACATGAAAGCCTTGGCACGGAGTTACCTGTGGTGGCCAGGACTAGATAAAGACATTGAGGAACAAGTAGCGGGATGCTATCAATGTCAAAGGTCCAGTCCCGAACAAGCACACGCACCGGTACATAGGTGGGAGGCAACACACAACCCATGGTCCAGAGTGCACATAGATTATGCGGGACTATCCCAAGGACAAACATTTTTGGTTGTGGTAGACAGCTATTCTAGATGGTTAGAGGTGGTGCCTGTAAAGAGCATGACGTCTTACATGATCATACAGGTGCTGAGGTGACTCTTTGCCACACACGAGTTACCTGACGTGATTGTTTCTGATAATGGGCCTCAATTCACCTCTACTGAATTTCAGGACTTCCTCAAGGCCAACTTGATTAGGCACACAACAGCGGCACCTTTCCACCCATCCAGTAATGGTCTTGCTGAGAGGAACGTGAGGCACTGCGCAGAATTATTGCTGGGGATTGGCACCAGAGACTGGCTCAATTTTTACTAGCACAACACACCACCCCGTGCACAGCAACGGGGAAAAGCCCAGCTGAAATGAGGTGGGGAAGGAGACTGATAACCAAACTAGACAGACTCCACCCAGATAGAGCGGCAGCCGAGACTGAACAGGACACTACTGCCAGGTCATTGGCTGTAGGGAACTTACTGTGGGCTAGGAACTATGGCATGGGAGAGAAGTAGACACAAGGGGTTGTTGTGGACAAAATCGGCCCTTTATCTTACATCATTGAGGGGGAAGGGGAATGTCATGTTAGGAGACACATCGACCAGCTGAAGAAAAGAGTGCCAGAGAATACCCCTCAGTTATATAACGAGGCCTAGCAACAACACTGCGACATACACATCGCGCCATTCCAGGTGCAAACTCCATCAGTGCAGACATACCAGCCTACGACATCAGGGTTAGCTGAACAACTGGGAACAAGGCCAACAAAGTCACCAACAATAGGCCCGACAGCAACAGATACAGACAACAGGACAGTGACAAGGGAGCGGACCTCAGTCCCATAGTTAGGTGGACAGCAGCAAGGTGGAAGCCAGTCAACACCAAATGTAGAGGCCCAAGGAGGGGCAACAAGGTCAGTCACACCACCTGGAAGATACCCAACCAGGGCTCACAGAACTCCGGCATACCTGAAAGATTATGTGAGATAGGAATGGTGATCAGAAGAGCCAAGGAACAAACAGAGATCAAAGTAGTTAGTTGTGCTCACATTGGGGGGGAAGGGGTGTTATGTAGGTCACTTGTCCGGGGGGGCAGCCAGCCAGGGGACCTGATTGGTCAACCTATCCAGCGGTAACTTGAGGACACCAGGTTGGGTGATACCTGTCTGGCGGGAGATTTGAGAGATTGGGTTGGCTGACTTCAGGTGGATGGGAAACATATAAGAGGGTACCTACGAGGTGGGGGCAGTTCTGTCATATTGTAGTCAATAAAGAAGGATTAATATACGTTGTCTCCGATCTCTGTCACATGGCCATCCAGGCACAACATCCATAGTATTTAGATTTCTTGTAGCCCAACTTTCCTTTATTCCACTACATAGCAATTGTCATATGTAAAATACACATATTACTTACTTAAATACATTCTTATTTTATTTCACAAATATCTTCTATTTCTCATCCTAGTACCTCATCACTTACTAATAAAATATCCTTTATTGTCTTAGTCCATCTTCTATATTATAATTCAAAACTATGTTCTAACAGCTAATTTTCATTTCCCTTATAAATCTAAGTCCTAAATATTAAGTCAATTGATATCTTTTAAAATCTCCCCTTAGCCCATTAAGTGGAATTTTAGCCTCTTTCATCATAAATCAAAAGATCCCATTTTTTAAATCTAACTCTGGCTTTCTTTTTGTGCCAAGCAGGCTTCCATACCAGTGCCTTTAGATTCTCAGGTGAATCTCCCTTCATTCCTGTGCATGTTACTTGAATCAAGGGAGACCACCCAATTACCAATTTTCCAAAGGAACTGGCCCATTTGTAACCATTAAATTGTTGCCCTAGTAGTCAAATCTCTGTGCTTGGTTTAGTATATTTGTCGTCAATTCAGTCTGGTCTTCTTCTTCGTCGGGTTTCATCTGGTTTAAGTTAAAAGTCATGTCCAATATTGTGATTGTTGTTTGGTTGTCTAGGTTTTCAGTATGCTGTACTTACAGTTGATCTTTATTACCCTCCATCTTAGTATTGCTTTCTTCTGCTTCTGTTGCTTTTTGGATTGTAGGTTTTTAGTTGCAATCAGGGTTTGGCTGTCAAAGTTCTCAGTAGATTTTACTTGTTGTTCTTTAAAGTCCTCTCCCTTGATATTAATTTCTTCCTCTTCTGTTGCTTTTTGGATTGTAAATTCTTTAGTTGGAATCATGGCTTCATTTTGTAAATTTAAACTGGCCCCTTTGTCTTTCAGTCTGGATTTCTTTACCTCAGTAGCTTCAAGGATTTTTCAAGTATAAGCTTATAATTAATTTGTTGGTAGTATTCCTCCATTTCTATGATGGTTACAGATAGTCCTTTAGTGGAGGCTATTTTTTTGATAAGAGTCAGTGAATGTTCACCTTCACTATTCCTAGAAGTTGTTTTCACCACCCAGCTATTCCAGGTTCTTAACTCTTTTAGATAGTACCAAGGACAAATCTAGGCTGTAAGCAGGTCACACAGTCAAAGAAATTCACTTGCTATACCAGACTTTGCCACAATATGTCCTCGATGGCATGTAAAGTCTTTTTCCAAACTCAAGTTAGGCTTTTATCCAGTTTAATTTCCCCCCAACTTTTAACAAGTAGATAAGGTAATATGTCCCCATAGAAATAGGAACTTTTGGGGATCCTAAATATCCAAAAGGTGCAGGTCCAATTATTTAGTTATTTAGTTTAGTTGTTCTTTTCTCCCCCCCCCCCCAAGGCTTTATTTGCCCAAGGTAGACAAACGCTGCCATTTTAAATGGGGGGGGGGAAAGAAATTTCAAAAAGCTTTTACAGGAAGGTAGCTGGGATACAAGGAAGGTAAGGTAAGGTAAGGTCTCACCCAATTCCTCCACGTCGCTTTCATTGTGCTTGGTGGTGATTTTGGCTTTTGGCTGGTAACGGCTTAGTGATCAATCATTTTTTTTTTTTTATTGAAAAGTTTTTCAATACATTTTATCTTTAACATCCCATCCCCCACCCCCTCCCTCCCTTCCCAGCCCTATCCCACCCTCCCACCCTCCCCTTCCCCTCTGCCCCCTCCCCAACTTCCCAGAGCTGAATACAAGGTATAAAAGTAAAAAAAAAACAATCATAAACTCCCATATACTAATAACAATAAACTATTAAGTCTCTCGCACTTTAGCTCTTATAAGTTGACTACAAGCAATATACTTATTCAAATGCTAAATGAAACTTTTTAGTCCTATATTTATTCTGGATGTAATCAATCCATTTTTTCCACTCCACAACATATCGTTGTTGCGAATGGTCCTTCAAATATGCTGAAATCTTCGCCATTTCCGCCAGGTTGGAAACTTTTAAAGTCCATTCCTCTATAGTCGGCAGTTCTTCCTTCTTCCAGTATTGCCCTATTAAAAGTCTCGCTGCCGTAATTAAGTTCAGCATCAAATTAGTGTCCAGCACGGTAGTATCGGTAATAATGCCCAGTAAGAACAATTGCGGACAAAACTTTATCCTTTTCTTAAATATCTTCTGCATATTCCACCAGATTTTAATCCAAAATGCTTTGATCTTTTTACAAGTCCACCATATATGAAAGTACGTTGCGTCTTCACCACCACATCTCCAACATTTAGGCTGATAATTCGGATACATACTTGCTAACTTTTTAGGATCTAAATGCCACCTATAAAACATTTTATAAAAGTTCTCTCTTAAATTTTGAGCTTGCGTAAATTTTACATTTCTCACCCAGATCTTTTCCCAAGTGTCCATTGTGATAACTTCCTGAATATTCTGTGCCCATTTTATCATACAATCCTTAACGATTTCTGTTTCTGAGTCAATCTCTATCAATGCAAGATATATCCATTTGATATGTGCTGGGCCCTGATTTCTAATTTGCTTTACCAAATTTTCATCATCCATTAGAAAACCAATTTTCTGATCCTCTTTCCACCTGGCTTGTAATTGCCCATACTGAAACCAAGTTTGAACAATCTTTTTTCCTCGTAAAAAATTATATGGCTTCAAACACCATACATTCCTCTCCAAACTCAAGATTTCCTTATATGTAGTCACATCATGTTTGAATCCAACATTTATATTCTCTATTACGTGTTTGGGTATTGCCCATAAAGGTATCTTGTAATTTAACTTTTGTCTATGCTTTTTCCAAACTCGCCTCAAAATATGCATTTTAAACACATTGTCTAACTTCTTGTCATACAATAAATATGCATGCCAACCAAATAACAAATCATGCCCTTCAAGATTTAATAGTCTCCCTTGTGTCAAATTAATCCAATCACTTATGGCTGATAATGCAGCAGCTTCATAATATAATTTAAGATTGGGCATTTTTAGACCACCTCTTTCACGCGTGTCCTGCATAATTTTAAATTTAACCCGTGGCCTTTTCCCTGCCCAAACAAATTTATTAATACCCTTCTGCCATTCCTCCAAATTCGAATCCTTTTTAAGAATGGGTATCATTTGAAACAAAAATAAGAATTTTGGCAAAACATTCATTTTTACTGCTGCAATTCTTCCCAGTAATGACAATTGTAATTTTTTCCAACTATCCAATTCTTTTTGCACTTTGTTCCATAACTTTTCATAATTGTTTTTATACAATTTTACGGTTGAGGGTGTGAGGTATACCCCTAAATATTTGACCCTTTCAACAATTTCAAATCCAGTTAACCGTTCTAAAGCTACCTTTTGTAATACTGTCATATTTTTAGATAACATTTTAGTTTTTTGTATATTAACCTTAAATCCAGAAACTTTCCCGTATTGCAATATTAACTTCATCAATTCCATAACAGAATTTTCTGGGTGTGTCAACGTAATAACCAGATCATCCGCAAACGCCCTCAATCTATAATCCTGGTCTCTTATTTGAATTCCCTTAATTATTTCCGAATTCCGTATTTTAATCAGTAATATCTCCAATGTTAAAACAAATAATAAGGGCGATAACGGGCAGCCCTGCCTCGTACCCTTTTCAATATTACACATTTCAGTCAAACTATTATTAACAATTATTCGAGCTGTTTGCTTTTGATATAATGCCCTAACTGGTTGTAAAAATTCATCCCCAAAATTCATTTTATCTAATACTTTCATCAAAAATTTCCAATCCAATTGATCAAAGGCTTTTTCAGCATCCAAAAAGATCAATGCTGCAGGGATCTGGTTATTCCTTTCCAGAAATTCCAACAAATCAACTATATGTCTCACATTATTTTTTATTTGTCTACCACTTATAAACCCAGTTTGATCACCATGAATTACCTGTTGCAATACCCTCATCAGTCTACTAGCTAAAACCTTAGCAAATATCTTGTAGTCCCTATTCAAAAGTGATATTGGCCTATAATTTCTTGCTTGAGTAACGTCCTGATCTTCTTTCGGAATTAAAGAAATAAAAGCAGTTTTCCAAGACGGAGGCACTCCACCCCCTTTTTGAATTGTCTGAAACAGTTCCTTTAATGGCTTTATCATCTCAAACTGTAGATTTTTATAATACACAGC